>JAMWYP010000101.1:1200000-1502584 GCA_025563575.1 Acacia pycnantha
CTGTAGTTTGTGCGTGTTGTAAGGCCGAAGATAAGGGTAACAAGCACACCCAAAGGCTTTGAGATGTAAATAATCAGGAGCAGTGTTGTAGAGACAGAATAGAGGTGAGACACCACCAATAGTAGACGTGGGCAGGCGATTAATTAGGTACACAGACATATGGAAAGCTTCAACCCAGTAGCTTAGTGGTAAATGAGCTTGAGCAAGCAGGGTTAAACCAGTCTCAACGATGTGCCGATGTTTGCGCTCTGCTCGGCCATTCTGAGAGGAAGTATATGGACAAGTAAAGCGCATGTCAATCCCAACAGCATTAACAATGGATGCAATTGGTTTAAATTCAGTACCGTTATCACATTGAATAGATTTAATGCTTGTGTTGAACTGTTTTTCAGCATAACTGCGGAAATGATTAAAGGCAGTAACGGCTTCACCCTTGTTATTAAGGGGATATAACCACGTATAACGACTGTAATCGTCAACAAAGTGAATTTAAAATTGATGACCATGAGTTGAGTGAACTGGGGAGGGACCCCATAAATCTGAGTGAATGAGTGTAAGTGGAGAAGAGGCACGAGACTGAGAAAGAAAAAATGGTAATTTCTTTGATTTGCCATATTGACAAGAGGGACAAACAAAATGCTCACTATCCTGAACATTCACATTACGAGTCTGTAAAACATGCTTTAAGATTTTATTACTAGGATGGCCTAACTTCTGATGCCACTTGAAAAGCAGACTTTCGGCCTTAGGGAGAGCAGCTGTTGCCATGTGAATGTGGACTGGTGAGGGAACCTTACTCACGGGATAGAGACCCTGCCTGGGAGAGCCCTGCATCAGTAGTCGACCTGTCTCCCTTTCCTTCACAATGCAACCACGGTTAGAGAAGGTAACATCAACAGGATTATCTTGAACAAGTTTATGCACACTAATCAATTTCTTGGTTGCTGAGGGAACAACCAGGACATTGCGAAGAGTAAGTGTAGATTTAGGACACATGAGAGAAGTATAACCAGTGCCATGAATTCGAGTCTTAGCTCCAGTGCAAGTATACAAGAAGGGGTTACCTGTGGGAGAGACAGAGTCAAGCTGAGTAGAAGTGGGGGTCACATGATGACTCGCACCACTGTCGACATACCAATCTGGGTCAGCGACAACTTGGGGGTCAGCATAATATGCTTGAGGAGAACCACTTGACTCCTGGCGCTGATAGCATGTTTCATAGTAGTGACCATAACGGTCACAGTAGCTGCAGTGAGGACGACCTCCACCGGTACCACCCCGATAACCAGTCCGTCCACCACGGGAGCCACGACGGCCACAAGAGCCTCTAGAACCTCTCCAGGGACCACGAGAGGAAGGAGACTGTTGAGAATGTTGAGAAGGAGAGGAGTTTTTGGATTGGCCAGAGGAGGTGTGAGCAGCAACATTGGCCGATGGTTGAATGGACAAGGAGGCAAACTGATTGAGTTGCTCCAGGCGACTCTCGAATGCCAGCAGGGAGGCTTGAGCATCGACCCATGTCAAACCAACCTGATCAATGAGTTTAACAACAATAGCGTTATACTCAGCATCCAGTCCGTTAAGTGTGTGAAGAATGAGATCGGCGGTTGAAATAGGAGCACCGGCAAGGATGAGTTGATCAGAGATGTTTTTCATCTTAGCAAGGTATGCATCCATCTTCATGCCACCTTTGCGAGTGTGATGAAGATCCGACTAATATATCATGACCCTCGACCGTGAGAATGCGCTGGTGAGGGCCTGAGCACCACTCCAAAGATCGAACGCTGTACGACAGTGAAGAAGTTGAGCTGCCACCTCCTGCGTCATAGTGTTACGGAGCCACCCAACGAGCATCCGATCAACAGCATACCACTCTTCGAAATCGGGATTAGAAATAGGCAGCGACGAACCTGGAGCAGAGAGTGTGATCGGTGGAACAGGAGCAACACTGGAAATATGATTTTGAAGCCGATTGCCCTCAATGAGGGGGAGAACAACGGATTCCCAAACCAGGAAATTCGTTCTATCCAACTTGATAGACGCGGTTTGGCTAGAGGAGTGAAATAGAGAGTATGTTTTTGGCGCAGAGGAGGAAAGGATTTCACCGGTGGCGGCACTGCTAGTCTGAGTACCTTGAGAAGAAGAAGCCATGACGAAAGGAAAAAAAAAAGGAACCTGGACGCTCTGATACCAAGATAGATTTAGGAAGAAAACAGGAAATCAGAGAATAGGAAAATGATAAAGGGCAGAGAGTAAATTGTCCTCTGGCCTGATATTTCTATATATAGGAAAGAATACAAAGGAACCGTACAAAAAGTTTGTTACAGGGAAAATGCAATCCTGACGCGTGGTCTGAGGGAATCTTTATGCCAGCTGTCTATAATCCATAACGAATACATATATACAGAAAATGCCAGCTGTCTATAATCCATAACGAATACATATATACAGAAAACACTAAACATACTAATTACTCATTAGTCTTAACAAGGACTTGACTGATTATTTTGAAGAAAGGGACGCTGTTCTGCATCTGATTAAAGCCAATCTGGTTTCAGCTTAAACACAAATGAAGTGTCAGGTTGATTCTCATCGCAGGGATATTACCTTTGAGGTAGGTGACTTGGTGTTTCTGAAAATTCAACCATACAGACAGCGGTCACTGGCTCACTGCAAATTCCATAAGTTATCGCCAAGATACTTTGGTCCTTATCCAATCCAGTGTAGAATTGGTTCTGTTGCCTATGAGCTTCTACTACCTCTAGACGCTAAAGTGCATCCTATTTTTCATGTATCTCTATTACGTCCTGCTCATGGATATGATGCTACTGCACCTTCACCTCCGCTGCCAATTTCAGATGATTGGGAGTTGCTACTTCAGCCGGAAAAAGTATTGGATTCCAAGGTGCTTGCTACGGACTCTTCTTCAGATATTCAGTTGCTAATTCAATGGAAGCATCGCCCGTTGGAAGAAGCAAGTTGGGAGTCTTATGATCTTATTGCTACGCAATTCCCTCATTTCAACCTAGAGGACAAGGATCGTTTTCAAGGGGAGGGTAATGATAGGGATTCACAACGTCCTCTTCTAGTTTATTCAAGAAGGCATGTGAATAAGGATAATTAATATATAGTAGTTATGTATAATCTGTCTTTTAGTTATGACTGTTCTGTCTTATCCTTAGGGAAGTTATATTGTCTTATCTTTAGGAAGTTGAGTATGCTTTATCCGTAGGTAGTTATAGGAGAGTTGGTTATTAGCAGTTATCTTTATTATGTCTGCCTATATATTCTTATGTAAAGCAAAGACAGCATTATGAATGAATATATGATTGTTATGAAAGTTGGTCAAGGACTAGATCCTGGTTCTTGAAGGATTGGTTATTGTTTATAACTAAGATCCATCACTGGTATGTCGTCTTGGCTGGCTTACTCATTTGAAGCAATGAGCAAAATCAGATTTTAGAAACTACTAAAACACAACCTGAAAAGTCCGGCCCAATATTTTGTACTTAAGAGAATAGGGTGAAGTAGTAGTTCTCACTATAAAATACTATTCAAAGTTTTTTAGGTTTTTGTAGATTGTAATTCTAAACCTCACCGCATGCAATGTGTTCTTTTTTTTACACTCCTAATATGAAGAAACTATTATTGATGTTGGAATTGAAGTATTAGCCAGTCACTCTAGATATATGGTTGATATCCTTGTTATGTCTCCAAAGTTCTTCATCAATACCTATTCTATTATCTTGTCCTTTATTTATATTTCACTTCTTTTAGGGTGGGGTTATGGATGCCAAGTTCTGTTATGGTGATGGTGGTAGTTTGTTTTTGTTGTCAAGGGAAGTTGGGGCTACAGTTTGTAGTTTGACTGGGGGTGTTGTGATGGTTGAGACCATGAAAATTGTGTATTGAAGAATTTGGTTGGCACTTTGCTTTATGATGAGTGAAGATTTTGATGCCGAAAGTTTATAAGGATTGACAATTGAGAATTTGGTTGGCAATTTGCCCTGTGATGAGTGAAGAATTTGGAGGATAGCTTTATCTTTGCATTTATTTTATTTTGCCTCATTGACCTCTACTTCATTTTTTTTGTTCAAAATGAAGTTCAATAATATCAAAATAGGTCGCTATATTCTCTCTCATTTTTTCCTTTGTTATGCAGATAAGAGATAAATTTGGGCATCAAGTAGAAGCCTTCTTTGTGATACTTACTGCAATTCAGTTTCACTTGCTATTCTATTCCACGCGCCCGCTTCCTAACGTACTTGCTTTGGGTGTAGGTAAGTGCTTGGAGCATGACTCTTCAACTGTTCTTTGCTCCTGTTTTCCCCTGCAGATAATTGACAATACAATGCATTACAATACAAAGGGACAGACCCTTTTTACTGGAAGTTCATGGGGATAATTAATTGAAAATGCCATGTCTGACAAAATTACCTTGTAGTGTTTGAGTTTGTCTTATTTTTAGTGGTTGTAGGACTCCTAGCCTCTAGGTAGTTTTAGATTCTTCTCTTTTGTATAAAATCCCTTTATACATAAAAAAAATGTTTCAATGATAATATTTTATCAGTTGGACTTGTGATGAACCTTAAATTCTCCACTTGCACAGCTTTGATTCTAAAATTGGCAAGCTTGATGCATTTTTTTCCTTACTTTACTTCAAAGTTTTGCTGATTCCCCACAAATGTTTTCAAATGTTTTTTCTTATATTCCACTCACTGATGAATTCTTGTTTCTAGAATTTTTGTGAGTATTTGGTGATGTACTTTATACTTTGCAGTCAATATGGCATATGGATATTGGTTCAAGGGGAACTTTTATGCGGCTTTAAACTCTCTGGTATATATTTCATATTGTTTCAGTTTGGTATCACATGCAAAATCTTTATTCTCTTGAATGTTAATAAGTGTGGAGATTCTAGAAATTCAGATTTTGTTTTTATTCCAGTGCACAAAGCATGTAATTGACCCCACCTAGTGGGATAAGGCTGCTTCTTGTTGTTGTTGTTGTATGAAGCATGTAAAATAGGGAGAGGAAGCCCCATGATTCATGGTGTTCTGATATTATTCCTCTTAAACTTGACCCTTCTATGCTTACATACAACTGGAAGAAGAAACTTAAAGTCTTAGAGGTCTTTTAATGAAGGAACAACATTGTTTATTTGTCGTCAGATGTTTAAGTGTATATTATGATGTGTTTTTTATTTATCAATGTGCTCTCATGTGTATAGGAGTCTAGGTGTTGTGCTGTCATTAATTGAAGTAGTTAGTTATGAGTCAGTTGTACAATTAATTTCTTGTATTCCATGTATATGTAATATATCTGGCATAATGAAATGTGATGTATCATATAGAAAATATTGTGAAGATTCTCCTTCAGCTTTGTTCAAATATGAATAACAGATTCTGATTCATATTCTAATAAAGATTTCCTTCTCACTATTCGTCTTTCCTACATAGTTTTGACCCAACTTTATCACATTCTTCATCCTGAAGAATAAGGGAGAAAATGCCAAAAGCAATTAGGAAATAATTACAGCAAAGGCAAATGATTTTTTGTTTTTGGAAATAACGACAGAGCATAGTATCGGTGAAAGAAAGATAGCCAAAGATGGACACAATGCTGCTAGTTGTTGGTCTTCCTTAACGCGCCTTATATGAATCCAATGCTTGCTAGTACTCGCCCTCAAGTTGAGGCATTTATGTTGATCTATCCCTAGTTTGCCATTCAACTATTCAAATGTCATTCTCAAGAGTGCCCTTGTCATCAAATCAGCCACTCGAGAGTTAAAGGATGTATAAGCCAGATCAATGATTTCTGAATCTATTTTCTGTCATTAAATGCTTGTTGATTTCCACATGCTTAGTTCATTGATGATGTATTCAATTCTATGCAATCTTGATATTAGCTGTATTGTCACACCATACCTTTATAGGTATTGAGACATTCAATCTGGGTCCCTTTATTGGCATTTCTTTATCTCATTCTTTTGCACTCCTCATCGCCTCTACTGGTTGCTTCTTCCTCCATGTGACTAATGCCCGAACCTAGGTACAATACCTAGAAAGACCCTTTCTAAGTGATTGGCTTGACAGTTTGCATTTGTATGCATTAACACACTTTTGGTGTTGCCTTAAGAAAAAACTATCCTTTGCTTGGTGTCATCTTTAGATTCGTCTTGTGTTCCTCTTGTGGCTTGCTTATAAATTGATTCATTACACTTCTAAGGAAACCGATGTTAGACCAGGTATGCTGTGAGAATATTATGCTTTTATTATGGATTATTTAGATTAGTCATTATCTTATTATTATATTAGATATAGATATATTATATCTTATGATATTATATCTTAATCATTTTGATTTATTTTGATTTGATTAGATTTTAGGGTTAGCTCTAGAGTTGCCTATATAAAAGCTCGTATGTACTCTTTGATTAAGAGAAGGGAGATTAACAGATTCAAAATAATATTTCTTTCTCAAATTGTCTACATGGTATCAAAGCTAATGGTGAAAAAGAAGAAGCATAAGAAGCCAAAGAAGAAGAAGAAAAAGAAAGAACGCCCTTCCTTCTCGTCTTCGAATGGTCCTTCACTTCTCAGTATGGCACAGTTCTTCATCGACGACCCATCTCCTCTTCGTCGTTGTCATCGTCGTCAAGCCTGTCATTGTCGGTGGTAGTTCCTCTGTCATCGTGTCTCACAACTCGTCCAACGACTGGTCGCGTTGTCCTCAACTCATCTGACGACTGGTCCCGTTGTCCTCAACTCAGCAGATCGTCAACCTCATCTCTGCACTTAGCAAACCAGCGTTGACCTCATCTCTGCACCTCACGCATAGTGTCGTCATCCTCGACTAGCGTCATCTCTACAACCTGCATCGTCTCAATTATCTACTAGTCCCATCATCGTCAATTGGTTCTCCGTGCTGGTCCCTCTCGTCAAGTTCAGCGTCTTCACTCGTCCGAAGAGCCAAGTCTCTAGATCGTCGTCCTCAACTCGTTCGGCGATGTCTTCTGGTTCTCGTGTCTGCAACCTTTCTTGGATCAGTGGCATACCAAACTCTCATTTGTCAAATTCTTAGATCAAAGTGTCTTTCAGATATCCAACCATCAAGAGTGGTCAGGTTGACCAGGTGCAAATAACTGGTTCCATATTGCAACCAAATGTATCTAGGAATATTCAAATCAGTCATGGAGTGGTAAATTTGCCTCATGTTGGGAGTGCTGCTACTGCTTCCACTAGATTCCCATCAAATCAGTCTATGCTTCCTACTAGTGGAGTCAGCCGCGTTGTTCCTTCAAGATATATTTCACAGTATTTCAACTCAGAACGTGCTGCCTCAAGGAACAAGCTTTCCCAATCCTCTGTCAAGTTAACTCAATTTGAAAGTTGTATAAGCAAGTTGGACATGATTAACATCCATGATCCAACTTGAGGGGGAGTGTGGGAATATTGTGCATTTATTATGGATTATTTAGATTAGTCATTATCTTATTATTATATTAGATATAGATATATTATATCTTAATCATTTTGATTTGATTAGATTTGATTAGATTCTAGGGTTTGCTCTAGGGTTGCCTATATAAAATCCCGTATGTACTCTCTTTGATTCAGAGAAGAGAGATTAAGAGATTCAAAACAATATTTCTCTCTCAAATTGTCCACATATGTGATAGGTAAATCAATCTCCCTACAAGTCTCTGGTATCTTCTTGTATCAACAGGCATTCCTTCTTGCATTTGTCCTAGCTTGTTAGTGGCCTCTATAGGAGATTTTGCTTGATTTTCTCTTGATCCAAGTCTCTTAGCAAATCCATAGTTTTTGCAGTTGTGAAGATATCCTATAAATAAAGGTAAGTGTGAAGGTTTTATGTGAAGGGGAATGTCATGAACTTGATGTTTGTTGTCCGAAAGTAGCTTTTTATCTCTTGGGATTAGCTTGATAACTTATTGGTAGGGCCTTTGATAGTTTTTCATTTTTGGGTTTTGTTCATGTTCATATTGCATCAAAAGATGATGATTGGTCTCCAATATTTGTGATGTTTGATTTGAATCATAGAAGTAGGAAAGAAACAGAGTAATGCACGTTATGACTTTGACATCTTGATCTTCTAATGATGGACGGATGACTGAAAATGATTGTATTGAAGAGCAGATTGAATGAGATGGTGAAAGAATTACTACTATGTTGGTTTTGTTCATAGAATTACATTGGAGAGCAGATTGAATATTTGTAATATTTGACTTGAATCATGGAAGTAGGTAAGAAACAGTGTAATGCAAGTTGTGACTTGGACATATCTTGATCCTCTGATTTTAGATGGATGACTGAAAATGATTGTATTGGAGGGGAGATTGAATTAGATGGTGAAAGCATTACTACTGTGCTGCTTATGATTGAGAATCACATTTGAATTACGTCTATGCTTTAACCACTCTAAATCTGATTTAGATAACTTTGACTCCCTTGATGGTGAATCTTGGTTTGATTGAGGAGGTGGAAAAGTTGTAGGTAATGCTGGTACTCGAGATGATGCTTGAGCTGTTGATTAACTTATTGATATATAAAGATAATAATCTGCATTTGGGGACCTAATTGTAAACTAGATAGTTAGTAGGGTAATTAGTCATTAATCCTAAACTAGCTGTTAGTTGGTGACTTGAGGAAGGCTATAGTATTATAAATAGCCACTCCTGCATTTATGTACAATCAGATTTCAGATTTGCTATGACTATGCATTGAATACAGAATTGAAGAGAGCCTTAGGTGCTCTCTTCTCTTCTACTCTCTTTCTTGTGTCTCTTTTCTACATCTACTTCTTAATTCTAGATCAATAAACATAACAGTGGTATCAGAGCAGTCCTTCCTTGGCTGCTTCTTCATTGCTGATTCTGCTTCTTCTGAACCTCTCTGATTCGTTCTGGATTCTGCATCTTTCTGTTATCTTGGACCAGTAGCCTTTGCAGTTCTGGTTCGGCATTCTGCAAATTTCATTTCTGGTTCTGTTTCTTGGTTCTGGTTCTGCCAATTTCATTTCTGGTTGTGTCTCTTGGTTCTGGTTCTACCAATTTCATCTCTTGTTCTGTTTCTTGGTTTTGGTTTTTGGTTCTGTCATCATCGGCCACATGGTTTTCCTCTTCTATTCTCTGTTGCATGGTTGAAACAAGGCTTCAAGAAAGGTCAAGAATGGAAGAAGAAAGGTTTCAGGCTATTGAGCAACGATTACAAACAATGGATAACACATTACAAGGGCTGTTGGCAGGATTCAATACTGGTTTGACAAATCTGCAGCAAGAAATGCAGCTGGACAGAATATGCCAAGAAATCATGATCGGCACCAAGAAAGACACCAAGAACATCTGCAAGGGCAACCACAGATGATATACTGACTTGGCTCCTAGATATTTTGGAGATGATATACTGACTTGGCTCCTCAAATGTGAGCGGTTCTTTGAGCTAGATGACACACCGGAAGAAAGCAAGGTAAAGATGGCTTCTCTTAATCTTGATGACAAGACTTTTCAATGGCACTGTGCGCTTGAAAGAAGATTACGCAACCTTCTGCCTTCTTGGGACGAATATGCAGTAATCTTGCAAGATAATTTTGGTCCAGCGTTTGAAAATCTGATCTGACCTACTTGCAGCAAATAAGATCTTTGGTTGATTACAATGCAGAATTTGATTATATTGCTGCCAAATTAGATATTGCTGAAGATTATTTGGTGGGTGCATATGTTTCTGTCCTTAAACCTGAATTAGCAGGCCCGGTCCAAATGTTTCACCTTAAGATGCTAACAGAGGCGTGAAGATTAGCAAAGATGCAGGAGATAATTGCGGACAACCTAAATCAGGTTACAGCAGAAACTCTTCCTCCTTCAACTGCATATCTCACGGCGTTACTGCCCAACAAGACTCATCAGGCCGAAAACTTTTGTTAACACATACAAGACTCTATCTTTGATACATAAGAACCCAAATAGGACATTTAAACCTCTTACACATGAAGAAAAATTAGAACACAGAACAAATAACCTGTGTTTCTACTGTCATGCACCCTTTTTCCGTGATCATATGTGTCCTCAAAGGGAGAAATTCTAGTTACACCACATTTGCTCAGATCTGATTGAAGATACAAGCAACAAAGCAATGGCTAAACTAGAAACCAAAATAGGGGAGGAATTTGCCCCTCATTTCTCTTCATGCCATTAATGGAGTGGATACAAATGAATCTATGAGAATTCAAGGGAATGTGGGGAAAAGAATTATTCAGGTGTTGATTGACAATGGTAGCACCCATGATTTCTTGGACTTTGATCTTTCTGTCAGATTAGGATGGAAGGTCACAGCAGCTCCTCTTGCAGTGGATCAGGTTGCTGGAGGAAAGAAATTAGAGGTTTTTGGTGTGTGGCATGGTTTTAGGTGGAAAATGCAAGGCTTGGATTTTGTTTGTGACCTCAGGATTATCAAACTAAAGACATTTCTGATTGTATTGGGGTTAACATGGCTGAAGACTATCAAGAGTGCTTTGTGGGACTATGAGAAGCTATCTATGCAATTTTGGTGTAAAGGGAAGTAGTGTGAGTTGCAAGCAAATCCGACAAACTCTCCAAGGGTGGTTCCTTCTACCAAATTGGAGTTCAATCAACGTTTTGAACCACATATATATCTAGTTCAGATGCTTCACCCATTACCTAAAAATACAAAGGGTTGCCTTACCAAACTGACCGAAAATCCAGAAACTTCAGCAATTCCAGATCTGCCAGCAGAAATTCAGAAATCACTTGGTAGGTATGGGGGATTATTTGATAAGCCTAATAGACCTACGACTTTGTATCACAAGTGGGCTTTTCACCTTCAATATTCTCCTACAAGAAGCTTGGTTATCAGTTGGTTCAAGGGAAAATTAGTGAAAATGCTGCAAGGTTCTAGTTTAGTGCAAGTTTCTGTGTACTTGGTCTAAAATTTTTTTTTTGGATCAGCATTGGACCCATTATTTCCATTTGGCTCATTCCAACAAGTGAGTTGTACTTGTGGGTAGCAGCATTCAAGACAAAGGTTTCTACACGATTTCACAAGTTTTCCAGAATTTCGGGGCTCAGTTTTGGGTTTCAGATTTGAGTTTTTGTGTCACTCATCCTTGAGGGCAAGGATGTTTCTGGGAGGGGGTATTGATATATAGAGATAATAATCTGCATTTAGGGACCTAATTGTAAGATAAACCTAGGGACCTAATTCTAAACTAGATAGTTGGTAGGGTAATTAGTCGTTAATCCTAAACTAGCTGTTAGTTGGTGACTTGAGGGAGGCTACAGTATTATAAATAGCCACTCCTCCATTTCTGTACAATCAGATTTCAGATTTGCTATGACTATGCATTGAATACAGAATTGAAGAGAGCCTTAGGAGCTCTCTTCTCTATCTTCTCTTCTACTCTCTTTCTTGTGTCTCTCTTCTACATCTATTTCTTAATTCTAAATCAATAAACATAACACTTATCAACTCATTTTTCTTTTTCTTTCATTTGAAATAATAATTTTTTGATTTGTCCATTTATGTATATATTTTGTTCACACAGTAGTCTTGCATAAGTAAATTTCATGTTTGAGGGTTTTCTTTTCATAATTAAATGTTATTTTTTGACTTAAATACTTAATGTTGGTAAAGCTCTTTGATATCTCTGAATTAATATTTTGGTATTTTCTTGATGAGCAGATTTTTGCTACTACTTTGTTCAGATGTGATATACTGTTGCTTCTTTGCCCCCTTGGGCTACAGCTTCTGTTGGTATGTTGCTTTCTTCTATAAATTATTTTTTATTTTGATTTTTCTTTTCCTTTAATGCAAAACATAGTTTCTGTTGTTCTTGTCAACTTTTGACATTGCAGACCTTTATGTCATATATCTGGATATGTTTATTGTTTGTCAAGTTATAGAATTCTAATTTCTTTTGTTGCCACCTTTTTCTTCTCTACATCTATGTTTTCCTGTCTTTATGTTTTGGGTGGTTTTAGGTGGTTTCCCTCTAGGATATGCACATGGAACAGGTTACTGTTTGATTATCATTTGGTTGGTTTTGGCATTCTTTACTTTTATCTTATGTTTCTTTTTTCTTCCTTGAATGTTTAGCTGTACTTAAAGTTGAATGGTAAAATTTAATTTCTTATCCTGTCCTTAGCAATTAGTGTGCTAATTTCCTTCATTTTGAATGATACTCCTTTCATATAGAATTTTTGGGTGAAATCCTTGTATATAGACTTTTAACTCAGCTAACCAATGTAGGATCGGTCGAGGTGGTAGGTACCTTGGCCTTATGACCAAAGGTATCGGGTTTGACCCCATGGCATGGAAAAAAACCTTGCCGGGAGAACCTCTACCTTCTTTGAGAGACCTTAGTTAGGTTGGGCCGTTGGATTAGTCAGGTTCCTGGTAATAGGGTCCGGATAAAGGTGGCTCCATCTTAACCAAAAAAATAAATAAAATTGGCTGTTATTTTCTTTGAATCTTCCTCTTGTTTTCTATCCCCTGTTTCATTTATTACTGTGAAATAGTTCAAGCTGTTGTGACTATTTGAATTTTAAATTACAATGAAGCTTTGCGCCTAATAAGAATCATCTCCTGAAGGGAAGACTAGAGAGATTTCGTTATGGGATGCCCTGAAATGCTGCATTGGGATGGTCATTTTCAGTATAGGTTGGTGGAGCAAACTTTTTGAATTCATGTTAATAAAAAATTATCATGTGTTCAATAATTGTCATGCAAGAATTTTTTTTATAGCTTCTTTTAATGTTCTGACCTTGAGGCTCTTGTGCCCGAAACAGGTCTTACTATGTTGATTGATTCAATTTTCTGGAAGAGGTTATTGTGGCCTGAATTTGAAGTATTTTGGTTTAACTCAGTACTTAACAGGAGTTCTGAGTGGGGTGTATCCTTATTCAAAGTTTATTTTATTGCACAGATGTATAGCTCTAGAATGTAAACATTTATGTTTTATATATTTATGCCCAAAGTTGATTCTGAATGCTCTAGCATCATAAAGCCAGAACTTAAAGGGAAAGTTTCTCTTGATTTTGTTTGTAGCTTTGCTTATGGGGCTTGTTGTAATATTTTGAAGACCCTTCCTAGGTACTAGTTATTGATATATGGCCTCCCTTCAACGTTCCATCAATTAATCTTCATTCTTCAAGTGACAATCTTTATGCCATAGATTCACAGTTAACAGCCTAACTTTCACACAACTAAATTAAAATCATACTTTCTTTCAGTTTTTCTTAATCTATTGAATGGCAAATGTGCTAGAATCCCTTTTGCACACTGGCTCTTGCAGGCTGAATTGCTGCATTTTATTCCCAATCTTTTGTAATATACAATGATAATGGGCTTTTTGACTGTTCCATTGATATTTGGCACATTTTTGCCTTATGGTCAACAGTGCTTTTATTTCATGGTCTATTATACTCAAACCATGGTAGGGGCTTAAATTTTCATTCATATTCTGTCTTTTAACTTTTCATAATATTTTTCCCTTCTGCGATTGATCATTTATTTCCTTTACAATATTTGTTTAGACGCACGCTTTCCATTGGTACTTCTCATCAGCGCTCCCTCGTTCATTGCTTGCTGCATATCCTCTTTCACTGGTAGGTGTTGGGTAATAAAAAATATGTCATCTGCTATGATATTGTGCTGGCTGCTTATATAGGTCGCCAACTTGACATATGTTTCCATTGACCTGATTAATACAATTCTATGTGACAAGGACACTTTTTGGGTGTTCCTTTTCAGAAACATGAGGTTATATTCCCAACTGTCATCTTTGAAGTGGAACCCAAAGTTTTATTCTTATGGTATCAATTACTTCTGAGCTAACTATATTAATCTTAGAGTGTTTCATGTCTATGTGCTTTCAGAACTTCATTTCAGATTTATTACAGTTTAATGGCTAAAACGAATTAGCTGCAGGTGCTAATGGAAGATGTCAGAGAGAGTTCACTAACTAAATGCTTAACCCCTTCATTCTAACTCATTTCCCCTCTCCCTCTCTCTCTCACATCCCTTGCACTAGCATATTCTTTCTCTCTCTCTCTCTCTCACATATCACACACTTCACGTGGCTCATCATATTCTTAATAACATAACTTGTTTTTAAGATTTCATTTAATATTTTGGTAGACTATTTAGTTTGGGTAGTCATGTTAGAAGGAAATTGGAGATGGACCTTCTTATGTGATAAACATAGCTTTATTCTGATATGCAGAATAGGAGAATAGTATAAAGAAGTAAATGGAAAATATGAAGTATATTGCTATTTTGAGGGCAAGGAAGTTTTTTGAGATGAGGCTTATGAAAATAGTCACTTTTTGTCAGTTGTGTTGTTTTCTTGTGATGTAAAAAAAATCGTTGCGAGGTTATCTTTTCTAATGGCCATCAATGAGCGTCACTAACTTGCATTCATTTTCTAAAGAAATATCATCATCATAAGGAATATAGAGATGTCTTGTATATATGTAATCAGGACAAGAGAGAGAGAGAGAGAGAGAGAGAAGAGAGAGAATAGAGAAAGGGAGAGGAATGGGAGAGAAAGAGAGATTAAGAGAGTAAAGAGAGAATAATAGAGTAGGGTTGAGATGGACTGAAACGGGATTATGCCATGTGTTACAAGATAGGAGTTTACTTCTATTTTATAGGCACAAACGACTAATATCTTCTGTTATTTATTAACTAACTCCTATAACTAGCTAATCTGTTATTTACTTTTACAATTATAAATCAATGTCAATGAACAGTGAATAGATATGATTAGAGTGATGGATGTCAAGATTAAACTATGTGCTTTTAAGTAATTGCCAATCTGCTTGTAGTACTAGAGGTAACTTTGTTCCTCTTCCTCAACAAAAATAACCAAGAACAGAGAGAGTATAAAAAAGAGTGATGAAAAATAAAATACCATCACTTTTCCTAATTTGGCTGGTTGTCTTCTTTTCAGCTCAGTCTTTTTCTAGACAGAAGGGTTCGATCTTTCATTTTCCCAGTTCTTTCCTTTATTCTGATATACTCCAAGCTTCCCCACAAGGTAGGATAGTATTGAATTGTGCATGTTTTATATTTTAAACATTATTGCAACATCACTTTTATTGATGCTGCAGGAGCTTCGTTTTATCATAAGCTCAGTTCCAATATTTAACCTGTCTGCTTCAATCGCAGCTACCAGAATGTAAGATCATGTTGCTCTGTATTTCTGTCTGAAATATAACATGTTGGAGCTTTTTAGGCAAAATGTGTTGCTGTTTCAATATAGCCATTTTCAGGAAATATGTATATTCATTTATCCCACGTTTGTTTTTGTTTCTGTTTTTAATATTTCCAAGTTGCAACATTTTTATGGTCTTTTAAAGAGTTTTGACACCTTAACCTTCTACGTATCTCAACTTGTTTTCAAGTCGCTCAAACTATCAAGTCCTGGTCAACCTATGATCCCATTTTGAGTAAATGATTGCTATGTAACCATTTTCTGACTAAGGTTTTTTTTGTCGAAGGTTCTTTCTAATTTGGACTCAATGTATAAATATAAACATTTGAATGACCCAATCCAGTAAATCAGAGTTTTAAAGGACTATAATGAATTCATTTTTTTGTGGGAACTGTATTGTCATTGAGTGAGTTCTAGTGCATATACATTTATAAAGGAGATTTGGAAATGGAAGAGGCCTCGTTTACATGTTTTCTTGGTCATTTACTTTTTCATGTTATGAGTTACCAAGTGATGTGAAATTTTCCAGTTTCAACAATAAGAAGAAGCCTTTCTGGAACTTGCTTTTCTTCATTTTGGTGGGACTATTGTTAATAAGGTTGGCCTACAAGTGAATATGTTTTGTTGGTGATGGTTGTATTCTTCATTTTGTACTTACTTTCACATATTGTAGTGCAGCATGCTCCATCACATCTTTCATGGCATCATACTGGAATTATCCTAGTGGGCATGCCTTAAAAGAATTGCATCAAATTGGTGAGTCCATGATTCCTAAAATGTTACTCCCTCCAGTCTTTAATATGAGACATATTTACATAATTTGATTAGATTAAGGAAACTTGTTAAATTAGTTAATATGACATGCATTTTCTAAAACACCCTAGTTACCTTCCTTAATTCCCTTCTCTCTCCTCCTTGATTATTATTGAAGGAGTATCTAGGGGTAAATTAGAAAAATATTGACAAATAAAAAAAAAAGTCTTATATTTAGTACCATAATCAACTCCTCAAACATGTCTCATATTAAGGAGCGGAGGGAGTATTACACTTGCTACTCCATTAAGAGTTTTTAAGATTGGACTGGCTGTGATCCCCCAACTTCCATTCAAGACGGATTTCGCCTGCCACTCTACCGAGCTAACCAGAGCAGATGAGCATCTCTTTCAAGAAAGGAGGGAAGCCAGAAACTGCCTGTGGAAAACTATTGTTATATGTCCTCAGTGTCGAATGATGATAGAATCTGTTGAAGAATCGAGAAAAAGGAAGGATTTCTTTAGGTATTCTTAGAATCAAAATCTAAGTCTTAGAACTTTCCCAAACCTGAAGGAGAATATCCCTAGTAGTACTGAATAACTCGTGTATTTAATATTCTTCAATACATAAGAAGAAACTTTTATTCATGATTGAAAATAACTAAGATCTTAATAAGAGGACAACACAACACTTGATCAGCCCTTATTTGTCACATACATGACAACTTGCCATATTATAAAACTATCAAGACAACACGTCATTTTATACAATTACTAATATAAAAATGGCCTAATTTCCAACTTTAGCCCTCTTATTGTATGTTAGTGATGAAACTTCATGATTAAGAATATATCAGATGATGCTCGGACAGTTCTAGTAGTATTGAATTGAAGGTATGGTTACTCAATTGCCTGTAAATTTGGGGAAGTTTGTTCGACTAAAAAGAACATGACAATATATTTCAATGGCAATGTCTATACCAAATGAATTTTGACATTGATTTTCCAATGCTTGATTGTTTACAGTTTTTTTGTTGTTCTTTGCAGGTGTTCTTGATGATAAAAATGAACAGTGGGTTCACATTGACACCTTTTCAGCCATGAATGGTATATCCCGCTTTTGTGAAAGTGATTCCCCATGGAGGTATATTAAGTTTATTTCTTTTATATTATGCCTTTATGTAGAAGCTCCTGCTATTTGTGGTATTTTCCAGAGACGGACCTACGGCAGCTGCCATCACTGCATAGTTAACAATAAAATATAGCCTATAGAAAGCAAATTTTTAATGTGTTAAACAAAATGCTATAATATCATTTAAGCAAAGCCAATAACTATGGAAGAATGCAAACATAAATTTTTTTTTTGACCAAGAAGAATACATACAGTCTGATATATAACACAAATGAAAGATTTTAGAGTACTGTTATCATAGGCTATTACAAATTCAAACTAGATATCATAATTTACTGAAAACATAACTATAAAACTGGAAGAGTTAACTCATACTGATAATTCATCTTACAAAGAACTGTTATTGAATGAGTAAACAGAAGCTATTTTCGGGTTCAAGTATGTATTATAAAATTATTTTCTAGGCTTTGTTATTCTATTTAGTCTCTTGTAGGTTTGTGAGGCCTTTTGCCTTTTGTCTAGGCGCAGGGCGCTACTTCTCAGATGCTGTTCCTGTTGTCTCTTTCTTCTCTTTTTGTTATGCACGTTAGACAAGATAGTGTAAATGTAAACACAAGTTAAAGATTGTATTCATGGAGATTTTGGTGCAGAATATTTTAGTACAAAACATTACTTTTCTTAAAAAAAAAAAAAAAACATATTGAGCAACTTCAAACTCAATGAGAGTACAAGCAATTTATGAATGATAAACAAAATTCCAAAGAGAATTAAATTTGGAATTTGGCAGTGCCGCTTCTTTGTTTTTGTTGCAATTATATGAGAGTCAAAGATTCAGTTGCACTTCTTAGTGTTGTTGGGTTTTATTAACAAACAACATACTTCTAAGATACTTTTTTAATGTTAGTTGTGTGACATTGAACTTTCAGAATAATTAAACGCGTTCCCTCTTATGTAGATATTCTAAAGAAGAACAAATAAGGTTGCAGGATTTCCGCACGAGGAATTTTACTTTTCTCATAAAGTGAGTTCTTTCTACGTATCTATTTTCTCTTTATTGTAGAAATGGTACGGTGGATACAAATTCTGTATCTTGCTAAGTGTTTACGACGAATTGTTCGGTATGTCTCATATTTTTTTTAAAAATATATATTTAACAGTGAACACCCAGTGGTTGATGGATTCAAGTGTCTATTCAGCGAAGATGGGTTTGTTAGAGCTCGTTTTAGATTTGAATTTCCGCCGATTGTACTGGTCAGTAGTGGCAATGAACTCAAAAGTTGAATGCATTATTGCCTTTTAAAATGTAGTTTTATATGATCTTAATCCCCTGCAGGTTAAAGAGCCCAAAGTGTATGTCCATGGAAATCTGGAAAACCAGATGATTATTCAAAAACATTGGCCAGGTTGCTCATAATCCTTCCTATTAGTGATCATAAGATTTTGAGCAGTTAATGAGAATCAAACTGGTGGATTTTGTTTGGAGAAAATGTTCCTTTTGTATGATAGTTGATATCATATAGTATTTCAAATTGATTTATGAGTGTTGTCTTTCCATATTTATCAATACATATTTAAGTATCATACTTACTCAACTATCAACTCTGGATGCATTCATGGGGTAGCAAGTGTTGATTATGTATTTCTATGTTTTGAATTACTTGCTTTGACATTTCAAAGCAGAGAGAAGGAACAAAATAGTGTTTATAACTATTAATATAACCTTTTTGAAATTAATATTTTTTAATATGTGTGTGTGCGCATGTTTTTTTTTTTTTTTTGGGGGGAATAAGTTCATGTGCACCACTGTCGTCCTCATCGTCCTATTCATCTTTCTCATCCTCATGCTTTTCCTCGTCCTCATAATTGGAGGAGGGATAAATAGTTCACGGTTGTTAATTATTAATTAAGAACCGTAAATTATTTTTGCTAGTTTACTCAATGGTCTAAGTTAATATTGTGGTTGATTATGTAATTAACAATAAACACCAATAGCCAAAGAGAGTTGGCATAGATGGTAAGGGATTTGTTCTAGTCCTAAAGGGATGTGTGTTCGATCTTCGTTGCCGTCGCTGGGACTCCTTTGGTAGGCGATCTCGTAAGTCTCCATTAAGCTCTCAAAGAGCCCGGAGCTGTGCCCTGGCCTTGGTGGGGGACTGATGTCGAACCCCTCCAAAACTTTTTTCTTATAAAAAAAAATAATAAACACCAATAAATTTAAAGAAATTGTCAAATACATAACGGCTGTTAAGAATTAATTATTGTCATTTATAAAATATTATTTTTAATACTAAAAGATGTGACAGTTTGATAACCCATGAAACTTCTTTTATATAAACATCTGATAAGTGAACTCCACTTTTCTACTTTCATTTCAACCTCTCTAAACCAATTTATGATTCAACAGAATATCATAGACAGACGCGAGAGAATTTGTTATTCATCATCCGACAAGATCAAAAGATGAACTCCCTTTGCCAACAAGCATTGAAGGTCTTGTCCATGCAACCTACGGGCTCCATCATATGGCCTAGGTTTACTTGTGAGAGCAAGGATGTATGGACCCGTGCTTGAAATAACTTATCTTTATAATTTGCTCTTTGAATGAGAATGTGAAAAAGTTATTGGAGAATGAAGATATGACGATGTATCAAATTTTTAAAACATCATTGTAACTTTATATTTTTAGTTTATTTATTTACTGTCTCTCTGTTTTGTTGTTGTTGTACAATGGTTGCATAATCAATCACCAGATTTTTTTTTAAAAAAAATAAAAAGGTACGGTTATTAAATAACAACTAACATTTATTAGAATACCATGTAAAAATTGTACTTTGTAATCATTATAAATAGTCTTAAGATAATGACGGTTCTTATGGTAATACCCTCATGAAATGATAGATGAACAAATAAACGATTGTCCTCTAACTTCATATAAGAAAAACGACGTTGCAACTTCTTAATAACCATCAACTAAACATCCAAACATTTCTCTTCCCCACGCTCAAGATCAGAATACAATGTACTTCTTTGTTCTTCGATAATCAAGATGAGAATACAATGTACTTCTTTGTTCTTTGATAATCAACACGAGAACCAAGTACTCTTTTATTACCCACCACTGCGCGTGACTGCTCCTTTTAAACTTCCAATGTGTGCAATGATGGTTCAAATCGTCACTTCCAATTTATAGAAACTCTCAATTTTCTTATGTTTAGCGTACTATTTCTTTTTTGTCCTCCTTTGTTCTTTCAAACACTAAGATGAAATGTCATGCTGTAGACTTGCTAGAAAATCTACAGTGTTATCCTCCACAACCTCCACCTCCTTCCCCTCCTCTGCAAACTCTACCACCTCCTTCTTCCCCTTCTTGTCCTCTATAACCTCCGCCTCCGCCTCAAGTTGAGGCAGGTGGAGGCAATGATGCAGCATGCAGACTGCATTGACCATATAGGGAGGAGGTTGGTTGTATATTTGTCGAGTATGAACAGGAAGATCAATCTTATTCTTGATGAATATGGGATTGACCACCATGATCCTGAAATACTCCCAAATGGGCCACTCCTCTAGTAACGAGTAGCATGATGATGTATGGTTTGCTGCGAATTTATGGAACTTTTGATTCATTCAAATTGAATGAAACAAAAGTTCCTAAATTCACAGTAGACCTAAGGATATTTATAAGGAAACTAGTCACCAAAGGATGATATTTTTCTATTTTATATTTATAAAGTATAAAAAAATAATTATTTAGGAACTAGCTGCCCAATTTTTTTTTTTTTTAAAAAACATACCTCACAGTTATTAACTAATAACCATAATATATGTAATAACATAAATCACATTTATTAACAAAGAACTGTATTAAATATATATATATAAAAAATAACAGTTTTATCGTTACAACAGTTATGTAAAGTCTTTGGCACGACAACCCAAAAAACCCTATCTTTCCTTTTCTATTTTAGAGTCTAAAATAGAACACACATGACACTTAGTTTGCTCGAATGAAACCCTCCAATATCATAACCCTAGTACTCCTATTGTTTTCTTCCTGTTGTCAAGAGCCATTTTAGTCGAGCCCCATCATAAAAAGCCTTCGACTTACTTCTTAGCAACAATTGCGCTACTCAATACCTTCACACTTGTCTCAAGTGATTGCCGTGTGAGTTAATTTTGTTTGTCCTAACTTGCATTTTTATCACTCGTGAGCCTTAGCTAGGTCACATTCCATTGGTGCTATATTCTCCTTATTTGACTGAGGTGCCTTTATGAAGTCACGACATGAAAAATCATTCAAGGTGACATTAACTTACTTTTGTGAAGTTATATTTTTTCAGAAAACCTATTATTGCTTTGATCGAAGGATTTTATCTTGTTATAGAAAGTTGTTAACCCATTGCTTTGACTAAAGGTTTATATTTTATTGACTTTTTTAGAAGTAACTTCTGGACATATGATTGCTAAGGAAAATACTTCAAAAAGTTAAATAGATGTGTTGAATGAGCTAGTTCATGTGTATTGATGAGAGTTATACATGAACAAACTTTGTGAATAAACTATATCAGATGTATTGAGAATCAAACACAAACAATCTCTGTGAATAAACTAGTTCAAGTGACATATTGAATTTATTGTTGTGAACTTATTATTATTATTATTTTTGAAATCTCATATTGCTTTGACTAAAAGTTTCTCTCATATTTTTCTATTGAGTAGGTGGCACCAAATTAAATGCTATGAAATTCAACATTATGATAAATCCTAGATTCTTCAATGTGAGAGTTTTTTGAACTCCTTGGTCTTGTCTTTATATATATAATAAAGTAATACTTCTCACATCGAGTAGTGATGCAATTTAAATAGATCAAGATTATCTAGGCCTTGTGGCTAGAATCAATAACACTTTTGACCTATATATAATAATAATAATAACAATAATAATAATAACAATAATAATAATAATCATAATAATGATAATAATGATAATAATGATAATAATGATAATGATAATAATAATAATAATAATAATAATAATAATAATAATAATAATAATAATAATAATAATAATAATAATAATAATAATAATAATAATGATGATGATGATGTAAGTGTTCATCTATACCTTGTGTTTCTTGAGCAATTAAGCCTGGAAAGCAAAGGAAGATGGGGTAAAAAAACAAATACTGCTATTAGAAATGGTGTAGGGATTATGCAAACCCTTGAACTCAAATGTTTTACATATCCCCTCCACCCTTTTTACTATGGGTATATGTTTTCTCCCCAAATTTCTTTGCTTTCTAGGGTTAATTCTGTGAAGAGATACAATTATATATAGGTCAACAATTACATTATCACTTATATATGTCAAGAGTTACCAATGATTCTCCCTACAAAATTTGGAATGTCTTGATCCATATATGTCTTTATTATTAAAAAATATTTCCAATTAGTAAATCAACCTAACTTTTACCCTATGAAAATTGAAATTCCTAAAAAAATAATTTCTCTAGTAAGAAAAGTTTTTATCCGATTTTCAAGAAATAAAGGAAGAAATAATTATGAAAAATGTATAAAGGCCCAGAAAATTAGAGAAAAACTTATAAATAATTTTGGGAAATAAAAGATTTTATGATTGCGGAGGGGTCCACATGTTGAAGAACAAGAGGGAATATTTCAGGCCAAAAGAAATGAAGAGCGAGAGAGAATATACGTGACAATACATATATATTTATGGGGTTTAAACTTCTCATGTTGCATGAGAAGAAGAAGATTCCTACACACACATGAAATGGTGGGACCCACATATACATATAATGCTAATTATATATTGTTCTGGTGTAGAACACATATGTCTAGCCCTAAGGGGCTAGTATGTTGATATTGGTTAGGACTTGACCTAGGATCGATGCCTAGGGCCTACGTACCCTGTAGAGAGGGATCAAAGTCCATGTAGTTCGAGAATTACTGGAGGCGTTTAGCCAAAGGGGTGGTGTGTGTGCTCTGTGTAGGCAGTATGTAAATAACCAAAGAGTAGAAGATGTGTACCTTTAGGGTTTAACTCCTATTTATAGAGTGTACCTTAGGGTTAGGGTTTGGACTTGTGGGCCTCTGTGCCTCCAAGCCCAAGTGATGTGACGTCATATCTATGCCACGTGGATTGCCCCTCGTTGGGCCATATATTGAGTATGGGCCTTATGTAGGTCCGTAACAGTTGCCCCCAAGCTCGGTAGTTCAGGTCTCTGAGCTACCGAGATTAATTGTTTGATAGACTGTGAAATACGGACTTGGCCGAGATATATTGCGCGCAAATCGCTTAGTTTTCTCATTTTGAATGCTTGTTTGAGTTTGCCTTAATCCTGGTTATTGATAACTATATAGTAATTGCCCCACAACCTTGTAGTCCAGGTCTCTGGGCTGCGCCGGGGTGGATCTGTTGTTGAATCCGGATATCGTATCCGAGTTGCTACCACTCGTTTGATTTTGATAAAGTGTCTATCCGAGTTTCAAAGAACTTCGGAGTTACTTGTATTCTGATTGAATTGCCCCCAGACATGTAGTCCGGGTTAATTTTGCTTTGAAACTTCGTCTGTTTCTTTTTATGATCGTCAAGATCTCTTCTTCTTCAATCATCCGGGTCTCCGGGTTTGTTTGTTGCAACACCGAATTCCCCAAATCTGAATTGTCTTGAAGAGGAACGGACTGGGTTATTGCTTATGTCGCTGACAGCTTTACAGTGCCACACTTGTTACCCCCCAGCCTGGCAGTCAAGGGCTCTGGGCTGCTAGGGTGTATTGACTTTTTACCCTGGATCTCATGTCCGAGTTTAGTATTCATTTCAACAATAAGTTGATTATATAAATCCAAACATGTGTTCGGAGTTCTATTGATTGACCGGGCCAAGGTCTTAGTTATGTAGAGTCCGCTTGTACTCTTCTGGTGTTAGAGACCAGGTGTATGGGTAGGGGTTTTCGAATCAACCACGCTACGAGGTTCCGGAGTCGTTGTCCGATATCTTAACCAGGATAAGGGCAAACTGTCACATGCTCAGTCATGGTCGTAAGGACACACATTTAAACATTTTGACCTGATCAGGGTCTGTCATGACTATTCACCTTCTTATCTTGGTGTCAATTTCGATGCATCAAAATATTCACAAGGGCTGATGACAGCGGCCTCGTGTAGCTTTGAAGGACCTGGGCTTGTTGGCCCCGGTATTAGTCTTGTACCCTTGGTTGGAGTATGACTGGGTTGAGTGAGCCGAGTCTTTGTCCATTCCCTTGTAGGTACTTGGGACGTCGTTAAATGTCCAAAATATTTGCAAGGGCTGATAACAGCGGTCTCGCATAATTTAGAAACCAGGCTAAGTCTTGGAAGCGACCGAGTTGCGAAAGCTTACGGTGACGTCTTCGCTTGACTGAAAAGCCAGGTTAAGTTTTGGAAGCGACTGAGTTGCAAAAGCTTACGGTGATAGCTTCACTTGACTGAAAATTCGGGTTCGATGGCCCACGACGTACTCTTTCATGCTAAGTCTTGGAAGCGACCGAGTTGCGAAAGCTTACGGTGACGGCTTCGCTTGACTGAAAAACCGGGTTTGATGACCCTTGCACGGAGCCCGGATTTTAACTGTATTAAGCGTAACCGGGATCCGCCTTCTTTTTCTTTTTATGATCGTTAGGATCTCTCTACATCAATCATCCGGGTCTCCGAGTTTGTTTGCTGCAACACCGGATCGCCCTAATCAGAATTGTCCTGAAAAGGAACGGATTGGGCCTGGGTAAAATTCCATTATTCAAAGGAAGAAAATTTGAGTTTTTTTTCTGAAGAAGAAGATGGAATTTCAAACACCATAGATATCTGCAGCTACTTCTATTGCTTTCTGCTTTGTCTTATCATCAGTCATAGTCATCCAGAGAAAGAAGATGAAAAGAAGGCTAAATTGATTCATATAAATCGGATGAGAAAGGAAGAGATGAAGGAGGAGCAGTACCTGAGCCATTGAAGAAGGAAGAAGGAACAAAGAACAGAGATGCACAAACACTTGTATAAATAAAAAATTGAAAACATCAAAACCCATATGCAGGCAAGATCTAACAGAGTAGCCAAAATTGGTGGCTCAACGTTTGATCCCGCCGGAAAACGACACAGTGCGGCGGACCTATTAACCCTAGCCAAAGCAAGCAAAATCAGAGTAGCTATATATGCGAATGTAGAGAAAATCCTTCTCGCTCCAGAAGCTTCGAAATCAAAACAATCCGCCAACACCAACCAGTGGATTCACAATCAACACCGACCGATCTCTTAGGAATTTTGGTTATAGGATCTCTTGTTCTACTATTCATTCTTCTTTGCCGACCAAATCGAGATGGGGGGAACGACGGTCCAAATCGAGATGGGGGGCGACGTCGGTCCAGATCGATTGAGATTGGGGGGGAGGGCGGTCCTGATCGATTGAGATGGGGGGCTGTTGCAGATTGGGATTGGGTGTGGGGAGTCCGATGAACTCGAACAAGAAGCTTTTTTATTTCCCCAATTTCATTTCCCCGAAAAGAACTCGAACAATAAGCTTTTTTATTATTTATTTATTAGGTTTCATTTCCATTTGGCTTATTCTCTCTCCAATTCATCATCCACCTCAGCACATAACGGTCAACAAAGCCCAGTTAACGGTCAACATCCACTTTCTAAATGAAGTGTGTGACTTTTGCTCCCAATAAGTAACCACATGTCTACTTTCGCTCCAAAAAAAAGCCCATGGTGCTGGGCGCTCCCTGGGGAAAAGTCTATGTGTATTATTGCTCCTTAACCCTTAATCGTATTAAGTGTAACCAGGGCCCGCCTTCTTTTTGTTTGCCGCAAAACCTTATACGAAGCCCGAATTTTAACCGTATTAAGTGTAATCGGGGTCCGCCTTCTTTTTGCTTCCCGCGAAACTTTACGCGGAGCCCCGATTTTAACCGTATAAAGTGTAACCAAGGCCCACCATCTATTTCGGCAGGGCACCACCAATGGCTTAAAGGAGACACGTGATATGTGGACTTGAAGAAATATGCAATGAACAATTACATATAAAGAAACAAGATTTAAAAGAAAAAGGTACCTGACCTCCACGAATAAATGAATAAGATCTTTTACTCCGCAATTTATGCAAAATTTAGAATTGACGGTGACGGTTGTCATATCGAAACAATCCAAGTTGATGCAGTTATTAAGAGTAACTGAGTTTAATCCGTTATGGGTGTCATAACCCGAATTCATTAGTCCAATATGGGTGTCGTAACCCTGAATTCGTTTATCCAGTATGGGTGTCGTAACACTGAACTCGTTTATCCACTCTGTTGCCCCCCAGACCGCTAGTTCAGGTCTTTAAGCTGTCGGGATGTGTTGATTTACCAACCCGAATTAGACTGTTCGTGATTGTCGGGATTGCTTGCATGCTGACCCGAGATTTAGGGTTTGTTTACTCTAACACCGAGATTCCGGGTTGAGATACTCGAACACTGAGATTCCAGTTTGATATACTTTAACCCCAAGATTTCGGGTTTATGATTTCTGAAAACGGGTTTGTTTACCCAGAATTCAATCATTTAAATAGACTTGGTGGCCGTAGCCGTCTTTACATGAAGCCCAGATTTTAGCCAGATTTGGTTTAACCGGGGGCCGCCTTCAACAGAGCTGGGATTTTAACCGGATTCGGTGTAACCAGGGTCCGCCTTCAAAAATTCACGCGGAGCCAGGATTTTAACCAGATTCGATGTAACAGGGTCCTCCTTCAAAAATTCACGCGGAGCCGGGATTTTAACTAGATTCGGTGTAACCGGGGTCCGCTTCCTTTTTACGTCCCGAAAAACCTTACACGGAGCTCGGATTGTAACCGTATTAAGTGTAACCGGGGTTCGCATTCTACGGCAGGGTAGCAATGACTCGAAGGAAACACATATGATATGTGGACTCGAGGAAACATGCAATGAATAATTACATATAAAGAAGCAAGATTTGCTAGAGAAAAGTACTTGCTTCCCACGAAACTTTACACGAAGCCCAGATTTTAACCGTATTAAGTGTAACCGGGGTCCGCGTTCTTCTATTTTGGCACGGCACCAATGGCTGACTTCCAATCACTTTAGGATCATGACGATCATCAACTTGCAAAATGACTGAAATTCTACCTTCAAAATCTATTCTCGAGTGAAAACGACTTGTCCTGCCGGCCTCAGTGATCTCGGCTTCGTCGCCATGTGGTTTCCTCATCTATCTCGGCTATGTTGCCGTGTTGCTTCAGTTATCTCGAGTCCGCTAGCAGGATTAATGCTTTGTTGGGTATAACTCCAGCCGGGATTGCAACCGAATAGGGAAAACAAAGATTGCAGGAGGGAATATAAATTGTAGGAGAAATCGAAAGCCTAGCCTCGGCTTTTCATCATCTCAGCCTCGGCTATCATTCATTTCAGCCTCGACTGTCATTCATTTGCTCGTTTGCCCTCCCTGCATCCTCGAGTTGTGAAAATAACTCCTTTGAACTAAATGGCGTGGAGAATTCAAATGTTGTGGTTACTTATGATCCAAATAGGGCATCTAAATTTATGCCCGAATTGAAAATTCTGGGTTCCCAAGGAGAAAGGATGAGGATCCTGCTCAAATCTGGGTTCCTAAGGAGGGAGGATGAGGATCCTTCATACTATCTTATCGTCATGTGGACACATGGAGAATTAAAAGATGAACCATGTGAAGCAGCTCAAAAGCAAAGTCGTTGCTCAAATCTGGGTTTCCAAGGAGGAAGGATGAGGATCCTGCTCAAATCTGGGTTCCCAAGGAGGGAGGATGAGGATCCTTCATACTATCTTCTCGTCATGTGGACACATGGAGAATTAAAAGATGAACCATGTGAAGCAGCTCAAAAGCAGGAGAAAGGATGAGGATCCTGCTCAAATCTGGGTTTCCGAGGAGGGGGGATGAGGATCCTTCATACTATTTTCTCGTCATGTGGACACATGGAGAATTAAAAGATGAACCATGTGAAGCAGCTCAAAAGCAGGAGAAAGGATGAGGATCCTGCTCAAATCTGGGTTCCCAAGGAGGAAGGATAAGGATCATTCATACTATCTTCTCGTCATGTGGACACATGGAGAATTAAAACATGAACCATGTGAAGTAGCTCAAAAGCAAGAGAAAGGATGAGGATCCTGCTCAAATCTGGGTTCCCAAGGAGGGAGGATGAGGATCCTTCATACTATCTTCTCGTCATGTGGACACATGGAAAATTAAAAGATGAACCATGTGAAGCAGCTCAAAAGCAAAGTCATTGCTCAAATCTGGGTTCCCAAGGAGAAAGGATGAGGATCCTGCTCAAATCTGGGTTCCCAAGGAGGGAGGATGAGGATCCTTCATACTATCTTCTCGTCATGTGGGCACATGGAGAGTTAAAAGAAGAACCATGTGAAGCAGCTCAAAAGCAAAGTCATTGCTCAAAAATCTGGGTTCCCAAGGAGAAAGAATGAGGATCCTGCTCAAATTTGGGTTCCCAAGGAGAGAGGATGAGGATCCTTCCTACTATCTTCTCATCATGTGGACACATGGAGAGTTAAAAGAAAACCCATGTGAAGCAGCTCAAAACCAAAGCCGTTTGTCATGCCCGGAAAGTAACGCATGATGATTCGCGTGCACGGACACTCTACATATAAATAGGAGGTTTGGGCTTCAAGTATGGACAAGTCTAGAAACTCCTAGAATGTGGTAGATATGTGTACATAATGGTAGAGTTGTGTGGAGAATTCTAGAGAACTCTTGTAAGTGTGTAAATATCTAGATATTTCTAGGGAATGTTCTAGAAAGTTATTCTCTACCGTAGGATCATTTTGATATTAGCCGTTCATTGAGGAGGTGGATGCCTATAAATAGGAGATGCCTCCCTCATTTGTAACCATCCAAGAGTCTTCAAGTATTTGTTGTTCAAGAGCTTCTCTCTCTAAGTTCTCTTTCTCTCTCTAAGAGTTCTCTTAGTCTTTGTGTTCTTTGCCTACACGTGAGGGTTCGACTGACTTAGCCAAGATCAAGAGGGGTGATCAAGCTAAGGCCGGCACCGTATTTGGGAGATCAAGTCCAAGGCCATGACAAAGTGGTATCAGAGCCTGGTTCGGAGCAGCTAGGTTTGAAGCTGTGAACGTGGTTCGTAGGCAAGAATGTCGGGAACGACTGAGGAAGTTGTTGTGGTTGGAGAAGAAAGGTGTAGAGAGACCCAACTTGCTCACGAGGCTAAGAAGACTCGAGGATCAAGTAAGTCCCGCCAAGCCACGGATATTGCCACTTTGATGGCAAAGGTGGAGGCTTTGGAGGAGGCCTTACATGGGGTGGTTACTAGGGTGGACAAGGTGGAGAGTGACTTTGAGACACTTGAAACCCACACCCTAGGCCAGTTGGACAACTGGAGGTCGGATGTTGATTCGCATCTCAATGTAGAGGAGGAACGAGCCGAGTCCATGAGACGACTCGAGGCAAAGGTAATGGATGCCATTACCGCGATGCAGGGGCAACTCAACTCTCTAAAGAGTTCTTTGGAGAGGCAAACTAAGAATCTGTTGGTGGGTGGTACCAGTGGAGCAAGGGAGGTGAGGTTGGATCTCCCTAAACCAAAGGAATTTCAAGGCGTTCGTGATTCTAAGGAGGTTGAGAACTTCTTATGGCAAATGGAGAGATATGCTGAGAACATGAACTTGGCCAACGATACGGACAAGGTACGCACTACTTCCTTATTTCTTGCGGATAACGCTATGTTGTGGTGGCGTAGGAAGCATGCAGACATGGAGAGAGGTCTTTGCACCATAGAGACCTGGGAAGATTTCAAGAGGGAGTTGAAGAAGCAATTCTATCCCGAGAACGTGGTCTATGTGGCTAGAAAGAAGTTGAGGGAACTCAAGCACAAGACCTCGATTTCGGATTATGTAAGGGACTTTACTACCCTCACATTACAAATTCCCAATCTCAGTAACGAGGAGACATTGTTCTACTTCGTGGATGGTCTTCAGAATTGGGCCAAACATGAACTCCAACGGCGTGGTGTGTCAGATGTGGACGAAGCCATTGCCATTGCAGAAAGTCTCACTGATTATCAGAAAGGGGAGAAAGGCGAGTCTTCCGAATCGAAGTCTCCTGAACCCAATCATGGGAACGGTGGGGGAGACAAGGGGAAGGAGTTCACTAAGGGAGGAAATGGAAAATCCTTCCGTGGGAGCAAGTCTGAAGAAAAGAAGAGGACAATAAGCTGCTACGTGTGCAAAGGGCCACATTACATGAGCAAGTGTCCGAAGCTTGGTAGCTTGTCAACCATCGTTGAAGGGAAAGATGGACCTGATGAGGAGGAGCCGAGTATACGGATGGGATCTCTCAGGGTGCTGAATGCCTTGAAGGCCAAACATGAGGAACCTGTTTCGAGGAGTAAAGGCCTCATGTTTGTTGATGTGGAGCTGAATGGGAAGCCAGTGAAGGTGATGGTGGACACCGGGGCTACCCACAACTTTATTACTCCTGAAGAGGCCAAGCGGGTTGGTCTCTCTGTTACTCAAGCACGAGGAGGATGGTGGAAGTCCGTCAACACTCCTGCCAAACCTCTTAATGGCGTAGCTCGTGAGGTAGAGCTATGCATCGGGACGTGGAAGGGGACTGTTGACTTGTCGGTGACCCCTATGGATGATTTCAATGTGGTACTTGGTTTGGACTTTTTGCGCAAGGCAAAAGTAGTCCTTATGCCAGGTGAAGACTCGTTGTGCATCCTTGAAAAGGGGATTGGGGTTTTTGCTTGTCAACCATGCAAGTGGCGAAGGGACCTGGGAGCGGGGAAGTCACCTACCTTGCGGCTTTGAAGGTGGTGGATCCTAATGAGGAGGATCGTGGGAATCTTCCCTCTGTCTTGAAGAGGACTGAAAACCTCATGCCATCAAGACTCCAAGAAAGATTGTCACCTAGACGAGAGGTGGAACGCGGGATGGAGTATGAACTTGACACGGCTAATGTAGTGGGTGATACATTGAGCCGAAGAGTTGAGGTCGCAAAATCCTTCCTGGGCAAATGGGCCAAGAGGAAGAAGGGGATTGCGGATGGGAAGAAGCGAGTCTCTGTATACCAAGTAGGAGACAAGGTGATCGTGAAGTTTCCTCCCAAGAAAATTGAGGGGTTTCAGGGTCTTGTTCGAGGCCCATACAAGATCGTGGAAAGGGTAGGGAAGAATACCTACAAGTTGGACCTTTCCCCGAACTTGAAGATTCATCCTGTCTTTCATGTGAGAATGTTCCGGCCATTTCATGAAGACAAGGGTGATCCTGGTCCAGTACAGTGACGAGGGCGTCACTGGATTAGGTGGGGGAGAGTGTCACACCCGGAAAGTAACGCAGGATGATTCGCGTGCACGACACTCTACATATAAATAGGAGGTTTGGGCTTCAAGTATGGACAAGTCTAGAAACTCCTAGAATGTGGTAGATATGTGTACATAATGGTAGAGTTGTGTGGAGAATTCTAGAGAACTCTTGTAAGTGTGTAAATATCTAGATATTTCTAGGGAATGTTCTAGAAAGCTATTCTCTACCGTAGGATCATTTTGATATTAGCCGTTCATTGAGGAGGTGGATGCCTATAAATAGGAGATGCCTCCCTCATTTGTAACCATCCAAGAGTCTTCAAGTATTTGTTGTTCAAGAGCTTCTCTCTCTAAGTTCTCTTTCTCTCTCTAAGAGTTCTCTTAGTCTTTGTGTTCTTTGCCTACACGTGAGGGTTCGACTGACTTAGCCAAGATCAAGAGGGGTGATCAAGCTAAGGCCGGCACAGTATTTGGGAGATCAAGTCCAAGGCCGTGACACGTTGCTCAAATCTGGGTTCCCAAGGAGAGAGGATGACGATCCTGGATTCTCAAGGAGAGAGGATGACAATCCTTCATACTATCTTCTCGTCATGTGGACACATGGAGCGTTAAAAGAAAACCCATGTGAAGCAGCTCAAAACCAAAGTCATTGCTTAAATCTGGGTTCCCAAGGAGAGGGGATGATGATCCTAGATTCTCAAGGAAAGAGGATGACAATCCTTCATACTATCTTCTGGTCATGTGGACACATGGAGAGTTAAAAGAAAACTCGTGTGAAGCAGCTCAAAACCAAAGTCGTTGCTCAAACAACCATTGTATCTCTGAATCCCTTCAGAGGTGCTACGATTTTTGATTTTGCTGCTTCAGATTTTCAGGAATTGCCCATGTAAAGGCATCTGACTGCTGCTTCTGGTATTGACCATCTTTGGTCGTAGGAATCGAAATTTACGGTTCCCCACGGACGGCGCCACTGTTCTGGTGTAGAACATAGATGTCTAGCCCTAAGGGGCTAGTATGTTGATATTGGTTAGGACTTGACCTAGGAGCGATGCCTAGGGCCTATGTACCCTATAGAGAGGGATCAAAGTTCACGTAGTTCGAGAATTACTGGAGGCATTTAGCCAAGGGGGTGGTGTGTGTGCTCTGTGTAGGCAGTATGTAAATAGCCAAAGAGTAGAAGATGTGTACCTTTAGGGTTTAACTCCTATTTATAGAGTGTACCTTAGGGTTAGGGTTTGGACTTGTGGGCCTCTGTGCCTCCAAGCCCAAGTGATGTGACGTTATATCTGTGCCACGTGGATTGCCCCTCGTTGGGCCATATATTGAGTATGGGCCTTATGTAGGTCCGTAAAACATATATATATGTGGGTCCCACCATTTCATGTATGTGTAACATGAGAATACACTTCTCCTACAACATGAGAAGTGTTTTACCCTATATTTATACACTATATGTTGCTTTGGTTTTAAGCCATCCGAAAGGGTTTAACATCAAATATGATATTTACAAGTCTTATGTCAATTAGGTTCAATATGATCATTCAATCGAATTTTTTTCCATGTCATTTTTTTTTTAAATTTTAATGATAATGATAGTCTAACATATTTTTTTGAATTTTACCTTTGTGAATTTTTATTACTAACAAAATAGACCTAATTAGTAAATCAACCTAACTTTTAACCTGTGAAAAATTAAATTTTCAGTTTTTTAATACTAATAAATACATACTCAGGTCAATTTGTTTTGTTTTTTTAATTCTAACTGTAACAACCAATTTTCGCGTGGTAGTTTTATAAATAAAGGAGATATATATTAAGATAATTAGCAAAAAAAAAAAAATTCTTTAGTATATTTGAGACCTAGATATGTTATTTGAAAATTAAAAGACCTCAAAAAGAACTTATCAAGTAAAAACTAGTTTTTGATTCGATTTTCAAGAAATAAAGAAAGAAATAATTATGACATAAAAGATTTTATGAAAGAGTTTATTTGCTAAAAAGAGTTATAGATAGTTTTAAAACCAAAACATGTTTTCTTGAAAAAAAATCAAGAAAAATAGCTACAAGTTAATTTTTAGCTTGAACATTCAGGGAGAAATAATATAAGTATGATAATGCCCATCAAGAAACAAGCTCTCATAAATTGAAGAGTAAAACTAAACCAATTGGAAGAAGTGGTCTAGCAGTTGCCTTTGTGTGCTACTGATTTAGAGTTGAAATGTCCAAAATTTTTCCCGACTCTTTGGAAAATGATTATATATATATATATATATATATATATATATATATATATATACACACACACACACACTAAGTAAAGATAATTACTTATATTAAAATGTAATATTGAATAAAAATATTTTTCAAGTCTGTTTGCTGCATTTGATTTACGTCAAAGTTTCTTATAACTTTATAATTTGATGTAACTTGAGAAAAAACATGGATAATGTAAAATCATATTTGTTTGGAAATAAAAAGATAAAACCAAATCGTTTGCTTATCAATGAGGTTCAAAATTTCAAATCAATTGGTCAACCAATACAACGTTTACCAATAATAGGAAATTCTTAGGATTCTTTACATGGAAATTAAAGAGACAATAATTTCTAAGCATTGTTAGTGGTAGGCATTGCATACCGACATAAAGGACATATATGACTTGTTTTTAGCCACTCAATAATGCAATTTCTATGAAAATTATGATGACATGGCATTATTGAGACCTCAGCTTCACCAAAATCTTCAAGACAAACACAACACTGCTCATTACTAGCACTCTCTACAGGCTCGATTGTGTTGAGCGATTGGATGACTTCTTCAGAGGCAGGAACCATATTGATCTGTTGCGTGGACTCTTCCATACTCATTGTTCCCAACAAATTCACAAAATCCATACTCATAGTAAATCTGACAATAACATCAATAGCTAAAGGGAATACAATGATCCCATCACCTTCAAGAACATAAGGTGAAGGACAATTATCATCAGACCATCCTTGAGCCGTGGACATGATTCTTGGTATCAAAGCCTCAAGGTTTTGAGCATGTATTAAACGGTGCGATAGATTCCTCCGAAGTAAACTCAATCCAGTTCGAAAAAATTCTGCACATGAAATGTAATGAGAGGAAACTGGTGGTGAATAAACCCTTGTGCTCCCAACTGTCTCACCCGAACCAAAACTAAGCTCGAAACAAACACAAAGTTTGACTATAAAATTAAGTGTCCCAGTGTGGTAATAGCTTTGGATAGGAAGGTTTTGAAAGGCATCAGGATGATCAGGTTGACCAGAAACATGGTAAAAATATGTTTGCGGAGGGGTCCACATATTGAAGAACGAGTGGGAGTATTTCAGGCCAAAAGAAACGAAGAACAAGAGATCGAGAATATACGTGACTTATTGAGAGACGTTGCAATACATATATTTATACAGTACATGTTGCTTTGGTTTTAAGCCATCTGAAAGGGTTTAACATCAAATATGATATTTATAGTCTTATGTCAATTAGGTTCAATATAATTATTCAATCGAATTTTTTCCCATGTCAATTTTTTTAATTTTAATGATAATGATAGTCTATTATATTTTTAAAATTTTACCTTTGTGAATTTTTATTACTAACAAAATAGACCTAATTAGTAAATCAACCTAACATTTAACCAGTGAAAAATTAATTTTTCAGTTTTTTTAATAATAATAAATACATACTCAGGTCAATCTTTTTTTTTTAAAAAAAAAAAAATCTAACTGTAACAACCAATTTTCGCGTGGTGGTTTTATAAATAAAGGAGAGATATAATAAGATAATTACGAAAAAAAATTATGAAAATTAGAAGAAGAAAAAAAGTTTCTTTAGTATATTTGAGACCTAGATATGTTATTTGAAAATTAAACTGCCGCAAAAAGAATTTATCAAGTAAAAACTAGTTTTTGATTCGATTTTCAAGAAATAAAGAAAGAAACAATTATGAAATAAAAGATTTTATGAAGGAGTTTTTTTGCCAAAGGATGCCATTGATATTCTTAAAATATGTTTTGTTAAATGTGTGTCTTTCTTTATTCAGTTTTTTCAAAAAAAAAATAAAAATAAAAATTAAGAAGTTACCCAACATTTTGAAAAAGTTATTTTCTACGTAAAAGTCACTTAAATTTGTTTAAATTTCCTAAAATTATTAAAGAGATAAGTAGTACATATTTTGTGGGGTCGAAAATACTGCTTCTCCATTAAGATAAAAAGGAGTAAGATCCTTACATGCAGAAGTCACGAGCAAAGTGAAAACAAAATAAAGACATGAAAGCAACAAACTAGTAAGAAATAACAGAAACTCCACCAGGAATGAAAATAAATATCATTAGAACGACCACAAGCCTCCTCAGAAACCAAAGTCAGAAGAGTCGACAAAGAGAGTGATGGTTGTGACATCCACCCCGGAGGACACACACAATAGCTTCAGCTGCCATTAGATCAGCTATGTGATTACCCCTACGAGGAGTAAAGACAAGAGAGAACCCAACTTGAGGATCAAGGAGATTGAGAACGTCATGAATGATTTACCTGCACTTCTTCTAGTCATACAGATCAGGATGACGGCTTGCAAAACATATTTGTAGAAGCTGGCAATCAGTCTCGAACACCACTTTAACATGCCCCAAATCAACAGCTAACATCAACGCCCTTTTTAAAGCTAAAGTCTCAGTCATGAAGGCTGAAAGGGATTTAACTTTATGAACAAAACCCGAGACAAAGTCCCCGTGCTCATTCCGACAGGTAATACCTATAGCCGCAGCACCAATATGAGCCGAATAAGATTACCTGTACAAGGGAATCGCTAGCAGGCGGTTGGAGGGCCATTTTCGGAGGGAACTGCTGGAGCTTCATTTGCACACACAACGCCAGAATCAATCAGAACAGCTAAACGTAACGCATAAAAAGAGGAAGAAGAAAAAGAATCCGGAAAGTAGGATTGTAGGTGCGTGAAACAGAAAAGAGAAAAACTGACGCCTATGAAGGCAGAGAGACAACCGTTTAAATATTTTGGGCCATGAAGGAGCAATTTTATAATACGTTTATCAAATACAATTTTAAATATTTGTTCTGGCCGGAGGGAAATCCTATATATATATATATATATATATATATATAATTGAATGGATTATAAAGAAAAAAACTGCTTTCCGAGGATGCTCGGTTCGTCTTCACTTATCCTGGAAAATACGGAGAGAATATTATCATAAGATTTTTAATTTTTAATTTTGCCTTGGTATTCAAATATTCCTACCAGCAAATGTAAAATTATCACGGGCTTAAGATTTTTCTGAATTTTTTTTATTTATTTATCAAATACACGTCAATTGAGTTGAAGGATACATTGGCAATTTTAAATGGTGTTAACTAATATATTTTACGACGTAGAACAACTATTTGATGACTCAAACTAAATTATATATGATAAGGATTATATTATCAAATATGAAAAGTTCAGGAACTGAGTTGTACCGAGTCATAGTTGAGGGACCGAGTCATTAGTGAGTTAATAGTTGAAGGACAAAAAGAATAATTTTTCCTTTAAATTATGATTATGGTAATATAACAAAATTTGTTAAAGAACGTCAATCTCAAAGAAATGTCAATTGTATTTTTTTTATTTAAACTTTTTTCGGACAAATCATATTTCTTTTTCCTACTCTTTGGCAAATGATACACACACATATATACATATGTATGTGTATGTATGTATGTATGTATGTATGTATGTATGTATGTATGTATGTGTAGTGTGAGTAAAGATAATTATTTAGATTAAAATGTTAAATTGAATAAAAATATTATATAAGTCTGTTTACTGCATTTTATTTATGTTTAAGTTTTTTATAACTTTATAATTTGATGTAAATTGGTCAAAAACATGATGTAAAGGATCTTGTAAAATCAGATATGTATTAGAAAAAAAAAAGATAAAACCAATATCCATTTGCTTATCAATTAGATTCAATCATTCAATCAAATTTTTTCGATGTGATTTTTTTTTTATTTTTTTTTTATTGTTAATGGTTTTGATAGTCTGATACTCTGATTACATGATTTTAAAATTATGCCTGTGTAAATTTTTATTATTAAAAATGGTTCTAATGTGTACATCAACCTAACTTTTATCCTATGAAAATTGAAATGCCTAAAAAGTAATTTCTCTAGTAATTTTTTTTTTTATATCAGATTTCAAGAAATAAAGGAAGAAATAATTATGGAAAATGTATAAAGGCCCATAAAATTAGAGAAAAAATTAGAAATAATTTTAATAAATAAATTATTTTATGAAGGAGTTTATTTCCCAAAAAGAGTTGTAGATAATTTTAAAACTAATTCCTACCAACCAAGATGTGTTTTCTTGAAAAAGTAAGAAAAATGGCTCGAAGTTAATTTTTAGCTTGAACATTTAGCTAGGGAGAAACAACATGAGTATGATATGTCCATCTAATAGTTACATTTTAAAATTGTAAAAAAATAAAATAAAATAAAATAGCTAAATGTGTGTCTTTATTTTTTGAAAAAAATAAAAAGAAGTTACCCAAATTTTTGATCAAGTTATTAATGTAATTTTCCTCATGTTAAAATCACTTAAAATAATTTACTAAAATTATTAAACGAAAGTATAAATATATAGTAAGTTAATTCTTAAAAGCTAAATTAAAAATTTAGTATGATAGGATTAAATTAGCAAATAACATTACATCATAGTATAACCTTAGTGAGACTAAGTTATTAGTGAGTCAGTTGTTAAGCAAAAGATTAATTTTCCCTTTAAATTATGATTAAGGTCATATAATAAAATTTATTAAAGAACGCCAATCTTAAAAATTGTTAATTGTAACTTTTTTTCAATTTGCCGACTCTTTGGCAAATGATATTTTATATATATGTATATGTATATATATGTGTGTGTATATATATATGTAATACATACATACACATATACATACTGCATTTGATTTACGTCAAAGTTTCTTATAACTTGATGTAACTTGAGAAAAAACATGGATAATGTAAAATCATATTTGTTTGGAAATAAAAAGATAAAATCAAATCGTTTGCTTATCAATGAGGTTCAAAATTTCAAATCAATTGGTCAACCAATACATAAATGATAAAGAGTTGTATTGTATTTGCATTTAACGTTTACAAATAATAGGAAATTCTCAGGGTTCTTTACATGGAAATTAAAGAAACAATAATTTCTAAGCATTGTTGGCCGTAGGCATTGGATACCGACATAAAGGACATAAATGACTTGTTTTAAGCCACTTAATAATACAATTTCTGTGAAAATTATGATGGCATGGCATTATTGAGATCTCAGCTTCACCAAAATCTTCAAGACAAACACAACACTGCTCATTACTAGTACTTCCTAGCAGTTCGATTGTGTTGAGCGATTGGATGGCTTCTTCAGAGGCAGGAACCATGTTAATCTGTTGCGTGGACTCCTCCATACTCATTGTTTCCATCAAATTCACAAAATTAATACTCATAGCAAATCTAACAGTAACATCAATAGCTAAAGGAAATACAGTGATCTCACCACCTTCAAGAACAGAAGGTGAAGGACAATTATCATCAAACCATTCTTGGGCTGTGAACATGATTCTTGGTATCAAAGCATCAAGGTTTTGAGCATGGATTAAACGGTGGGATAGATTCGTCCGAAGTAAACTCGGTCCAATTCGAAAAAATTCTGAACAAGAAACGTAATGAGAGGAAACTGGTGGTGAATAAGCCCTTGTGCTTCCAACTATCTCACCGGAACGAAAACTAAGCTCGAAAGAAACACAAAGTTTCACAAAAAAATTAAGTCTCCCAATATGGTAATTGCTTTGGATAGGAAGGTTTTGAAAGGCTTCGGGATGAATAGGTTGACCAGAAACATGGTAAAAATATGATTGCGGAGGGGTCCACATATTGAAGAACAAGAGTGAATATTTCAGGCCAAAAGCAATGAAGAACAGGAGAGAATATACGTGACTTATTATTTGAGAGACGTTACAATACATATATTTATACACTATATGTTGCTTTGGTTTTAAGCCATCCAAAACGGTTTAAGATCAAATATGATATTTATAAGTCTTCTCTAAAAAGATATTGAAAAAACAAATTTAAATATATATTTTGTAAAAAAGAAATTGAGATAGAAATACTGGTGTGTGTGTGTCTATATATATATATATATATTTGGTCAAGAATACCATGAAAGATTGAGATATTTAAATTATGATTAAGGTAAATATATATAATAGAATTTATTAAAGAAGGTCAATCTTAAACAAATGTTAGTTATAACTTTTTTCTTTTTTGATTTAATTATTTTTTCCTGAACAAATCGTATTTCTTTTGCCAACTCTTTTGGCAAATGATTAATATATATTGATTTGAATAATGTAAAGATAATTATTTAGATTAAAATGTCAAATTGAATAAAAATATTTTATAATTCTGTTTACTGCATTTTATTTTTACATTTGATTTTTTTATAACTCTATAATTTGATATAAATTAGTCAAAACATGTAAAGGATTTTGTAAAATCAAATATGTTTTGAAAACGGATAAAAAAACCAATGCAGTTGCTTATGTCAATTAGGTTCAATATGATCATTCAATCAAATTTTTTCCATGTCATTTTTTTTTTTTAATTTTAATGATAATAATACTCTGACATAATTTTATGCCCAATGTGGGCCATACGGATAGCAAAAATTCTGAAGTCGTTCATGCACCTTAACCCAAGCATCTTCTTTATCTTCCTAGGGACCCAGAAACCTGTAACTAATGGATCATCTAGGAAAATAAGAGATCAAACCCGAACTAAACTCTGAGTAAGTTTCCCATCAACCTTCAGATTCTCAAACATCATTGCCTCTCTGACTGCATTACCTAACGTGTGACTACATTTCGAGCAAAAAAAAAACGTGTGACTACATTTTACTGATCAAATGCCCCTACATCTCTTGATACATCGAGACACACTGCGGTCTTTTTTGAAGATGCCATCCCAGCACCTCAGCCAAGGAGGCTCGTGCACAAGGCCCAAGCTAATGATAGACCTAAGGACGTTACACTAACAGGCAAGGAGAAAATTACGGCTAGCTTATTAGTTTACCTATATAAAGGCCTTCTGGTACTCTCTTTTATTCAAAAGGATCAATAATATTAAGAGTATTTCTCTTGTGCTTCAATGTGATCCTTCAATCTTAACATGGTATCGGAGCTTTAGGGTTTGTTCTGGGCTAGTTTGATTTTTTCCGGTAGCCACTGTCATTGTAGCATGAACAGTGATGGGTTTGGTACTATTTTGTGAACAATGACATTGACTGAACAAGGGAGAGAGAAAGGAGGAGAGAGCTTGATGTTGGAACCAGAGAAATCGTGTCATAGCCCCCTGCAGCCTTTTTCGTCGTGAATCTGATTTTCGTTTTCCGACAAGAGCTACTGTTCTTTCCTTGGCTTTGCCTTTATCTTCACTTCGTCACCACACATAAGCTTCTTTTGGGTTTCGATCTTCAACGTTAGGTGAGAGAAGCTTGAGAAAGGGAAGAGGATCGAGTTTGGATCGTTTGTCTCTTATGAGACATTTGAAGTATTATTTTCTTGAAGATCAGTTGTTGCATGTGCAAGCTGCTTCCGGCTTAAGGGGGAGTGTTATGAAATATATATATTAGGGATTACGGTTAAATCCATATAGTTAGGGCTTACGGTACATCTATATATTTAGGGATTACGGTTAGTTTATTAGTTTACCTATATAAAGACCTTCTTGTACTCTCTTTTATTCAAAAGTGATCCTTCAATCTCAACAAGCTCCAACCCAATGTAAAAATCAAAAACCTTAAGGATGAGATAGGCTCAACGTCGGACGTGCTCACCAAAGAACTTGCAGAAGTGCGTGCTTGGTGCTTCTATCACATCTGATGACGACATGGCCTTCATGGAAGCTACGAAGTCAGGCAACAATTATGATTCAACCAAGGAATGATCCGAGATGGACCACTAAACTTACCATCTATGTTTAAATCAATATTAACTTAGAACTGCCAAGGGGCGGCATCTACTAAGTTTCATATAGTATTCTTCGATCACTGTTGAAAGGATATACACCGTCCTGAGATTGTAGCCCTTGCGGAGCCCCGTATCTCAGGCATACAAGCTGATAAAGTTATAAAGAAATTGGGTTATCCCAATTCACACCGAGTGGAAGCAAGAGGATTCTCAAGAGGAATTTGGCTCATATGGACCGACCAGGTAAAGGTAGATGTACTGGTTAACCACAAACAGTTTATTCACACCATGATCAGTGACCACTAGGATGCACAGTACTTTCTGTTCACGACTGTGTATGGACACCTGGCAAGAGCTCAATGAGAAGAGCTATGGAAAGGCTTGCTTGACTTAGGAATTGGAGAGGAGAAGGCCAGGTTGCTCTCGGGAGATTTCAACGCAACGTTGACTGGAGAGGAACGAAGGGCGATTTGCATAGAAACCAAAAAGGGTGTGACCAATTCCAAAAATTTCTCCATACGGCAAAACTGGTGGACTTGAGTTTTTAACGCCCAAAGTTCACTTGGCAATGTAGTGATTTGATGGTCCACTTGACTGTGCGTTTGGAAACAGAAAATGGTTGACTATGAGACCCAATACACAGATCATGAACTTACCACGCAAGGAAGTGACGATAGGCCCATCCTAATTAAACCTGAAGGGGAGCAAGGAAAAAGGAAAGGAAAAATCCCCCTCAAGACCCAAATTAGCAAAAAAAATTGTCAAAAAAGACTCAAGAAAAAGTCACATGTTAAAAAGATCCTAGGGCATTTTCTAGTATTATTTCATAAACGTTAACAACTATATCAGTAGAACATTAACAATTAAATTAGTAGACGTTAACAACAATATCCTAACAACTAAATGAGTACCTGTTAACAACTAAATGAGTACATGGGATTAGTTGGGGTTGTAGAAATGTATCACGTTCAAGTAAAATATATTATTATTTTTTTTTTTTGCATATTTACGTTAATTAATAAAAATAATGAAATGATTTTTATTGTACTTATATATTTTGCATTTTAAAATATTTGGGATTTACGTTGATGAATGTGATGAAATATATCACGTTTAAGCAATATTTTATTTAGCAAATTTATATTTAATTTTAATTTTTTATTCCAAATTATCACATTTTATACAGCGTGTGTGTGTATGTGTGAGAATTTGATTCATGCCCTTTTCAGTCATTTTCCATCTCATATATCTTTTCAAAAGCTATGTCAAACAAGTGCCCATCAGAAACAAAAGTCACTTCTGTCATTGCTATCACAAACACAAATTACATCAGGAAAAGTCCATCAGACACAAAAGCTTCTACCACCGCTATCCCAAACAGGATCAGTACACGTTAATGACTAACGTTTTATGAAATAATACTAGAAAAGGCTTTGGGTCTTTTTTAACATGTGACTTTTTCTTGAGTCGTTTTATGAAACAAAGGATTTTATTTCACATGGGAGTTTATTTCACAAAGAGAATTATAGACACCTTTAAAACTAATTTCTAAAATCAAGAACCTGTTTTTTTGAAAAATTCAAGAAAATAAGTTAGAAGTTATTTTCAGTATAAAAATTTCAAGAAAATTATATTATGGGTTAAAGAATTTAATTAGGGAAGAAAATTTTTATAAGGGTTAAGGTGCAGATTTACCAACCAACTATTACCCGAGGAGCATCTGGCACAAATAACAATTGAGGGGACCAAAATTGTTAATCAATAATTAAAAAGTGAAAAAAAAAACACCAAATAACTATTAAAAAAAACAACTACCACTATTAATTAAGTTAAAATATGAGGCACTGGCGTAGGACGGTTGCGGAAACGCTGGAGAAAAGAGCGGTTAAGCCTTTTTGTTGGATAAGGCAAACACCAACAGAGATAGGACCCATGGGAGCTGGCGTTGTGGCAGCAGCGGTTAGAGCTGGGAATCAGGGCCGGCCTGCCCCGACAGGGCCTGACCCTACAGGGCTAGGGCCGACCCTACAAGGAAAACATCTGTTTTTTAAAGCCCGGCCCAATAGTACCAGGGCCAAGGCCGGCCCTAGAGGGCCTGAAAATTATTATTCCAAAGTTTAATTATTTTTCCTTCTATTTTTTTCAAAGAAATATAATTATTAAATTGCAACCATTAAATTTCTAATCTATCAAATAAATGTTATCAACATTAATATCTAAACAATATAAATCATTCAACAAATAAACACATTTATTAATTTGTAATAAAAAAACAAATAAACACAAAGAATATGTTTTTTCCTTTTTTTTCAAAAAATATTAAGCATAGGAGTTGTTTTATATATGCATACGACAAAATGTCTTTCCCTCTCGTAATTTTGTGTTTGTCTAAAGATTCCTTCGGTTCATGCATGATTTTACTGACATATAAAAATAATTATACTTATTTTACACAAAATATATTTATAATTTATTACTTCTATAATATTGTTGTTCTGGCGTAGAACCAGAACCCTAACCCTGATGGGGCTAGGATGTTGATGTTGATTGGGACTTGACCTAGGAGAGATTCCTAGGGCCTACGTACCCTGAAGAGGGATCAAAGTCCACGTAGTTCGAGGATTGATGGATGAGGCGTTTAGCCAGAGGGGGTCTGTATGCTCTGAGACGGCTGTCTGTGAATAGCCGGAGCGTAGACCGTTGTAGAAGATAGATGTGGAAGATAATCGATAGATGACGATCTCTTAGGTTCACGCTCTATATGTAGATGGCTCCCCCGTTGTGCGTGTCCAAGGATCGTGCAAACCGCCCTGGTCATGGCTGGGTCCCACAGTTAGTGGGTTGTGATAGTGAGATAGTGGGCCTTGACTAGGTCCATAACAGTTGCCCCAAGCTCGGTAGTTCGGTCTCTCGAAACTGCCGAGATTAGTTGTTTGATTGACTACGCCATACGGACTTGGCCGAGCTATATCCAGTGTGCGCAAACTGTGGAGTTTGCTCATTTCAAATGCTTGTTCGAGTTTGCTTTAATCCCGGTTATTGACAACTGTATAGTAATTGCCCCCCAGCCTGGTAGTCCAGGTCTCTGGGCTGCCGGGGTGGATTTGTTGAATCCAGATATCGTATCGGAGTTGCTGCCACTCGTTTGATTTTGATTGAATTGCCCCCAGACATGTAGTCCGGGTTAATTTTGCTTTGAAACTTGTCTGTTTCTTTTTATGATCGCCAAGATCTCTTCTTCTTTGATCATCCGGGTCTCCGGGTTTGTTTGCAAGGGCTGATAACAGCGGCCTCGCGTAATTTGGAAACCGGGCTAAGTCTGGAAGCGCCCAACTTGCGAAAGCTTACGGTGGCGGCTTCGCTTGGCTGAAAAGCCGGGTTCGATGACCCTTGCACGGAGCCCGGACTGTAACTGTATTAAGTGTAACCGGGGTCCGCTTCTTTTTCATTAATGTAATGTTTCATCCGTGTCCACGATGAACTGATATAGTGAACTCACATGTTTTTGGAGTACTATTAAGTGACCGGGCCAAGGTCATAGATGTGATATGCAGAATCTGCGAAAGTGCGAAAGTGCATCCGGTATTGAAACCGGAAAGTGGTGATGGGTCAGTATTCTAACTGCCTCGTATAATTCCAGGTTCGTTGACCGGGTCATCCTTAGATAAAGGGAAGTTCTCACCTGCCCGGGTTTGGTTTTTCACCAAAGCGTCCGAACATTTTGACCTGATCAAGGTCGGCATGACAATTCCGCTTGATATCTCGGAGTAAGTTAGGAAGCGTCCGGGCTGTGATAGCTCTCCGGAGACAACTCCCTCCGACTGAAAAGCCGGGTTTTGGTCTTCAGTTCGTATTTGAATTAGTGCAATTTGAGGAGATTGAATCGGACCCGGATTTTACCTGTATTAGGTGTAACCGGGGCCGTCTTCAAAAATTTCACGGAGCCGGGATTTTGACCAGATTCGGTGTAACCGGGTCCGCCTTAAAAAATTTCACGGAGCCGGGATTTTAACCGAGTTCGGTGTTACCGGGGTCCGTCTTCAAATTTACAGGGGGCCAGGATTTTAACCAGATTCGGTGTAACCGGGGTCTGCCCTCAATTTTATTTGATGACTCCACGAATAAATGGTTGAGGTCTTTTAAACCGCAATTTATGCAAGCTTTAGAATTGAGGATAATGGATGTCAATCCAACCTTGTGAACCTTCCAACCTGCATTTATTGTCCCCAACATATTCGAAGGAATATTATGATCTCTCTTCCCAGCTCTTCTCTTAACATGCCGTAGCTCTTCTACAGATTCACTGACTCAGTTGGCATATCAGCAATGCCAAGAGAATTTGAAAAACTTGTCTTTTCCAAGCTTTTTGGAAAATGGCAACACGAATGGAGGAATGCCCTGGCAACAAAAATGACACCAAAACACCGATGATAAAAATCAATTTGAAAGTCACCACCTAATACTTCCGTCATAATAACCATGTATTCAGCTGCCAAGATTTTCCTGATAAGAATCATAACCAATGCATGAACCAGTAGGACTTTTTGGTTGAGTGCCCCCGGGTGTTGTTTATTTTTGCATTCCGCCGAAGCAACACATGAATAGATGGTGAATACCAATATTACTGTAGGAAGCTTCAATATAAGTACAATTTTCACAAGCTCATTTTGACTATTTGACTTGGACAATCAAAAAATCGTCTTGTGGAACCATCCATCAGAACCCGAAAATATTAGCCAATTCACATGTTCTAGGCCTTGTAGACAGTAAGGGAAGAAGACGGTGATGTTAACCAACGAAGAGGAAGGTGGACGGAGGTTCAATAGTTTGTGCAGGCATCGAAGCGTTGTGAAAGTCGTAACTTGTGCGCAGTTTCATTTCCATTTCAACATGTATTTCTTGCACTGGATTTGTTTTGAGCGTCAAGTCGATATTCTTTCCAAAAGTGGATAAATAGAAGATAACACCTGCCACCCCCAAGTAGTGATCCTAAAGCATTGACTAGCTAAAAAGAAGCATAAATGCAGAGTTCTTTTTACTCTTTAATGGTTCCATCACCACAAGTTGCGTTGCAAGTTAGAGTTCCTGCAAATAGAAGCCTCGAAATCCTCCCTTACTGAGTATTCCTGCCTCAATTATTTGATGATTTAAATCATCCAAGTAAAACAAATCCAGGAACTGTAATTGAAAAGGGTTCCTCCATGAATTACCAAGCATAAAAACTAAATAACCCCAACTACCACAGTTGAAACAAATATGACGCCACGTCAATAGATGATAAGCAAAGATTTAGCATCTACGAGATAGGAATGGTAATACTCATCTGGATGTAGCTTAGGGAGTTACTGATGACTGCCGCTGTATAAGAATTTAATTCTGATATCTAATATTTCCGATGGTACTACGTCATGGGCATACTCAAACCAAGATGCCAGTGATCGTTTAGCAATTCAAGGCAATAACAATCTTGGCTACCGTGGTGCTAAACAAAGTTCCTGAAATATCATTTGAGATCTCCTCCACTTCGGATGATCGACAATAAAAAATAAAATAGAGGTCGAGAAGCCAAGTTCATTCCTAGTCCGCCTTAATCTTTCCCAATATATGATTCCATGGATTCTCGGCACAGCTTTCATCAGGAACTTCAAACTGATATTGATAATAAAGCAATCCCAGCGTTAAAATGATCATCCTGAACTTCACCAAAGCAGATGTTGGTTTTGGGATACTGAGAAAGTATAATACACTCGGCTTTCTGATTGCTTGGTCTTTGTGGTGGCGATGAGCTTTTGGAGTCGTCCCGTACGAGAATATTGTAGAAGAAAGCGTTTGGCTCTCCAATTCCCATGTAGTTTAAGGAGGTGGTGGACAGGAAATCACCAGTAGGCCAGGAGGTGGTGGACATTGATGTTCAATAAAATGGCCGCACAAAATTTGTCAAGGTCTCGCTGGTATAGAGACGAGAGACTATATTGCCACAGCTCGAGAGGGAATCTTTGAGCCCGACAGATGAATTTGCACACCAGGGAAAAATTAATGAACGCCCTACTCCGCCACACAGATACAATCTCAACAATTTAAATTCGAACGGCAACGGCGCTAATTCCGAGATACAAGGGGATGATCTTAAATCTGGAACATCCACGTTGAATCGACTCTTGGGCACCTCGGACCTCAGCCAACTCTGACCTCGGCCTTCAAAGTACAATCCTGGATTTCACCCAAGTCGGCTTCAAAATAGAATCCTGGATTTCAAACTTCTATCCCGGATTAGGTAAACTTATCTCGGCCTGCTGGGTCTATGTAATGGGTCCCCTCATGATCTCGGCTTCAGGATATGTCGGGTATTCCAATCACAGTGGAAACTCGACTCCGCTCATTCCATCCTCGATCTCGGATTTGAAGGATTTAAGTAGTGAGGAATTGACAAACCGAGAGCCATCTTGCAGCGGAGGCGAGTTTCAAAATCTGACCCAGCGTTTAAAATTCCGAGAAATCAAGGATGATCATGGATCAGGGCGATTCAGATTTGGATGGTGAACTGTTCTTGCCTTCGACATGCTTCTGGACTATTCGCGATGGAGGTTGTGAAAGAGATTTGACAGCCTCCAGGATTTGGCCCCTTCGACGATCCTCAAAATGTTGTCTCCTGGTGAATTTGAAAACCAAAGCTCTTATCCAATCTCGATATTGGATACTGGAGTATCTGGGTATTGACTCCTTTGAAATTGTAAATGACTCGAGGAAGGAGAAATTCGCATGATTGACGGTGTACATCATAACAGCAATTGATGGAATTTCGGGGGAAATCGCAAAACCAAGACCCCTGCGAGATTGGTTTTCGCTTTTTGAATTGCAAAAAAAAACCCTTTGTGGACGGCAATACACTTGTGATTACCCTGGGCTTTCTGAATCGCAAACCATTTAAATTGGTTTGTGACTATACTGCTCTTCTGGGATTGACCATCTCTGGTCATGGGAATCGAAATTTACCGAGTCCCCACAGACGGCGCCACTGTTCTGGCGTAGAACCAGAACCCTAACCCTGATGGGGCTAGGATGTTGATGTTGATTGGGACTTGACCTAGGAGAGATTCCTAGGGCCTACGTACCTCGAAGAGGATCAAAGTCCACGTAGTTCGAGGATTGATGGATGAGGCGTTTAGCCGGAGGGGTCAGATGCTCGAGACTACTGCCCGTGAATAGCGGAGCGTAGACCGTTGTAGAAGATAGATGTGGAAGATAATCGATAGATGACGATCTCTTAGGTTCACGCTCTATATGTAGATGGCTCCCCCGTTGTGCGTGTCCAAGGATCGTGCAAACCGCCCTGGTCATGGCTGGGTCCCACAGTTAGTGGGTTGTGATAGTGAGATAGTGGGCCTTGACTAGGTCCATAACAATTGTAATGCCAAAGTATGTGTTTATTTAATATGAAAACATCCCTTCTTTAAAATTTATAATAACTAATTATGCGTTTTAATACAGAATAATAATAAACATAAAAAAATGTTATAGTTTAAACTAAAAAAATCTAAGTAATTACAAATAAACACATTCATTAAGTGGAAGTCTAAGTAATTATTATTTTTTTAAAGCTACCGTTAAACGGGCCTAACGGGCCGGCCCTACAGGGTCAATTTCAAATTTCTGGCTTATTTTTCAAGCCCGAGCCCTGCAGAGCCAGAGCTTAAACGGGCCGACCCGATGGGCTTGGCCCGATTTCCCGGCTCTAGCGGCGGTTGCTGCTTGTGGTATCGGAGGGATGGAACCAAGGTGCAAGGTGCGTGCCGGTCGAAAGCTGTGGACTGCTGGATGAGTTCAAGAGGGTGAGTGGAACACCCAGCAACAATGGAAGCTTTGGAGACGCCGACATCGTTGACATTGTGACAGTCAATGGAAGACGGAGACACCAAGACAGTGACGAGGTAATAGTTTGTTGGCGGATCTGCACCAAATTGTGTTTTTTTTTTCACTTTTTTATTGTTGATTGACAATTTTGGTCCCCTCAATTGTTTTGTGCCAGAAACTTCTCGGATAATAGTTGGTTGGCAAATCTGCACCTTAACCCTTTTTATAAAGCACTAAAGGTTAATTTTTTAAAATTGTTTGATATTTTCAGTATTTTAATCCAGGGATGAAACTGAAAAAACAAAAATTAGATGAAGGGTAAAATAGTCAGCCCATCGCCTATCTTCCCCATTTCAAATCAGAGGAAAGTGAGAGGAAGAGGTTTCAAAGCCGAGAGAGACCGAAGCAGAGGAAGCTACGACGACGCCGACGACGGCGGCAACGACGAGGAAGAAGAAGAAGAAGCCGAGAGAGACCGAAGCAGAGGAAGCGACGGCGAAGAAGAAGAAGTAGAAGAGGGGAGGAACTCGCGCATGCAAGAGTGAAATTCGGTGGAGGTAAGCCTTCTAATTCTTCTTCTGTCCTCTATTTCGTCCGTTGGTATGAATTGGGAGAGAGAGCGAGCTTTGTTTGAGAGAGAAACCAAGGAGCAATGGAATAATCTTTACTCAAGCTTCGATTAAGAGTTGTGTGAGTGATTTAATGCCTTTGTATTTGAGTATACGCCCTTCCAATGCCACCTACATCAGCGCCAATGGGCAAATACAGACACAAAGTATATATAATTTAAAAGAAATTAGTGAAAATGTGTGTAGGTGATCCAGATGGTTAACACTCTAGTCCTCCTCACTCTCTTAATCAACTGGTCGTGAGTTCGAACCTGCAAGCCACTTTTACCCTCTCTTTTTTTCCATTTCCGTCGTTTTCATTCTCTGCCCTATCTCGTCTCTCTCCAATTCTTTTTCCCCCATTTCCCTGGTTCTCGTTCTTCTCTGCCCTCTCTATTTGGAATTTCTCGCTGCTGCTGCCGACTTCGAAACCACAAGGGTTCTTGAAGCTCCTATCACCTATAATCTCTCGCTTTGTGGATCTTTGTATTTTCGCATCTTTTGTCCCATCGTTTACGCCTGTAAGTCCTTCTCTAAAAATAATTCGTTTTTCTGGAATCTCGGTCTTTAAATCCCGATTAGATGATTGGGCAGTGAATTTCATGCTTGTATGTGTTTGTTTCGTGCTTTTGGACTGTCATTTGAATTTTGATTTCCCATTTTGTAATGGGGTCGTTAATCTGGTAATTTTGGACCTCAACGGGGTCAAAGATTTCATCGGTGTTCACATCATCCAGGACCAGATTACCTTAAATAGAATTATTTAAGAAATTAGTGTACAGTAAATAGTTTGTTTCCACTTGCGTAACAGAAAGATATTCCTCTGTGGACTTGGCACGATTTCATTTTTTCTGGTTCAGGTGAACTTGTCACTTCCCATTTTATAACAGCTTTGTTATGCTAGAAATTGATTAAATCATTCTGTTTGATGAAGCCTCGGGACATGATCAGAACTATTTGGTTTCTATAATTTGGTAGCTTGGATGCTCTTATTTGTCTTATTTTCAGTAAAGAGTGCAACAGAATATATGAATGAAACTTAGCCTTGTTTTCAAGATCACTAGTAGAGTTCCATATAAAACTGTATTGAAAGGTATACTCTAGTAGCCATTTTTTGAACATGCCCTCCCAATTTATTTCTTGAAATTTCCTACATTTACATTTTCCTTTTCTGTTGTCATGCTGATGGAACTGGAGTATTATTACATAAATAAAAGATGTCTGCAAGATAGAGGGATCGAATGAGCCAAAAATGTGTGTATATGTATCTGTTTTAAAATATGAGAACCAAGCTGATCCAATAGTTATATATGTACAAGTCTTGATAATGGTTTACTTTTTACAGTCAGAAAGCAAAAAAGTAGGCATCTAGTGTACTATCCATACCTGCTCCTTAAATTGCTCTTCCTTTTCTTCAAAACTAGAAAGAGCAACAACTTCAACCTGAGAATTTGTTGCCAGATATAAACAGTTACTAAGAAATGCTGATAGAATTATAATATATACATATAAGCAAAGATCTGTAAATTTAGTGATAATAGAATGGATTGTACATTACATTAAAGAATTCGCTTAATGGAGTTTCCATGTGAGCTTGTGGCTTAGGAACAGAGTCCCATATCTGCAATAAGGATAGAAAAGAAAAGGAAATAATTAGACACTAGCTACGAACTCTTTATAAGATTCAATAAAGAGAATTAACATGAAAAGGCATAATATTATACCTTCTGAATATCAACTTTTTTTAATTGTTTAGTTAATCTGATACTCAATTTAAAGCATGAATGCTCACTTTTATTTGTTTGTAGCTCTTTGCTGTATATGTTTATCTTATCATGCAATTCTTACATTGATGTGTAAACCCTGCCTATGTTTGGTTTTGCTCCTAAGTTGAACAATCTACCTTCTTAGCCACATTGGCACTAGTGTGATTAGCTTTCTTTTAAATTTCATTGCTCTACATTAGCTTCATTGATTAGCTTTCTTTAAATTGCATTACTGGGGATAAACAAAAATTGGGGGCTGTTGTGTTAGTTCACTTATTCATAGTTAGTTGATTACAAATACTGTCTTTTCATCCTTTGGATGTTAATCGAAGAATGCTTTTATAATCGTTCTAATGTAAAGGTTAGTTGACTCTTGATTATTATTTTTCTATGTTAAGTTGAAGTTTTCTTTTCTTTTATTGTTTATATTCTTTTGTTTTTTAATGCGTTTAAAACTTTCATTTTAAAAAAAATTTCGGGGGCACTGCCCCCGAACCCTCAAATCCTACCACTAATTGTGCACCCACAAATCTAAAATCCTGGGTCCGCCACTGCGCCCTTCCATGTGATGGTTTGTTCTGGGTTGTGAATTTTCATCCGAGGCTTGTTGTTTCTGGTGTTTAATGTCGGATCCTATAATAAGTGTGAAAGGAAGCTTGAATGCTATGATTATGAACTCTATATCCGTCTGTGTGTGTGTGTGTCGGGTTCTGTGATGAATGATGCAAGGGAGCAAGCAACTAAACGTAGAGACTTTAGAATCATAATTTTAACACAGTTTTTAAATCTGGAAAACAGTTTCAGTGTTGTACAGTGAGCTGTCCGGATGTTAGGAAGAAATGATGATGCTAAAAGTAATAAAACGATATGATATATTGTCATTATGATGAATGGAGGGGCAATGCTCATTGAATTTGAATTAAGGATGTTTTGATGATTAAGCTAATGTTTCAAAGCTGAGAATTTTCATACTATAGGATGAAGGCATATCTGAACCTTGAATAAAGAAAGGAAGAGGTTGTAAGCATGTTATATCTGTGTCTGTGTATATATGAAGACACCCACGATCGCGCAAGTGGCAGTGACAGAATTTTTCACATGCTGAAAATGAAGCAAGTTACTGTTTAATGTTCCCCCAAGCTACATGATTTATTTTCAGAATTTGAATTTAAATCATGTTTAGCAATCTTCAATGTTGGTTTAAAAGTTATTTTTGAAACTGGAAATTTCTGAGTTTTTGTGATGATGCTGTCTGAATTATTTAAAGGGTGTATTGACACCTAAGAGTTAGTGTTTATGTATTAAGCTGGAAAATAATTTGTAGTTGAATACAGTTTTAAGCTGGAAAATAATTTCAGAACCAAGGGAAGTGGTTGCTCAAAAATTCTTAGAGGACTAAAGTAACCAAATGCTAAGGAAATGGTATGTTATAAAATCTATTTTAATATATGAAAGTAAATGACTGTTATAGCTACCTAAAGCATGCTTAAAGGTCCTAAGATGATGAGTATGTGTATTTGGTTGCTTGATGTTAGGCATATAGTAATTTTTGAATCTAGAAGTTGATAGATAAAAGCACCCACTGTTTTGATTTTTATCCTTGTGTTAAAAGTATACTTAAGGGGGAACTAAAATATAGTAAACACCTAAGACATATACAATAGCCCTACGTTGTGTCAAAGCAATGAAAGTGAGATTTATTTGTTTGTAATGTTTCCTGTCTCAGCCAGTTCAGTTCCAGAAATGAGAAGTAGAATGTTCTTAAATTCGAGCGCTCAAATGAGCTTAAAAGAAGGAACTATGTAGGTATAAGTTTTAATTCAAGGTTGAAGACAATAACTAATCTAGAAATTTAAGAAAAAGAACAAGTTTTAAGTGTGGAATAGGGGTAAAATTTATAGGGGTGAGGAATATAAAAGCCATTTGACACAGGGTTCGGTCAAAAGCTTCAATCCCATTATCCTGTCACCAAAATTATTTTGGATCCATTGTGCATCATCTTCTTTTTTTCTTCATCTCCTCAGTGGCATAATCTTCATGGTTATCCACTCAACTATTTGATGCCATCAAGCCTAGAAGTAAAAAAAGATTCAAACATTTTTTTTAACATGTCCAAAAATAAATAACTCCTGCTTCTCCTTACAGTCACTAAATTCTTTGTCTCACCTATCTTGCCCTTCAAGAATGTGCTATGGTACTACATTCGACCTAATGAATGTGGAAACCTTTCTCTTATGCTTCCTTTATACCTGAATTTGGGTTTGTTGTTTCAGTTAGATTTAATTGAGATTTTCTCGTTGAACTAAACTAACTAATTTTAAAAAAATAGTCAAATATTCACCATATTTAAGTGCTATTTTTTAGAAAGTAAATTTATCCTCTTAAAAATAAATTTATCCTCTTAAAGATAATATCAAAAATTTAGATTTATCTTTCATATCGGCGAAATAAAAACTGACAGTGTCGTTTTCTCCTCCCCATCATTCGAAGCTTCTTTTCTTCTCGAGTTTGAACCTTTGCCGGCACCTTTTGTATCTTTAATTCACTTAAATCACACTGACAGTGTCTGTTCTAAGCTCATGGTGGAGGGGTCTTCTATTTTCTGTCGCTCTTTTTCCTGTGTTGATTGTTTTATTGATTTATCATTTTGCTTGAATTATTGTGCTGATATTTAATGCCTGAGCACATGTTGAAAACTAATTTTGATTGGGGATATAACATAGTTGTGTAATTTTGCTGATTTTTAGTTATTGGTGAAGATACAGAGAAGTCAAAACAAGCCTGTAGCACCAAAGCCAAAAGCAACTTCGCTGCAGAAACATAGCTAGATGCACGCTACTATTACTCTCGAAATGTAGATGATTTAAAAGTCCAAAAAAGGGGGGAAACAGAGGAAAAACTGTCCGAATTGGAGATGACGCATTCTTGAGCTACAAAGAGTGGGAGACAACCAATTCTTCAGTAATGAGATAGAGAAAGGAAAACAACGATGACTATGATCAGTTCTAAGTCTAGACAAGCTTTGGCACCAAATTGAGCGGAGATACCTCTTTTAGTTGTCCGTCTTTGTCTTTATTGAATGAGTAGCAGGCAGCATTGTGATTTCAGCCTCCACCTCTTTGACCTTTGTGGACAATGATGGACGTCTTCGAGCATATGGACTTCTCAGAGTCGGCAAGCTGTGCAGTAGCTTTCCAACAAAAGAAATGTCTTCTGAGTTTGTGGCTATATTGAGGTCGGCGTTTTTCGTCAATTTAATTAGTTATACATTATCATTCTCATAGTTGGTATATTATATTGTACTCTATCAAATATGGATACTTATCTATAAACTTGTATGATATTAGATGGGCCATTGGGTTTAATATGTTGGCAAGCTTTCGATCACCATTCACTTTGATCCAAGCTTTTAAGATTAATAGAATTCTACTCGTAAATGACGTAATTTGGTGGAGATCTATGACCAGTCTCTCATGCGACTCACAAGCCATCATATTTCCTGAAAAAGTGGGTGCAAATTTGGAAATGAAACGTTCCAATATCTTAATCTCAAATCTTTGCAAGGAAGGTCGGATAGATGAAGCACGCAGGCTGTTTGACGAAATGGCTGAATGGGACGTTGTTCTGTGGACAACTATGATAACTGGATATATCAAATGTGGGATGATGAAGGAAGCAAGGAGGCTGTTTGATAGAGTGGATGCCAAAAACAATGTAGTCACTTGGACTGCCATGGTTGCTGGTTATATCAGGTTCAATCAAATCAAAGAAGCAGAGAGATTATTTTATTCGATGCCTTTGAGAAATGTAGTGTCTTGGAACACAATGATTGATGGATATGCACGAAATGATCAAATTGAGTCGGCTCTAGATTTGTTTCGAAGAATGCCTGAGAGAAACATAGTTTCATGGAATACTATCATAACAGCATTGTCTCAAAGTGGGAGAATTGAGGATGCATGTGGGCTTTTTAATCAGATGCCAAACAGGGATGTGATTTCGTGGACTGCCATGGTTGTAGGATTGTCAAAAAACGGTAAAATTGATGAAGCTCGTGCTCTTTTTGATAATATGCCTGTCCGTAATGTGGTTTCATGGAATGCAATGATTGCTGGTTATGCTCAGAATAAAAGGTTTGATGAGGCCATAGAATTGTTTAAGAGAATGCCTGAACGGGACACACCTTCTTGGAATACAATGATCACTGGTTTCATTCGAAATGGAAACTTAGAGAAGGCTGAAAAGCTATTCAATGAAATGCCACACAAAAATGTCATTACTTGGACTGCGATGATGACAGGGTATGTGCAGCATGGGCGAAGTGAAGAAGCATTGAAAATGTTCAACAAAATGCTAACCATCGACGGAATAAAACCTAACACAGGAACCTTTGTGACTGTCTTGGGTGCTTGTAGTGACTTAGCTGGTATTTGTGAGGGACAACAAATTCATCAACTTGTAAGTAAAACAATCTATCATGACAATACATATGTGGTATCTGCACTGATAAATATGTACTCAAAATGTGGAGAATTACATATTGCTAGGAAATTGTTTGATGGCAATATATCGGGGCAAAGGGATTTGATATCTTGGAATGGGATGATTGCTGGATATGCACATCATGGTTATGGTAAGGAGGCAATTAGCCTATTTAATGAAATGCTAAAGTCTGGGCTCCATCCCAATGATGTCACTTATGTGGAATTGCTCTCTGCTTGTAGTCATTCTGGTTTAGTGAAGGAGGGGTTGAAATTCTTTGATGATCTATTTAAAAACAAGTCCATCCAAGTCAATGAAGATCATTATACATGTTTGATTGATCTTTGTGGGCGAGCAGGAAGGTTGAAGGAAGCTTTTAATATCATTGAGGGACTTGGGGAAAAGGCATCGTTGTCTATTTGGGGTGCTCTACTTGCTGGATGTAATGTGCATGGAAATGCCGATATCGGTAAGCTAGCTGCCAAAAAGATTTTTAAAATCGAGCCTGAAAATGCTGGAACCTATTCATTACTATCTAACATGTATGCATCAGTGGGGAAGTGGAAAGAAGCTGCCATCATGAGGATGAAAATGAAGGATAAAGGATTGAAGAAACAGCCTGGGTGTAGTTGGATAGAAGTCAAAAATAAAGTGCAAGTATTTGTTGTTAGTGATAAGTCACATTCTCAATCAGAAGAGATAGACTATTTACTTGTTGATCTTCATGCGAAAATGATGAAGATTGGGGACATACCAGATGATGATTTATTAGTTCATGTGGAAATTTGAGTAGCATTAAATGGTATTACTTGAAATTTCAATAACCTAGAATGGAGATGACATGCAAGAAGGATCATTGGTGCTTGTTGTAGGATGATTATAGGTTGTATTGTTTTTGGTGTTTTCTGATTGCTGATATCAGTGATTGTAACAATTTTTTGGGAAATTAATAAAATTGACTCTTTTTTTGGCCCACACGGGGTTTCACATGCTTGTGTATACAAGGCTTGATCTCTAATTCTCTATACCCACAAGCACACTAGTAAATTCTCTCTCTCTCTCTCCCCCCCCCCCATATATATATATATATGTATATTCTTCAATATAAAATTCTTGTAACTTAGAATGCAACTATATCACCTTCCAGACATTTGTCTGGATTATGTGTAATAAACATGATGGGATGTTTGGTACTACCTCTGATTCTAATTATAAGAGCTAGTTGACTTTCTTTGGAGAGATTAAGGAAGCTAAATAAGTTACTTAATCATTTCATATGTTGTGTATCCTTATATTATATATTCCGTTTATTAGTTAAACTAATTAGTTTGAAGAAAAAAATAAAAATAAAATTACTTTAAAGTAATTTAATTAGCTTCCTTAATCTCTCCAAAAACGTTAATTAGCTCTTATAATTAAGATTAGAAGTAGTAGTTGCGAACATAGTTGTGAATTTGCTATATTAAAGTTGTCAATTCTTATTGATTAATTAATTGTCAATGAAGTTATTAAGTTTTGTTGTCGACTTGTTATATCTAAGGTGTAACCTAAATCAATCTGTTATACAACTTCTAGAATAACAAATTGAAATTTTGAGTGTAGCAAGTTAACAATCAAAACAGTTCACTTTATGTTACAACTTGTCTTGAGAAGTATCCAACAAGCTTGGATGAAGTAGGTCCCAAAACTAGTAACATCTGACTAATCTCACATTGATTGCCTCGTAATTTTTCATTGACAAAAAATCTCGAGAACTCTTCCTCGTCTTCTTCAGCGTTTTCTTCTGCTTCCATGTATTGGAATGATTTGACCACCAGATGTGAGAGATAAAAGTGGCTCATCATTGTCGTATTAAAGGGGAAAAAAAAAAAACCCTTTTTCCCTATCTCAATGGACAACAACCCATCGACTATTCAACACCAACAAGGCAAAGGCATGCTTCCTCCTTCCCTCATAGTCACATCAAAATTCATTATTGTGCAATTACCTCAACAGATCTATCTCATTGCTACTTCCTCAGTGTTAAAATAAGGAATATTTCCCTACATGCTCTTTGATCGTTTGGGTGGTTTAGTCTCCAAAGAAGGTGAGGAGAGTTTTAATCTACGTTTGGATGGAAAGACAATTAGGGAGGAAAGAATAGTATGAGAGTGTGATGAACACAAGCTCAAAGGGAGAGTCCAATCCCCAAAAGCTAGCCTATAAGGAGGGAGAACCCCATGGACTTATAAACCTCACTCTAAGAGTTTGGTTCCCCGATGTGGGACTTATTACATAGTCACCCCCTCAAGAGCTGATGTCCTCAACGGCTCCACTTTACGACACTTCACTTGGCCTTCGGCCGGTCAGAACCCTTCGTGGGTAGCCCTCTTCGGAACATCGTCTCTCTATGAAAGCACCAATGTGATGAACACAAGCCCAAATGGAGAGCCCAATCCCTAAAAGCTAGCCTATGAGGAGGGAGAACCCAATGGACATATAAACCTCACTCTAAGAGTTTGGCTCCCTGATGTGGGACTCATTACAAAAAGAAAACTCCAATCAATAGTATTTTTTTTTTATACCACTTTTGGAAGTGTTTATTCCTATTATTCCCTCCCTTCTATTTTCCCTCACTTTTTTTCTCCATCCAAACATAGCATTAGGGATACTTTTGGAAATGCAAAGTTACGTAGCAATCAATGTGTGATTAATCACACCACCCCCTTTCCAGCTTCAACTAACGGAATATAAACAGAAGGACCTACATCAATAACTAAGCAAACAATAAGGATAGAATAAAAAGGAACAAATACTATAAGGACCTAATTCAAAATTGAGTAGAACTATAAGGGCCAGCAGATAAATTTTCCCTACAATAAAATACTACCTTCGTCCCTAATTATAGGAGCAATTTAACCAATTTTGGGAGAATTAAGGAGAGGAGTTAAATTAGTTAATTTTACTTATTTTCCTAAAATGTCCTTATATAAATTTAAAATGACACAAGTTGCCCTAATTATAAGTGTTTCTAATTTGCCTTACGTTAGATATCCATGACATATTAGTTTATATATGTATATTAGTTGTTTTTTATATAGCCATGTGCACACACACACACACACACATATCCATGACATATTAGTTTATAGGAAAAACACTTCTCATGTTGTAGGAGAAGTGTTTTCTCATGTCACACACACATGAAATGGTGGGACCCACATATATATATAATTAGCATTATATATATATGTGGGTCCCACCATTTCATGTGTGTGTAGGAATCTTCTTCTTCTCATGCAACATGAGAAGTATAAACCCCTTAGTTTATATATGTATATTAGTTACTTTTTATATAACCATGTGCACACACACACGCGCGCACACACACGCGCGCGCACGCGCGCACACACGCGCGCGCACGCGCGCGCGCGCACACACACACATGTTTATATATGTGTATGTGTTCACACATATATATCTACACATATATATATTGACACACATAAACACAAATATACATATATATGTAAACGCACATATATATAAGAGTAAATACCCTTTTTGGTCCCTAAAATAACACGCGCTACCCATTTTGGTCCCTGATTAAAAAAAATGTCATTTTTAGTCCTTAAACAGTAAAAAAAAAGGTCCCTTTTAGTCATTTTAGTCATTTTTTGTGGGCATTTTAATCCCTCACAAATTCCCAAAAAATCCTTTTGAGTCCCTAAAAAGGACCAAAAATGACATTTTTTTACTCAGGGACCAAAATGGGTAGAGCGTGTTTTTCCAGGGACCCAAAAGGATATTTACTCTATATATAATACTCCTAATAATAAGTATAAATAGGGGTATTATAGGAAAAAATTGACAAAAGTTAAAACTTGCTCTTATAATTAGGACCAAAACCAACTCCAAAATTTACTCTTATAATTAGGGACGGAGGGAGTAGTAAATAACAATACAATTAGAAAATTAATTTATTATATCAGCTAAAAGTGGCCGAGAGTCTAAGTTTAATGAGGTCTTATCTGAAATTAGATCTCTACGCATTGAGTTGAGTCCCCTAAACCTATCTATCTTACCAACATCAAATCACATATTTTTAAGATTTAACAACCAAATAAAGAAATTTATTTACTAAAGGATTAAGTTAATTCCCTAAATTTTCAAATTTCGCTCTGAATACTCCCTTCAACCACAATGAAAGAAGTGTTGTATCATATCTATAGCCAGTAAACACAAGAATAGGATACAATAAACAAGACTTCAATTTCTAGAATACTTTTGTAGACATGAATGAACTAAAAAGAGGTGTAATCTAAAACTCCAGTGGTCCAGCTTTAGTTGATCCAGAACAACCACCGGATTTGCCGTATGAATCCCCACTAGAACCATCAACAGGAGCTTGATTTAGACATTCTAAAGCCAAAAACCTTCGTTTTTCCAATTTTAATGAGAATGTGGTGGCTTCAGGTATCAGAGGAACCTGAAATTTGAAATTAAGCAAAAAATGAAGCTTGTTCAGATATAATGGAATGAAACAAAGTTAATAATGCTCTAATTAATTTTAGTCGATAATACTCTTCTCTGCTATTATCCAAACATAAAAATGAAACTTCGAAATGTGCAAAATTAGGATTAAATAAATTGACCTGTGTATTAAGGCGTGCAACTTTGTGTATATTCAGAAGCCCAACCATGTCCTTGTAACCAGTAAGGAGTTTTGCCATGTCCTTGTCCTCATCTGAAACAATATGATAGGATCACTTTTGCAGCTCAGACATACAAAAGGAAACTTAGGAAGAAACAAGAAAAGGAAAGTTATTTTTCGATGGTCAGAACTTTGCCTTGAAGACTCCTACTATTTTGGAGAAAGAAATAAGGAAGTAGGGTAGCTATAGGGTTGCTGTGGTCAAAGTCCATGAGGGTTAAGTTGGGGACTGTAAGAGTCACTTTTGGGGGGTCTTTAAATCTTCCCTCCGGTCCAGAGAGAGAGTGCAGAGAAACTCGGAAGTGCGGCTTGGGCATTTGAGTGGAGAGTGCCAACATCTCGAAACTTTGGCAAGCCTGCTTTATTTTAGATTGTTTATGTAGCGTCCGAGTGTTGTGATTTGTATCCTTTGTGTCATTGCTATATGTTGAGTAGTAATCTGAAGTTGTATTCCACATGTGTGTCTGTATATGTATCAGAATAGTGATTTATCACTGACTGTAATGTGTCTTGGCTCTTATTTTTATCTTCAAGTGTAAATCTGTTCTTAACACAGTGAGGATTTGGAAGTTTTTGGCTAAGGGTCCTATCACAATATAACTACGCCTTTAAGGCGACTTATAAAGGGCTGGACTATTGAAAGCTTCAAAGTTCTCCAACGGCTGCAAAGTTCAAACTATCCATTAAAAAAACACAATATTAAATGTCATAAATGACTTTAAGAACCTGGAATTGCCTTAACAGAGAGCAAGGTATCTGCCATATGCTGCAATCGTTTCGAGCAAGATGGAGAAGGAAGTGAAGGTGGAAAGGTTACAATAACAACAGCATTTGAAGAATGGGCCATGCTTTTCAGAGACCTAATAAAAGAAAGCATCTGCCACTCCTGTGATAATAATTGTTACAATGGCAATACAAAAATATAAAAAGCATAAAAAGAATAAGGTAATACTACGTAATACACAAAAGGAAATAATTTAAACCTTAGAGAGAAGGACATAGTTACTTACCATGTTTGAATATTTACTTTGTGGAGAACAGAATGATTGAATGGCAATACGACCAACGGGGGAAACTTTACTTTCTTTTCTGTTTGTCACCATATAATGTCAGTAAATTCAAAATAGACAGAGTTTATGAATTAAGAATGAATAAATTAATCAAAATCTCATAAATCCTTTAGTGCAGTATTTATAAAAAAGTTAGGTATAGAGAAACGTCCAGGATCAGCACCAAGGTAGGATCAAATCAACAGAATTGCAATGCTACACTCCTAATTTACTCTCAACAGGTTGAAGCAGTTACAAGCAGAAAATTTGGGCTCAAAATGATCAACGCAACTTAGCTATTTTGCATGAATAAACAAAATTTCCACGCAAAATTCCTGGTCAGACAAAATCCTAGCATCTTTGTTCCCAGTGGTTCCAAGTGATGACATGAATGAACAGTTGAACAAATTTCTAACACCAAACATGCTAAATGGACTGAATTAGAGCAGGAGTTCGTCAACCATCAAAACACCTTGAGAATTGAGCTAAGAATGTTGCACATTGGTCTTGAAGGAGAGTAAGATTCGTCAAATCTTTGATACTGACACAATCTACATGGGCACCATTGAAAAATTGCCTTTCCAGAGGCTTCCGCAAATCAAAGTCATTACAGTAATCATGCCTGGCACCTGCGTTGTAAATGTGAAGTGTACATGCTTAATATTTGTAATGAGTTGAGTTAGTGATTCATCTGCACGTATGAGGTTGCACTTTATATATTAAAAATGTCATACCCTAACAGAGGATTCAGCTCTATTTTTTATATCATAAATTGGAAAAGATTTCATTCTCAAAGCACATGCCACCATATGTAACTTGTTTTGTTTAAATGATGGTAATATTATTCACAACTACTGGAAAAAATAATTTGAATGACCAAAACAGCAAGAAACTTGACTTTATACGATCTTATAATATGCATAATTTCATGGTTTTATCCATGATAAAGGTGAAAAATCTTACTTTTTGGCCATGACAAGACTTATATTATAAATGAAGCTCCCTAGCATAGTAACTAAGGATACTGAATACTTTGGTACTGTTTGATTGACACACAAAATCAAAAAAACCCAAGAGATAACATTAGAGTGCATCTAAGATCAAACAAGCTTACCATTGCTAGAGCTAATATTTCGCTGAGGCTCACCAATATACTTCTCGTACTGCCAAGCAATTCTCAATTTTTTATCCTGAAATTACACACAAAATATGAAGCATAACATAAAAATAATAAATCGATAACAGAATGCGATGAAAAAAAAAAAAAGTTACGTGACTGGGATCATGTTCACGAGATTTTTCATCTTCAAATGACGGTGGATTAGGAAAATCACGAGATTTTTCATCTTCAAATGACCGTGGATTAGGCAAAGTACCCAGAAATCCTCTAGGGTCTCTGGATGGGCTGGCATAAAAGAGTGGTTGCTTGTGGACAAGTCCCTGTGACATAAAATTTCTCAATAGAAGCATATGATGAGGTGCTTCTGCATCTTCCATAACCATGACAAGGCTACCCAGAGAAAAGCCACCACCTAAAATTTCTACTTAAAAAGAAAAGAAAAAAAAAAGTTGCATGAGCAGAGACTACACATGAATCACATAAAGAAATTTAACTGATTCATGTATTCTAGATGATTTGAGGAAAGTGAGAAAGAGAGGAAATTACTGTCTAAATCTGGAATCCCAGATGATACAAAAGTTGTTCCATTAGGACCACGCTTAAGTCCAGGATTCTGAGGAGATGTTACATTAGGAACATTGGGAGAAAAGCTACTAACTTGAGTCTTGGATGCAGACATTGCTGCATCAATAGTCTACTGCCAAACTATAGCAAAGTAGTAGATGAAGGCTAGTCCAGCACACTGCAACTCCGTATAAAGGAAATATAATTTTACAAGGCATGAAAATATAATTTTGCAAGATACAAGAAAGCAACAAGTAAAATTGAAGTAATTTCTAAGACCAGCAGATTAAAAATGATTTACTGTCCCGTATGGAACAAAGTTCAATCTCCACTATTTTCAATAAAATTATGTTCTAATTCTCTTGTAATTTCCACAACACAACATTGAAAGCATTAATGCAAATTTGAAATAATCTACCAGGTAGACTCAAGAGGTGGCTTTTAGTTGAAGGATTAAAATATTCCCTAACTTAATTGAGTATAAGAGTTTGACTGATACAAGCTCGAAGTGCAGCAACTGATTTCTTCTGCAGTTTTGTGGAAAGGTAAAACAGAAAAGGCACAGTGCGTTTGTGTGGACATAGGACAATGCAAGAGAAAGATTAAGTTCTAAATACTGCACTAATGAAAAGGTTTCAATCAATATAATTCTGATATGAAAGTCATTGAGGAACTGACGTGGGAGAAGGCTGGTGTTGTAATAGTTTGAAATTAAGGACTGAATATCATTCTAGTTTGCTTATGTCTCAGTTTGAAGTAAAATGTTTGACTGACCTGATTTGAAATGTGACAAAGTGGATACAAAAGGGACGAGGTGTGGTATAAAAATGGATAGTTTGCCCCTTTAAATGGGGTCACATGTTTAACACGTCATGCAGTTAGATATAAATGAATTCTTTATATGATAGGCTGGGCAGTTTTTATACAGAAACATAATCTTAGAACAAAAATGAATTCCTTAAGGCTGTGTTTGGCTTGAAGGGAGGGAGGGAGGGGAGCTTCCCTCCTTAGTGTAAAAAGTCAGATAAGACTATAAATTCGCATCATTTTCTGCACAAACATTTCATATCATGGTTATATCTAACTTTTCACACTAAGGAGGGAAACTCCCCTCCCTTTAAACTGAACACAACCTAAAAGAATTATAAAAAATGGACTCGACAAAGAGGCAATTCCAAAGCCAACAACTAATGGTGAATTCTAAGAGGAAACAAGCTGCACAAATTGGACAAATGAAAATAATATGTAAAGACAATTCCAAAGTCACGAACTGATACAATATACACCAAAGTCATAAACTGATAGCTTGGAATGAATGTGTTAGATGCATCCTATTACCTCCTTTTTATGATAATAACCCTTCAGGTCCTAACTTCAGAATATGTTTTTGTAACTGACTCAGCTAACATCATCAGTGAGGATATAACGGTTCTTTCCAAGTCTTTTTACAAAATTTATGTTGAAACTTTCAGTAATTGTACTAATCACTCTATACTTACTGCATTCTTCATTTTAAATTAAATGAAAAAAAAAATTATGAGTATTTTTAAAAAAATTAAAAATATAACTCCTCAAAATTTATGACATATTTTCACTAACCAGTTTGATTGAGTTTTCTGTTACAAAATCCAACACTGCTCTCCTACCACCTGCACAACATCACAATAAACCTTAGGTACCTCTTTAGGCATAGAAGTAGGAATGGAAATAGGCTAAGTCAAGCTAGGCTTTAGCCAAATACACCTAAGTCTACAAGGAGTTCTCAAGCCTGAGCTTAGCCTACAACTTGTGTAGGTTTTTTTTTCTAGACTCAAGGTTGAGCCTACCAAAAACTTGGCATAGCCTAAAAACATAAAATCTTTAAATAGGTTTAAAGACCCAACCTTAAGGCCTCAAATCAAAAGCTACTTGATTCTGGCAAACAATAAAATATCAAAATCCCATATTTCAAATTCCATTAATATATAAAGAAACACAATATAATAACAAGTTTATAATAGTAAAAACAATACAATTGCACAACAAATACATAATTCAAATCTAGCTAAGCTAGAACAATCCAACAATTCATGAAATACAAATTGAACAATGAAATGAGCTTACAATAATCCAACAACCCACCAAGATGGTACCAATCAAGTCTTCCGTATGATTTCTTCTTATTCAGATGGCTTCTACACAGTCAAAGAGTGAATTTAAAATTAAAAACAAAATCTGGTCTGCAACTATAACATCTTATTAGAATGCAAGTTCAAGCTAAACTTGTTCCACTGCTGAAAAAATAAAAATGTAAGTCATAGTTCTCAAACCCCAAATCTATAATTCAGTTATTTTGACCTGTATTCTATACTAAATTATATGAAAGATCAAAATAATCGGAAATGAAAGATTGGAGCTTCTATAAAATTAAGAAAGTCAACTAAAAAACTAGAAAAAATGAAAAGAAAGGAAGTAACCATCCTTGTGTAAGCTGCAAGCCTGCAAATAAATTTTTCTCCTCAAATTCAAAAGGCCCCCCCACATGAATTCATTGATGTGATATTGATATATTCAATACCTTATGTCAACTTAGTTGTCTTAAAATATTAGCAACAAGTTCATTGTCATGCATAATATACTTTAATTTAAATCTGATATGGATGACTACATCCGTTGATCTATAGAGAATGCCACAAAATCATTGAGAAAGATTACTGTACTCATCTATTATCTTTAAGTGTATTTATGAGTAGTAGTTCCAAACCTCCAGTACTTTCTAACTATACAAAATAACTTATAACTATAATCTCTCCAAAAATCAAAGACCAAACAAGCAGTAACATTAAGCAGCTACAGAAAAAGCCGCAAGGGAATGAATGTTAAGCACAAACATCGACAGTCATGCTTCAGATATGGTTTAGTGCTTGAGTCACTAGTTACATTAAGCAATTGAAGGAAGAAACCGTAAGGAAACAGAAAGGGCACACTCAGTGGCGGACCCAGAATTTTAAGTTTGTGGGTGCACAATTAGTGGGGGGATTTGGGGGCTGCCCCCGATTTTTTTTTTTTTTTTTTTTCTTTTTTGAGGAAAGTTTTATATTCATTAAAAAAAACAACTGACTAGGGAACATGTCGCATCTTATAAGCTAGCTCATCTCAATGCTTCCTCTATCGAAACCTATAACATTGTATATTTTTTCATACAGGGACATTAAGCAACTGAAGCTATAATTTCCAATTCCAAAGCAACTCGACCACAAGCGAAAGTGCTTAATTAACCAAAAATTGAGTTGAACTCTTTCCATTTGAAATCACTAACCAAAATTTCCATACCATAATTTTTTTTATGAGCAAGTGAAAGTGTTTAATTAACCATTCATGCTAAGAACATTATGGAAAATGTATCAAAATGCACCAGCAATCACAGAACCCATTTTCACTAGTAATTATCAGTATGACAATATACTACTCCTCAAATCACCATTCAAATTCAAGCCTAGATGTCAATATGCTGCATAACAATTCAGAGCATTTTGTTAAAAGACACAGTCCAGAAGCAACCTTGTCTACTCAGACTTCCACAATGATTACAGGTTAGAGACATGCTGCAACCTATAAGCTAGCTAATTTCAAAGTTGCCCCTGTTCAATCCTAAGTTCTGACAATTTTAGAACATGAAAAAGCAGAATTTCCCAATCAACAGAACATTCCTAAACGAGCATAAATCATCAAATTCCCAAATTCCTATTTAAAGTTCAAAGCAAGCAATGTAATATGCTAATCCTCAATGTAACCATATGCTAAAACTTGTTAAGACCAGTGATAAAGTAATACGTCCAGAATCCGGAAATTAAAAAGTTAAAACGACAAACCATAAAATTGAAGGATCAAATGCTTTTCAAGAATGCTTTTCAAAAGGGAAGGGGAATGAACAGTAAGGATAACTCATCAGGCTCCAGTAAAGAACAATTGCTATGCAGCAAATTGAGCAGGGTTGCTTCTACTCAGGCATTGTAACTAAGAGGAGTAGATCGTGAGAATGATATTTTTGGGTATATTTCCTAAAGCATACATCCAAAAGCAGATAACACAATCAGCTTTACAGCAGACTTCACATGTTCACATCAATTTTACCGTTGATGTTTAAATTTATCTCTTTTGGGTTCACTGTGGAAAATTGGATTCACCATTGGTGTTTGAATTTATCTCTGTTCGGTTCAATCGTTTAAAAACACCTATACCAGCGATTACAAAATAGTTCCATAGTTCAGTCATTCTATTCAGTAAAGATTACACCCTCTCCCATCCGCAGTAAGAATTCTTTTCCCCAGTACTACTTGAAACCTGGTGTATTAAGTACAGTAAGGGGAGGAAACTTGCCGCACGAAATAATAAGGAACACCGATCCACCAGAAAACAACGAGTAAGCAATAAACGAGTAAAATTAAAAAGAAACCATCGATGTAACTAACCGGCGCGAGCTTTACCTCAAAGAAGAAAAACACAAACAGACCAGAAGCTTAGGTGGGTTAGAGATACGAAGGCAGCAAACAGGGACCAAGAATCAGACTCTGTTCACCACAGCCCGCCTCGTCGTCACAGCCGCTGGACCTGGAACGGAGAAGGCAGAGAAAGGAAGAGGGGAACGATGAAAATGTGAAAAGAGAACGATGAAATGGGGGAAAAAGAAAAAGGGATAAAAGGAATGGGAGAGGATCGAACCCGCGAACTAAGGACCATGGCTGAAGAGCATTAACCACCTATGCCACTCACACATGTTGTCATTAGGTTCTTTCACATTATATATATTTTATAACATTTTTGTGTCTGCACTTGCCATAGACACTAGTGTGGGTTTGCCACTGGGCACACTATCTATCACAAATTCACTGTCATCAAACAGGCCGGAAAAAGTAATAGTGGAGAGCAGGCAGGCATTTTTACCAAAAAAATTGCATTTTAAATAAATAAATACCGGATCAGTGCACTTTTCAAACTATTGTCCAGACTAATGCTCACGCCAGTAGTGGCGTGAGACTGTCTCACGCCACTACTGGCGTGAGAGTTTTTCACACAACACAGAGCGGCGTGAGACAGTCTCACGCCACTCTGGCGTGATTTATAATATATATATATATATATATATAGTAAAATTATAAATAACAATTCTAATTAATTATAAATAATAAAAATAGTATTTATTTTAATTAATAATAGGAATTAAAATATCTAAAATTTATTATAAAACTTAGGAACAAGACTAATTAGTAAATTAATTAATTAGTTAATTTATTAAATTAATTAATTAACAACTTTTAACACGATATTAAGTTGCTACAATTTATGTTAAAAGTTGCTACAATAGTGCTTTTCCCTAGAATCTCTCACTCTCTCTCAATCTTAATAGTGAATTTTTAATATTAAGATTGAGAGAGAGTGAGAGATTCTAGGGAAAAGCACTATTGTAGCAACTTTTAACCTCAATTGTAGCAACTTAATATCATGTTAAAAGTTGCTAATTAATTAATTTAATAAATTAACTAATTAATTAATTTACTAATTAGTCTTGTTCCTAAGGTTTATAATAAATTTTAGATATTTTAATTCCCTATTATTAATTAAAAAAAATACTATTTTTATTATTTATAATTAATTAGAATTATTATATATATATATATATATCACGCCAGAGTGGCGTGAGACTGTCTCACGTCACTCTGTGTTGCGTGAAAAACTCTCACGCCAATAGTGGCGTGAGACAGTCTCACGCCACTACTGGCGTGAGAGAGAGAAACGTCACGTTGTAGTGGCGTGAGACTGTCTCACGCCAGTAGGCGTGAGTATTAGTCTAGACAATAGTTTGAAAAGTGCACTGATCCGGTATTTATTTATTTAAAATGCAATTTTTTAGTAAAAATGCCGAGCAGGCATACTTACACAATTGAAGAAGTGAGACAAAACTGAGGTAGCGATGTTATCTGAGCGAGATTTCTGGTTCTCTGAATATGAATCACGAGCCGTCACTTGAGTGAAACTGTGACAGAGCAAGAGTAGGAGATGAGGGCAACTACGAGACTGTGTGAGGGATGAAGAGGCAATGAGAGATGACGGCGACTACAAGACGTGAGAGTCTGAGAGATTGCTTCCATTTTCAGTGACAATTTGTTCCCTTCAGAAAAGTTCGGAAATTTCCAATGAATTTGTTCTACTATAACGAATTTACCCATATTTTATTTTGATATTCCTGATCTATCCTCCTCCTCCTCTCTGTTTACATCAATTTTAAACCAGACCCCTATAGTTTGAATTTGCTTAATCAAGTCCTAAAAGATTTAATTATTGAAAGCCTTGCTCATTTATTAGTAAAAATACATTATTGAAATTGTTTTCTTTTGAAAATTGCCAGGCGGAATGGATCATGTAATTTTCTTATACAATTAAGGGAAAATTAATTGTATTTATAATCCATCATAAATGATAAAAAGACTACAATACCAATGATATGATAAAGGCTCACCCTCTAAGATTTTTTGTTTTTTGTTTTTTGTTTTTTTTAAAAAGAAGTGTGTAACTTATCACTGTAATTCTCAAAGACAAGACAGATCTTCTATGGAACTTCATGTAGCTGCGACCGATTTTACTAACTCTTCTTTTGTTGAATGTATTATGATTTAGCAAGAAGAGAAAATGAAATATTGAATCATTTTATTTAATTAAGAAATGTATGATACAAGGCCTTAGACCCAATAAATGATGCATACACACAATAACAAACTACATTCCAAAATATTCCTTCTAACAGAAAGTTGTTACAATTAACAAACTAATTATATACTCTAATACCCCCCCTCAAGCTAGAGCGTGAATGTTGATCATGCCCAGCTTAGCAAACAATGAATGAAAGGAAGGAGGAGGCAAAGCCTTAGTGAAAATATCAGCTAATTGATCCTTAGACTTAATAGGAAGAAGATGAATTAAACCTTGTTGAAGTTTCTCACGAACAATGTGACAATCTATATCCAAGTGTTTAGTACGCTCATGAAAAGTAGGATTTGCAGCAATGTGTTTCGCATATTGATTATCACTATATAAAGAAGCACGGCTAGAAAGAGGCAAACTGAAATCCCTCAATAAATGAGAGAGCCACTGTAATTCACAAGTGGTTGCTGCCATGGCGCAATACTCAGCCTCTGAAGACGAGGTAGAAACTGTTGGTTGCTTCTTAGATCGCCATGTAATCAGTGTTTGATCAAGGAAACCACAAAAACTAGTTATGGAACGTCTAGTACCAACATAGCCAGCCCAATCTGAGTCACTAAAAGCATTAAGTTTAGTAGTGGAAGTGGCTGGAAAGAAAAGACCCCGACCAGGGGCACCCTTGAGATACCGTAAAACTCGATGTGAACACTGTAAATGAACATTTGTGGGTTGCTGAATAAACTGGCTCAACTGTTGAATAGCAAATGATAAGCCTGAACGAGTATTAGTAAGGTAAAGCAAACGACCCACTAATGTACAATATTGAGAACAGTCAAGTAAAGGAGTACCAGAATCCTTAGAAAGCTTTAAATCACGAGTCATTGGTGTTTTAGCAGGTTTACAATCTAAGAATCCAACATCCGATAACAAGTCAAAAGCAAATTTACTTTGGCACACAAAAATTCCAGTAGAAGTACGAGCAATTTCCAAACCAAGGAAGTATTTCACATCACCAAGATCCTTAATTTTGAATTGATCATCATGAAATGCCTTAATACAGTTAATCTCAGCCAAATCAGTACCACTAAGGATGATATCATCCACATAAACTAGCAAAGCAGTAAAAGAAGAAGTGATATTTTTTAGAAATAGAGAATGATCAGACTGAGACTGGCAGTAACCACAAGAAATAAGAGCCTTAGACAATTTAAGGCCTGTTTAAGGCCATAGAGAGACCGCTGCAACTTACAAATTTTAGAGGAAGAAGAGACAACCAAATTCGGAGGGGGAAGCATATACACCTCTTCATCAAGGTCCCAATGTAGGAAGGCATTATTGACATCTAACTTTTTAAATGACATCTAACTGTTTTAAATGCCAATTATGAGCAACTGTGATAAGTGCAGATTTTATAATTAAATGAGTATCAATTCTGAGATATATTGGATTAAATCTATTACTATATATATATCTTGCAGGAGTTATTAGCTGATTGAGAAAGGAGCAGAAAAAGGAAATCAATTTGAATCAATTGTGTGATATGAGAGAGTGGATTGCAAAAGATTTGGAGATGATTGGAGATCTCAAAAGGATATTGCATATCTTGTATTTAAGACAGGATCAGATCACGGCCAAGTCAGCCTAAGGGAATTTCTATATAAAGAGCAAGGGAGACACACACTAGAAAAGAGAGAGACAAGACGCAGAAGCAACCAAAGCACAAAAGAAAGAAAAACACATCCTTATGCTCTCTAAATCTCGGTATTTACCAAAGGTTTAGAGAGAAAGGACGAAGAAACAAAAGCACGAGACGGCTGAAGGAAGAAGAGGACGTAAGAACAATTCCGATTTTCATCTCTTTTCTTCTATTTTGTTAACCTAGACATGCTTGGCTAGTCTTCTTTAGTAGTTAGGGCGAGGATGAACCCTATGCAAATTTGAGTATTTGTTTGAATTCTTGATTGAACGTTATTTTCCATGATTGAATGAATTATCTTTGCTTAAAGCTTTCTTAAAGATTGATCACCTTTTAGATTGTTCATAGGTTGGTGTATGACAATAGAGATGTTGGTGCATTTAACTGGAACCGTTAATTCGTCATAGAGTTGCATCACCTAGACATAGGCTTACGAGTTTATGCGATCTTATAATTCGGTTTAAATAATTGATCTTTCCAAACAATACTAAGACATTAGGTTGTTTTCAAAGATAACGGACTAAGGTAGCGTCAAGACATTGGGACTTAGTCTAATTTTAGAGAATTGATCGTCAATCATGGGAATAATAGTCAATTAGGAATTTAATTCAAATACTTGGATGAACATAGGGGGATTTCTATGCCCTAGCTGCGTTTTTCTCTATCAATTCTCTTTTCTAAACAATCGCTTTTGAGACTCTTAATCTTGAATGCGTATTTTTGATTAAATTCATTAAAAATTCTGTTTGGTTACAACTTACCTCCTATTACTCATTGATCCAACTAAAGCTTAAATAACGAATTAGTGGCTGGAATACTATTCCTCGTGGGACGATCTTTTTCTCACTACTTTATTACTTGATACGGCCCGTATACTTGCGGAGTTTATAAGGCTTTAAAGTTTTGCCCTATCAAACTGCAAGAGCAAGTAAGAGATGAACTATGGTCAATTTAGCAATAGGTGAAAAAGTATCATTATAATCAATACCCTCAACCTGAGTATAACCCTGAGCAACTAGACAACCCTTATAACGATTAAGAGACCCATCATAGTTATACTTCTTAGCAAACACCCACTTACACCTAATAGGTCACTTACCAAAAGGTTAATCAGTAATCACCCAGGTATTGTTTTGCTGCAAAGCTACAAGTTCAGCATGAATAGCATTTCTCCAACCCTCATGTTAAATAGCTTTAGAGTAAGTTTTAGGAATATCATCAGTGGAAATGGAACAAACAAAATGATGATATGAAGGAGAACAACGATGATAAGAAAGAACATGAGAAAGTGGATGATATATACATGCCTCCAAAGAATCTGGTAAAACTGATGCACATTGAAGAGCAAAGTGATAATCTTGCAAATAAGTGGGTGGGCGATGAGAACGAGTTGAACGATGTGGCAAAGGTAAATCAGAAACAGAAATAGAAGGAGGGGAAGGGGAAGGATCAGTAGGTAAAGGGGAAGACTTAGAAAAATCCAAAGGAGGTGTAGCTTAGGTTGAAGGAATGGAATCAGTCCATATAGCAGAATCATAATTACAAAAAGGAAAAACTGATTCATAAAAGTAGACATTGCGAGATACATAAATCTGCCGAGTATGCAAATTGAGTGTAACAAAACTTTTAGTACCAGTCTTATAACCCAGAAAAATACATTTATGAGCCCTTGAGTCAAGCTTGGTTTTGTTTTGTAAAAGGGTGGAAGAAAAACAGAGACAACCAAAGACTTTTTGCATGCTTAAAACAGGAATTTTATTAAAAATCATTTCAAAAGGACTTTTATTTCCCAAAAGAGGAGTCGGTGAGCAATTAATGAGATAAATCGCATGAGTAATAGCATGGGACCAAAAAACCTTTGGCAAATTAGCTTGAAAAAGAAGAGCACGAGTAACATTTAGTATATGTTGGTGTTTACGTTCCACTTTGCTATTCTGTTTAGGAGTTTCAATGCAGGATGTTTGATGAAGAATGCCATGTTTAGCAAAAAAATTAAGTCATTTGAAACTCTAAACCATTATCAATTCGAATAATCTGAACAGAAGTATGAGATTGAGTGGATACAAAAGCAACAAAATGTTGAATATAAGACCGGACTTCATATTTGTGTTTAAGCAAATAAATCCATGTATATCGCGAATAGTCATCAACAATAGTCAAAAAATACCGATGACCATGGACAAAAGGTAAATGATAGGGACCCCATATATCCATATGAACTAAGCCAAAAATTTTATTAGATGTAGTGGTGCTTAAAGGAAATGACAACTTTTGTTGCTTGGCAAAATGACAAATATCACAACAATCAAATGAAGGACTGTAAGTCACATCTAGACACTGTTTATGAATTGAATATAAAGCATGTTTGGATAAATGAACTAAACGAAAGTGCCAAAGATCAAAGGAATCAGAATTGGCATTAGTGGAAATATTACTAACAAGGGGAGAGGGAACCATATCTGCTCGATTCATTATGTATAGCCCTTCAATGACATTAGTTGAACCAATCATCTTCTCTGAAGTAGGAGGCGAATGTGGCAATGAAGTGGCTGAAAAATAATAGTACAAGACAAAAACTTAGTAAGCTTAGAAACAGAAATCAAATCAAATCTAAAATCTCATACAAAACATCCTGAATAATAAAAGATGTAGAAAATTGAATATTGCCACTATATAAAGCCAATACCCGAGTACCATCAGGCAGATTGGCAGCAATCGGAGGAATTTGCTTATAGAATGAAATAAGGAAAGATTAGAACAAATATGATTAGTGGCTCTAGAATCAATGATCCAAGAGTTAGAATATGTGTAATAAGAACATATAAGTGATATACTAGTAGTGGAATTTTGTTGACAGAAACAGAAGCAGAGGGCTTGACCGAGACAGAGGAAGAGGGCGTTGGAGAAACACCATCATCTCGTACAAGAGCAAGGAGCTTATGATATTGTTCTGGAGTGAAACTGTAGGAAGTGTTAGCAACCTAAGAATGCTCAGTGGTGGTCTGACTTAGAGAAGGCTCAATGGAAACGGCGTTAGTTGAGTTCTTGAACTTGAATCCCGGTGGAAAACCATGCTTCTTATAGCATGTAGCCTCAGTATGCTTGTATCGTCCACAGAAGGAGCATTGCTTAATAGAGCCAGAATAGTTTGGATTAGGTGCAGTCGAAGTAGGAGAAAGAGGCAGAAGACTTAGAGAACAAAGCCGTGACCTCAGCTACCGGGAACCCTAACTCGCGTTCTTGTTGTTGAACCAAGGAAAATAATCAATTAATCGGTAGTAAAGGATCGATCAACATGATTTGGGATTTGACCGTAGCAAACCTATCACTCAGTCCTTTTAAGAAGCGGATCACATAATCCTGATCTAAATGTTTCTTGTAAACATCGACTACACCCCAAGAACACCTAGGATTACAGGAGCAAGTAACAATCGGTTTGAAAAGTAGGAAATTCATCCCATAGAATCTTCAATTTCGTGAAATAATCACTAACGGTTTGAAACCTTGAATTTCTTCCTGGAGATCGGCAAGACGGAATACATCGTTTTGAGAAAAACGAGCATGAAGATCATCCCAAACATCAAAGGCACGCTCGACCCATAATATGCTCTGTTCGATAGAAGAAGAGATCGAACGAGTCAACTAGCTCAAGACCATCATGTTACATCGTTCCCAAGCCGAATATAGTGTCTCCGAAGGTTGTGGTATCGGATTCGACCGATCAATGAAGCGGAGCTTGTTCTTGGACATCAACGCCATTTTCATAGTGCAGGCCTGGGAATGATAGTTAGGGCTAGTGAGAATTGGAGATACAAGAATCAAAGAGGGATTCTCATTTGGATGCAAATAGTATGGATTAGCAACCAACTGAACCAAATTGGAGTTTGGAGGTGAAGAAACACCGACTAATGTCTTGGCGGAAGAAGAAGAAGAAGAACTCGTCATGGAAAGAGAAAATGGCATAACTGAGATAGATGAGAAAAATCGAACCAAAGGAATCACGTGAAAGGCAGTATTTGAACAAAGAGAAGAAAACTGCCAAAAAATGTTAGGAACCACGTGATATGGCAGTAGAAAGCAAGAAATTGATTGATGAAATTGTGAAAAAGAAAAAAAATTGAGAAGAAAACAGGATGTCAAATACTATCCCACTCTGATATCATATTATGATTTAGTAAGAAGAGAATGAAATATTGAATCATTTCAATTAGGAAATGTATGATACAAGGCCTTTATATAGACCCAATAAATGATGCATACACACAATAACAAACTACATTCCAGAATATTCAAAGTTGTTACAATTAGCAAATTAATTACAATTAACAAACTAATTATATACTCTAATAGAATGTGTTCGTCATCTGTAATATATGTTCTCTATTTAGATCACTTCTCATCTCCTTTACTTTGTTGTTCTTTAATACTAGTTCAATTTGAAATTTTGTTGTGTTCTCAATTTTTAGGGACTATATAAGGCTTATAAAATCTAATACCTCGAACATCGGAGAAGGCTTTTAAGGAAATAACTAATGGGCCCAGAATTGTTGATAAGCCCGCTTAAGTTACTGCACAAGCCAGGCTGAAGAAAATTGTTCAAAAACCCAAAGATTCAACTGGACTTGGGGCCTTTAATCCCAAACTCTCATGAGCTACCATAGCCTATCTAGCTGTATCTTTTATGTAACTCTGGCTTTTTAGCCATCTTAAAAAAAAAAAAAAAAAAAACTGGACTTGGGGCCAATAGCGGAGTTTCTAGAAATAAAAAGAATGTATTGTACCAGGCTCTTCTGAAGTTAATGAAATGGGTAGTATTGAGTGCATGGCCATGGGAGGAGCTTTGGTGGTCCCAGCAACGCTCTAACGTCGCTACTCAACGAGGAACGCCATTAAAAGTTGTCAGCATCCTCTTCTAAGGCGGCCGTTGATGATCCTTTAGACCCTGCAGAAGGAGCGAATTATTGGTTCTTTATTCATAGCAACTGCATGGACATGCTTAGGGCTCGCATTGTGCTAGTATTTCTTAATTTTCACTTATATGTCCTTATGAAGTGCATTGTCTGGAACTGTAGGGGAACTGGTGGGAGACTTTTTCCCTTTCTTATTCAAGACATTTCGCGGTTTTATGATATTGATTGTTTGGCTCTTCTTGAAACTCGGTCGAATGGAGTATAAAAGCGCAACGCATCGCTGCAAAGTTGGGTTTTCCCTGTTTTGAAGTGATTGACGTTGAGGGTTATAGTTCATGTGGAGATAATTGAAAAGCACCAACAATTGATGCATGTTGCATCACGAGACACACTTGGCCGACAATAATGCATGACGATAACTTACGTGCCGCCGAATTTAGTTTAGAGATGAATCTTAAGGAGGGAGTTGGAGAGATTGCAGAGTGTAGTACATGGAGCCTGGGTGGTAGTAGGGGATATGAACGCTACTTTGACGTCTGATGAGCCGTGTTCTTTGGCTGCGTCAGGTACTCCTGTGGATAAAGAGTTTATTGAGTGAAGGAGGATCCATGAACGGTCAGAGTTTATAACTTCACTGCAGCCTGCTACTGGTGGAACCGTGAAGTCTTTGGATTACAGACTACAAGAAAAGATAGTTATTGAAACGACTTAATGGAATTCAAAGGGTCATGGAGCGTAATTGTTATCGGTCTGACTTATTTGCTCTTCAGAATCAATTGTGGAGAGAATTGGAACATATCTTAGTTCAAGATAATTTGTTTTGGGCACAGAAAGTGCATGTGGATTGGAATACGATGGGTGACAAGAATACTCTTTATTTCCATATTCGAGCAAATGGTCGTCGACGACATAATCGTATTTCCGGCATTAAATGGGATGATGGGTCTTGGATGTATGATGAAGGTGAAATTAAAATGAAAGAGACAGATTTCTTTATTAATTTTTTCACTGAAGAAAACCATGCACGGGAGTTGTTGCCTTGTACGGTTTCCTACCCAGCAATTGATGTTGAATATCTTAAGGTATGCGGTGCATTAGTTACAGATGATGGAATTAAATCAAACTTGTTTGACATGGGGGCTCTTAAGGTACCAGGGCCAGATGGACTAAATGTGTTGTTCTTTCAGAATCAATGGAAGAATGTGGGATCCTCCGTTATTTCAGATTGTTAAACACTTATTTTCTAATCCGAGAGATATCGCCTCCATTAATGGGACTTTGATTGTTTTAATTCCAAAAAAGGATCCTCCTTAAACCTTTCTTGATCTAAGACCAATTAGTTTATGTAACGTGATTTATAAGGTTATTACGAAGATAGTGGCCAAGAGAATCAAGGAGTTCTTACCAAAGGTTATTAGTCATTTTCAATGTAGCTTTGTACTTGGGCGTTTGAGCTCTAATAATATTATTGTTGCTTAGGAAGTGATTTATACTATGAGGACTACTCGAAGGAAAGTAGATATGATAGCGATTAAACTAGACCTTGAGAAGGCCTATGACCGTCTAAGCTGGGAATTTCTTACTCAATGTCTAGCAGACCTTGGGTTTTTTTGCTCAAATAGCAGACCTTGGTTTGCTGGCTAGTATGACTGATGTTGTTAAATATTAAGTGTCTTCGGCCTCAATGCAGTTTTTATGGAACGGAAGTAAAGAAGAGAAGTTTACTCTATCTCGAGGAGTGCGTCAAGGGCTTCCGATTTCACCCTATCTTTTTGTTATATGTATGGAACGATTGACTCATCTTATTCAAGAAAGTATACAGGATGGCAATTAGAAACCTGTACTACTAAGTAACAATGGCCCCAGATTTCTCATCTTATGTTTGATGATGGCATTGTTATCTTTGGTGAGGCATCTATGCAGCAAGTACAAACTATTAAGGAATGTCTTCAGAAGTTTTGTGAGGTATCTGGTATGAAGGTTAATTCTTCCAAGTCCAGGGTCTTCTTACCAAGTATGAACCATAACTGATGTAGTGAGTTAAGTGAGGCACTGGGTTTTACTCCCACAGCTGATTTGGGAAAATATTTAAGTGTGCCACTCATTCAAAAATGGGTGACAAAGGATACGTTTAGAGATGTGTTGGAAAGAGTGCAACAATGGTTATCCAACTCGAAATCAAATACCTTATCTATGGCCAGGAGACACACATTGGTTGCTTCGGTCACAGTTACAATTCCTAATTATACTATGCAGACGACGTCTTTGCCCCTAGCACGGGCTTGAATTGGAAAGACAGAATCGGGATTTCTTGTGGGGTTCCTCGGTAAATAAAAAGAAACTACACCTAGTTGCATGGGATAAGATTTGTACAAGCAAGTCGAGAGGGGCTTTGGGTCTTCTGCATGTTTATAAACAAAACCAAGCCTTCCATATAAAGCTAGGTTGGAACTTGGTTAAAAAAAGAGATGCCTTATGGGTACAAGTCATACGTTGTAATTAAGTATAATTGTGGTAATGACCTGCTTCCTGTTGTTGACAAAAGGAAAAAAGGGTCGAATGTTTGGTGTGGAATTAAATCAGCTCATTTAGGGCTAAAATCAAGGAGTATGTGAAGTAAACTTGGGAAAAACCATGTGTTACGGACTCGTATTTTGGGCCTAGGTATGATACGGCCCAATGAAGACATGCTATGTCGGAAGCCCACCTTAAGCAGGTAAGATGCTAATCACCCTCTAATCCCGGCAGTACATGTAGTGGAGCAGCGATGCGTCAGGTAGTGGAGCAGAAGGTTGAGGGCTTAGGGGCGCACATAGTCACAGGCCTTGGTGGATTTTCTTATGGAGTTGACCCCATCGAGCGGAGAAGATGCGGATAGGACAGGAATTTGGAAAGTCTTTGTTGATGGTTCATCAAACGCCAAAGGGAGTAGAGATGGAATCATCGTGGAAAGTCTCGAAGGAGTTTCTATGGAGCATTCCCTGCGATTCAATTTCGACACTTCTAATAATCAGGCTGAATACGAAGTTCTTATCGCCGGATTGTTACAAGCTAAGGAGAATAGGGCTAAGAAGGTGCATATATCTATTGACTCCCAGCTTGTGGCATCTCAAATTGAAGGGACGTATCAAGCCAGGGGCCCTCTCTTGATCAAATACCTGGAAAAGGTTAAAGAGATGATGGTGGAATTTGAAGAGGTCACAGTGACACATATCCCAAGGGGAGAAAATATCAGGGCTGACATTTTGTCCAAGCTTGCAAGTACCAAAGGCCCCGATAGTCACCGAACGATAATTCAATAAAGTCTCAATTCGGAGGAGGCCAAATATGTTTTGGCCGAGATACATGAGGGGATTAATGGGCAACATATGGGTGCCAAGGCGTTGTCCAAGAAGGCTTTGAGACCAATGAAGCCCATTGCGGCTGTGATGCTTCAAAGTCTTAAGGTATTAAAGATAGCCGTCACAACGACCCTGATCAAGTCGGACTGTTTAGAGCTCGGTTGCGACACTGAACCTGGACATGTGACGGATGGCTTTTACCCTTGATTGATTTCTAGTCAGCCACATCAGAGTATATAGTTTCTGGGTAGTCCCAGACCCGTATTCTGAGTAGCGGATTTCTGACTCTGGCCAAGTCATTTCGATAAATTAGAAGACAAATTTAAGTTCGTGAAGGGAAGCGAATATAATGCGAATTATTTAGAAGAATATTCGGATTCAACAAACAAATGAAAGATATTCTATTCTTGTAACAAGTGTTTCATTCATGATAAATATCTTAATATGATATACAAGGATAAAAACCGGTTATTAACCCGGTAAAAGATTACAAAAGTGGGGCTTCAGTACACCAAGATTAGATTGAAACCATGCCGGAGTCTCGGCCCTTAGGCAGACGGAGTCTTGATGTCAACTTCAGTCTCCTCACCTTCATCCTGATCTGTTGGGTTTGATTAGTTTTGATGATGTCTTATATAGATGTCATTCTTAAGAGCAAAAATGTTGCATACTACATTTATCTTCTACTTTGACTAATTCTTATACTTAATGTAGATGCAAAGTTTAATAATGGAAAATGATCAAGAAAGGAGACTAAAGAAAGAAGAAATTGGAAAGAATGTCAAGTTCAAGAAGAACATGAGATATTGAAGAAGGTAGAAGGTTGCAGAGAGAATGTCAAGTTCAAGAAGAAGAAGAGATATTGAAGAAAGTAGAACTTGCAAAGAATGATGAGTTCAAGTTGAATGATGGAGAATGAACAAGAGAAGAGAACAAAAGAAAGAAATAGTTGAATTATGGAGAATGATGAAGAGAAGAGAAGAAAGAAGGAAGAACTTGTTAAATGGATTAAGAAAATCATTATTCAAGCCTTTAGATTGATTCTAGAAGTCGTCAAGATGATATGGAAGTTGGAATGGCTTAATTTGGAGTGAAAACCAGCAAAAAATCAGTTTCAGGATGAGAAAACTCGAGTCCAGATCTTAAAACTCGAGTTTCCTACTTCGCTACAATGATTTGCCCCTCTGGTATGAGAAAACTCGAGTTTGGAACTCAAAACTCGAGTTTGGAACTCAAAACTCGAGTTAATCACTAACTGACTCGAGTTTGCAAAGCCTTCAGCATCTCTTGTGTCTCTGGACAAGGAAAACTCGAGTTTATAAGTTAAAACTCGAGTTTACAAGGCTTCTTCAAAGACTTCAAGAACTTCGTTTCACGTTTCACTCGGGCGACGTCTGGTAATTCAATGATATATCCTAAACCAGAGATCGGATTGAGGTGAAACAAGTGGAATATGAAACTAGACTCCCAATGCGTCATTTTGATATATAATTCAAGCCAAAAGGAGTTCATATGAAGGAGCTATGAATTATGGAAGTTGACAGTGAAACCGACGTCACTCAGCATACCAACCTTCAATGTTTTGAGTATATCTCACAAAGTAAAAATCTGATTGAGCTGAAATTGGTGGAATATGAAATTAGACTCAAAGGGCTTTCCAAAAAGTTTTGAACGGACCAAAAAGGAGTTCAGACCAGGGAGATAAGGCCCTCAAAAGTCAACTGTCTGTTCAAGATGTTGCACAGTTTGCTATCAAATGAAGCAAACTCGAGTTTGGGAATCAAAACTCGAGTTTGTCGGGGACAGAGAGCAAAATATGATTTTGGGAAAGACCGAAACTCGAGTCATTAAGTTGGAAACTCGAGTTTCCATCGACGAGAGCAACCAAGGGCAGAGCAACTCCAAAACTCGAGTTGGTCACTTAATGACTCGAGTTTTGCTTCAAATTCAAAATGTTCTTCGAATCTCAATCGCGACATTTACCTGAGAAAGACCAAAACTCAAGTTTGTGTTTCAAAACTCGAGTTTGCACTTAAGTGAATAGTTGAAAACTCCAGTTTTCGACACTCTGTTTGAAAATCAGTTTTTTCTGGATTTTGCGAAATCTTCATAGATGATCTAGATACTTCATATCATCACTCATTACCATTCTTAAATATTTTTAATCAATTTGTTAGTGAGTTTCAAATGATTAAAGCTTGAGATAACATCAAACTTGACAGAAATCAAGATCTATAAAAAAGGTGAAGATGAACTTTGCTGCAGAATTTCAGAAATGGGAAAGAAGGCAGATTTCAACGAAGAACTTGAACAAATGAAGTTGAATGCTCGACTGTGATGTTCTTCAACAGATACAAACATTCAAACGAAGGATTAGAAGAAAATCTCAAAATCTTAGATTTGTGTCAGAACATCGAAAGTTGTGCAAAAGTTCTAACAGCTAGTTCCATCTGAGTCTAATGGCTATATTTCTTTATCCAACAGTCACTGAATCTTCAAACGGTCATATATTGATCTCTACCTATAAAAGAAGACAGATTCAAGACAGAAAAACACAGAGAAACAAGCTTACATCTTCAACATGCTAATACTCTGATATTTTTATCATTTACTCTCTGTTTTCAATGTTTACATAGCCTATCATAGAGAGTGAAATGTTTTGTACTTCAGTATTTATCCATTCACTTCTGAGAGAGGAGATTTATTTGTAAACATCCTATCTTTCTATCTGAGAGTTACTCAAGATTGGGTGATCTTGAGTGGAAAACCCATTGTATTGATTACAACTTATAAGGGGAGTGAATCCTAGTGAGAGGATTACTTCGAGTACAGAGTGTGTAATCAACGGGTGTATTGATTACGGTTTGTAAGGGGAGTGAATCCTAGTGAGAGGATTACTTCAAGTACAGAACGTGTAATCAAGTTGAAAGAAGATAGTGGATTGACATATATGTTTGAATGATTTTTTATCACTTTATAAATTATTATTGTCATTCAAACTACTTTCAGTAAGTTGCGAAAAGATTTTTAAAGTTCTAAGTTTTTAATTAGACACCCAATTCACCCCCCCTCTTGGGTGATAGCCAAGTCTTTCATGATCTTCCCCCAGTTGGCTTTTAAAGGCATCGCCGGAAGGAGGAAAGAGTGAGACTCTCCTGCCGTCCACAACCCAAGACATGCAATCCAACCTAGAAATATTTAAAGTAATGTCAGGGTTCAGAAGCTGAATCTGCTTCAAAGCATTTTCAAAAGATTCCCCAACAAATTTCTTTATGCCCAAGGCTTCACGGGCGGATTCTAGGACGGCATGAAGTTGGTTCAGGTCGGAAAGGTATGTTTCTTCTGTAATACCCCTGATTAATAATAGAAATAATAATAATAATAATAATAATAATAATAATATATTAAAATAATAATAATAATAATAATAATGAAAGAATTAAGGCCTGCGCCTTCTTTCTATTGAATAATAGAAATAATAATAATAATAATAATAATGAAAGAATTAAGGCCTGCGCCTTCTTTCTATTGATTTATTCATCCAATATATGTGTACATATATAGAGGGAAATAATCTAAACTGATTCCTAGAGTTTCTCCTAGAATCTAGGAACAATAATTTGAAATTTAAAAAAAAAGCTTAAGATCACATAATGGATCTGATTAGACTAGGTCACATAACAGATTAGGGTTTAAGTGATAAAGGCCCATAGTTGGCGGCAAGGCCCATTCCAACAAATAATAATAATAATATATAAAATCTAGAAATTAATAATATTTGTAGTGTTAATTTATTAATTGACAATAATTAAAAAGCCCAGCCCATAGCTAAAACCCTAGATTTTAATTATAAACTTGGGTCTACCCGCCTAAACCTAGAAAACGCTCGACACTTTTTCTCCGCTACTACATCCTCCTCCCGTACTCTCATCAAATCATCTCTCTAGAAGGCTAGTAAAAATGGAGATCAGGAAATCCTAATCCCATGAGTCTTAGGTTAATTTTATATGAATCTTGGTAGGTAATCCTAATCCCATGAGTCTTAGGTTAATTTTATATGAATCTTGGTAGGTAATCCTAATCCCATGAGTCTTAGGTTAATTTTATATGAATCTTGGTAGGTAATCCTAATTCTCATATAGCTTAGGTTAATTCTATATGAATCTTGGTAGGTAATCCTAATTCCCATATAGCTTAGGTTAATTCCATATGAATTTCGATAGGAAAGTTATGATCCTAAAAATATCATAGGGTTATTTTATATGAAATATATACATTATATGTAATCCTAATCCCAGTAGAAATTAATATTGAATACGTTACAATTATCTTTTTCTACTTCTCGATTTGCGCGTGAAGTTTCTTTGCAAAGTCATTTAATATTGATTACAAGGTATTGTGCGTCCATTTTGTGATTGAATGAATAGCTTCGCCTCGGCCTTCGTGCATGAATGATATGCATATACATGATCCCTGTGCATCCTTTTTGTGACTAAATCAAGGTAATTAAACCCGGACCAGTCAATGAACCGGCCGGGGTACAGGGTCAAGGGTCAGTGGGTTAGACCGAAGTCAACCCGGGACCAGACCGGGACCAAACCGGTGAGGAATAAAAGATTGAGAAGTAACTTAATTTTTTATCACATATAATCCATAATTCCAAATACTGTATATTATTTCAAGACTTTAAATCACTAGCCAAATAATTGGGGGCAGCTAAGTGGACCGTTCACTGCCCCCTAAAGTAGTGAACCTCAGTTTTTTTGTTTTTTTCTTTTCTTTTTTTAAAAAATTAGCATTGCTTTGGAGGGCAGTGAATGGTCCACTGCAGTGGAACGTAGCTTCCCCCCAAATAATTATATACTTGTCAAATATTCTTTACAATTTTCTTTAAAAATTGATATCAAAGCATCATATACCACCCAATGATACTTAATTTGTAATGGAATCAAAAACATTCATCATAACAAAATATCAAAAACCAAGTATATGACAGCAAAATATTCCCATCTATATAATGAACATATTCCCACCTACATCATAACAAAATATTCTCACCTTCAATCACTAAACCAAATAAATAAAAAACAACAGCAACAGATTGTCATAGCCGCAACAACAGTATGATTAATTTAAATATATATGTGTGTGAGGCATTGAAATCGATTAAATCAAGATTCTTTGTAATACCCGGATTTTTATTATCTGGAATATTATAAATAAATTGGATATTTCTGATAAGTGAAGTTTTGATCTCCAGATTTGTGTTATTATAGTCTATGTTTCTAAGTTAAACTTTGTAGGAAATTAGGAAAATTAAGGGTCAAAGTGTCAAAATGACCAAAATACCCCTAGAATGCCTAAATGACTTAGAAAAATTATGAAAAATCCTAAAAGACAGTAAAATGACCAATTGAATTATGAGAGTATATTATCTCTAATTATGGTAATTTAATAAATTATGAACTTGGAGAAATTGAATAAGAATACTCAAAAAGTATTGAAATGACTAAAATACCCTTGTAAATCCTAAAATAATGCAGAGGATATGGAAAAAGAAATGTCAGTGTAAAAGTTAGGAGGTAATGAGGCATTCTAATTGAGAAAATTATCAACTAGTGATAATAAAGTAATTGGGTAATTATTGGCTAATTACTTAAGCATAAGCAAGGGAAATTCATGAATAATTATATAAAACCCTAAAATTAGTGGTTTTTGGCTTAAAATTAGTAAAAATATATTTGCTAATTAATTGGAAATTTTTGAGAAAAATGGATGAGTTTAGGTATTTTTAAGCCTAAATACAAGAATGGACCAATTAGGTAATTTTGTGGAATTTTTGGGAAAAGTAAAATAAATAAATCATTAAATAATTAATTAAATAAAAAATAAAAATTAATAATATTAATTAGAGACCAGCCGAATTTGACCAAGAAAATGAAGATAGGAATTTGAAAAAAATATGATACTTAACTTACAAGTTTTATTATTTTATTATATAATTAATTATAGTGAATAGTAAAAAAATAAATAGGAAACGGATCCTATCTAGAGAATCAGGAATGGGATTTCCAAAGTCAAGATAAAATAGTGATCAGTGAGTTTTTATCTTCCGTTAGACTTTTCCGGAAGTCAATCTAATAAGACGAAATAGGGAAAAAATGCAGATAGTCACATTTTGGATGTGAATAAAATAAATTCTAACTCAACATTTGGAAATGAGTTTAGGATTTCCTGGACATATTTGGAATCAGTGAATTTTTGTCCAGAGGTTGATGATTCCGGAAATTCGTTTCGTGACCGACACGTTTTTCCGTAAAACTTCCGTCAGGCCGGAGAAAGCCTAGACAGAGTTAAAAATATAGTTAGACTAGACATTTCTAATGAGGAATGAATTGTCTTGGAATTGTATAATCCAGAATTTTGAGATTTTTCCGAAATTACGCGAATCGGACACCGATCGGGGAAATTCTATCGGTACGGGCATAAAGTAGCAATGAGTCATCACTTGGAACCAATCTTTGGCTGCCACCTCAGCCCTCTAGGCTGGCCAAGAGAGAAAGGGAAGATAAAAAAAACTTGTTGCAAAAGTTGTCTTGGACGGTCCAGATCGATTCTCACAAAGTTGATCCGACGGCCGAAATCCTACCTCCTAATCTATAAATACCCCCTCCTTTTGGTTTTCTCACAATTTTGAGAGCCTAGCCGAATCTAGAGAGAGAAGGAAGAGAGAGGATCTCTGGGAAATTCTGTAGCGAAGTTCTGGGTAAGTTTTTCGGTACCGAGCTTTAAGCTTTCGTAGTTCTTTCAATAGTTAGAGTAGTAATGCTAGAATAGCCTTTAATTTTTCAAGTATGATTAAATATCATATGATAGGGCTATATTAGTCTAGAATTTCAAAAATTATCATTGGGTCGAAGTTCTGGCAAAATTTTGGAAAATCGGAGCCAAAGTAACGAAGTGCTGGCGAAATTCCGCCAATTAGGGGTATAGGGGCAAAATGGTAATTTTTACCTAAAATGCCAGTTATAATGCCAAATCACTAATGAAAGTGATATTACTCTTATACGATATCAGAAACTCTGATCTATTGCCGTTACGCTGCCCGACGTGCCACTGTTGGACATTTCACGTTTTTCCGTAAAAAGTACGTTTTCCGCCAGAAGTACCTACGCCGTCAACGAAGGTACGGACGTGTACTGTAACACTAATATTGTGCTGCTTAAATGCATATATGTCAAAGATACGTTCGTAGACCGTTATACAGACAGTTTTACACGGGTTATAGTCATAATAATGCCGTTATGTTTTCCTAGCGCTGAGGACACAAGTGGTATCGTGGCACCGTGAATAGTGCAGCCGTTATTGTTGTTGTTACTTTATGGGGCTTTACATATTGTTGTATGCTTATGTTTTGTCGGCATAATGATCATGCATCCGTTGTATGCTTATGTAGTGATATACCGCTTGTATTGTCTAGAATATACATTGTCCGTATACTGTATTGTTTGGGCATGAGGTTAACCGTTACCTGAGATTCAATGCGGTAAATTGAATCTCATCTATAGCTTCAGGGTCCGGAGGACCAAGAATCGGAGATCGAGGCAAGCAGCACGAATAGACCACGAGCCGAAGAATCTGTTTTCTGTTTCTTTTGTACTTTCTTTTGAAACAGTAGGATAACTGTATTATCAATACTATGTTACACTATGGTTACTGTTTGAATGTAAATCAGTTACTCTTTCGCTCCAATGCTCCACTCTGATTGGAAAAAAAAATCGCTTTAGAAAACGAGATGTTACATTTTTGGTATCAGAGCAAATCTTTCTGGCAAGTGTTTAACTATGTTACCACGAACAGTTTGGTGCCGAAGGCAAGGCTAGTCTACGTGGGTGTGCCAATCAGTCACCGTATGAGTCGGTGAGGCCCCCATGGTAGACACTTACCTGGCCATTCTGTTCGGATAACGGAGTTAGGTTCTTAAGCCTTTTGACTTAGAGCACTTTTTGAAAATGAGTACTGATACGACCATTGGTGTAATGTGTAGCGATGAACAGAGACGAAAACCCTTACGTTCTCTACTACGGCATGTGGAGGCGTACCCTAGGAGATCCGTCGTACCCGGGATGGTTGGAAGAAGGCTCAACCCTGACCCTATCTATCCTCCACCAGAACCCGAACCTCCGACAATTCAAGAAGACACTGTCCTAGAGTACTACCATAATCTCCTTGTAGATCCAAATTTCTCCGTGGAGCAACTAAACGAACCGGAGCTTGAGAATCACTCTGAGCAATTCCCTTGGGACCCAGATCATGAATACACTGATCCCACAACTCCCAGTCATTACTACAGTGTATCTGGACCATCTTATCACCCTGCTTCAGGGAACTCTGACCCTGAGTCTCTTAGCCATGACGTGAACGAACCAGAAGTTGAAAACCTACCTGAACCGGGAAGCCCTACCGGGTCAACCCACTCCTCTGTAGGAGACAATTTCGAATATCCTGACATCCAGACCCTTGATAATGAGATAGCTTACCCAGATGACTACCATTATGTCTTAGATGATAATATGTCGCTAATCATACGGTTAAAGACGTATTTCATTCACGCCGGAACCTACACTGAAACTACTCAAGGCAGATATCTCGTGTTTCTAAGCCTGATAAAGACCTATCTTGCCGTTTGTGACCAACACCCACCTGGGGATTGGATTAGGACTACCCTGTACTTTTTCCCTCAAACTCAGTTCTGGGCAAGATTCATCAACGAGCTGTTGGATGAAGGACCGGTTATAAACGCCCGTATCTACCTTCGTTACTTGAAGAGCATGGTTCGCTTATACATGTAGAAGGAAAGCGCCAGTTGAAGGAAGCTGTGGAACATAGAAGTTAGATAACTTAGTGTGTAAGAAACATCTCTTGACACCCTGAGGGGTTGTAAAATACATTAGAATAAGAGAGATTGTAAAATATGGCTTGTATTAGGATTAGACCGACTGATATGTACAAATTTTATGAAATGAATATATGTGAACATATGTTTGGTGTGCAAACCATTGTGTCATTTCTAATATTTACATATTTTCCATTATTTAAATAAAGGAAAAAGAATTAGACATGGTCAACATAAGAGGTGCCGGTGCACCAAGAGGCCGAGGCCGAGGACGAGGTCGGGGTAGGAGAGGAGGCAGACAGCCTCACGACGGACGAAACCAAGTACCGAATCAACCAGGTCATGACGAGATAGAAGAAATGCGTAGAACCTTACAGGAGCAAAGAGCTCTGATTGATGCCCTCTTGGCAAGACAAAACCAACAAGACCAAGAAGCTCAAAGACGATTGCAACACGAGGAGGAACGAAATAATGAAGAAGATGACAACAAAGATTAAGAAGAGTATGATGACAATGAGGAACGTGATGAAGAGTCTGAGGGGTCTGAGAGATCCCAATCACCACCTAGGCGCGAACGAACAGAAAGAACCACAGAAAGCTGGGTCAACCAGTTCTGCAAGTTGAAGCCACCCGGTTTCCGGGGGAAAAATGAGTTAGCTGAAGATTGGCTTCTAAGTCTGGAAAAGATTTTTGAGGTCATTGAGTGCCCGAAAAATCGGAAAGCACAGCTAGCAATCTACAAGCTTGAAGGCGATGCCCATAGATGGTGGAAGAGTGTTTACACAACTTTGCAAGGCCCTGTTACTTGGGAGATGTTCCTGGAGAAATTCAACGAGCAATTTTTCCCTCCCTCGATACAGGTGATCAAGGAAGAGGAATTTCTGCATATCCAGCAGGAGAATGAGGAATCGTTTGACGACTACTTCGCTCGTTTCACCAACCTATCAAGATACTCATCGTATCTGAAGAGCAACGTAGACGAAGGCTGGAAAGCTAACAGGTTGGTGTGCGGACTGAAGTATGACATTAGGGCAAGACTGGTATCACAACAGTTCCCTAATATGGCTCAAGCTGTGGGGTCTTGCAGACTGACGGAGCGCAACTTGAAAGAACTGTGCAGGTTCCGAAGCCAGGAAGGTAACAATGCTGGTCGCGATGGGTCTAACCGCGGAGCTTCCTCACAGAAGAGGAAGGCGCCCTGGAACAATAACCAAGGCGGAAACAAGAGGCCGTATCAAGCTGGGCAACAGAACAATCCCGAGCGTAGGGATCCCAAACGTGTCCAAAATGCAAGAAGTACCATCCAGAGCCAAGCGTGATGGGAAACAAGTATGCTTCGGGTGCCGAAGCCGGGACACATTAGTCGGGATTGCCCCGAGAAGGCTGCAGAGGCGAGACCTCAGAGCGCTGGCCGGATCTTTGCGTTGACAAACTCAGAGGCCAGAAAATCTCCAGAGATGGTCCAAGGTACCATCTATCTCAATGGGAATCTATTGCAAGCATTGTATGATTCGGGTGCCAGTCATTCGTTTATTTCATATGATTGTGCAAATCGTTTAGGATTGCATGCCTATAGATTACCATTTGATCTTGTAGTATCTACACCGTTGGGTGTAAAGTCTTTAGCTTCTGACACATGTATGAATTGTACTGCTGACGTGGATGGACGAGTTTCTAAAGTGGTTCTTATTTGTCTACCTCTTCACGGCATCGACGTCATACTCGGTCTAAACTGGTTAACGGCCAATGGTACGATGATCGACTGTGGCAAGAAGGAGATATCATTTGCCGGAGATAAGGTTGAAGTGAGCCTGAACTTTCTCTCCGCTATAGAAGCTGATCGGTGCGTGAAGCAGGGATGCCATGCTTACATGGTATTCTTTTCCGTCAAAGCAGAAGCTGACCTTTCACTCCAGGATATCCCTGTGGTGAACGATTTTCCTGATGTATTCCGAAGGATCTCACCGAGTTACCTCCTATCCGAGAAGTGGAGTTCAACATTGATCTGATGCCTGGTACCGGATCAATATCAAAGGCGCCGTATCGTATGGCTCCTAACGAGATGCAGGAGTTGAAGAAGCAGCTGGAAGAGCTTTTGAAGAAGGGGTTCGTACGACCTAGCATATCACCGTGGGGAGCCCCAGTACTTTTTGTAAAGAAGAAAGATGGAAGCTTCCGACTCTGCATCGATTACCGCGAACTCAACAAAGTGACTGTCAAAAACAAGTACCCACTTCCCCGGATTGATGATCTTTTGGATCAGTTATCTGGTTCCACTGTTTTCTCTAAGATTGATTTACGTTCGGGATACCATCAGTTGCGAGTTAAAGATGGCGATATTCCCAAGACAGCTTTCAGAACCAGATATGGGCATTATGAATTCCTTGTGATGCCCTTCGGATTGACAAATGCACCTGCGGTATTCATGGATTACATGAACCGTATCTTCCGACAACACCTAGACCAGTTTGTGGTGGTGTTTATAGATGACATTCTTATTTATTCTAAGAGCAAAGAGGAGCACGAAGAACATCTGTGAAAGGTGTTAGGCATACTCAGGGAGAAGAACTCTATGCTAAACTGAGCAAATGCAACTTTTGGCTGCCGGAAGTGAAATTTCTGGGCCATGTTATATCTAGCGGCGGAGTTGTAGTTGATCCAGGCAAGGTGGATGCAGTTCTGGACTAGAAACGGCTAGAGACTGTGACGGAGATCCGTAGTTTTCTGGGTCTGGCGGGATACTACCGCAGATTCATACGAGATTTCTCGCGTCTAGCCTTACCATTGACGAAGCTTACAAGGAAGAACCAACCCTTTGTATGGGGATACGACTGTGAGGAGAGCTTTCAGAGACTGAGGGAGAGGTTGACTACAGCATCGGTGTTAATCATCCCAGATCCAGATGAGACCTATGTTGTCTACAGTGATGTCAGTGGGCAAGGATTGGGATGTTGATGCTCTTAGTAGAAAGACGGTGCAGGTGGCATACATGATGATACAAGAGCAGAAACTGCTGGAAGATTTCAGAGATCTGAATCTATCCAATCAAATCTGCATGGGTCTTCACGCACCAGCTGATGCCTATCTTGCAACTCTTCTTGTTAGTCAAGGGGAGTATGATCTGAGAGACGAAGTTGACGAAGCTCAGAAGCAAGATGATTGGGCTATCGAGATTCGTGAGAAGATCTCTCGAGGTGAGACCCAAGACCATGACCTATCACCTAGTGGTTTGGTCAGGTACAAGAAGCGAATCTATGTACCGCCAGTTGATGAATTGAGGCGGAAGATACTGGATGAGGCTTATAAGAGTAAATATACTCGCATCCGGGCATGGTCAAGATGTACCGAGTATGAAATCTGAACTTTGGTGGCCGGGTTGAAGAAAGATGTAGCCGACTACGTGGCCAAATGCTTGACCTGTCAGAAAGTGAAGATTGAACACCGTCGACCCCCTGGCCTTCTTCAAGGACTAGAGTCATCGGAATGGAAATGGGAGAACATAACCATGGATTTTGTGGTAGGTCTGCCCAAAATCAGAAATCATGATACCATTTGGGTAGTTGTTGACAGATTAACCAAGTCAGCACACTTTATTCTCATCAGTATCCACTATTCTCCGGAGCGATTGGCGGAGATTTATATCAAAGAGATAGTGAGATTACATGGTGTCCCTAAGAGCATTGTCTCTGATCGGGATACGCGATTCAAATCCCGATTCTGGCAAGTGTTACATGAAGGTATGGGGACTAAGCTGAGGTTCAGTTCGGCTTATCACCCTCAAACCGATGGTCAATCTGAAAGAACCATACGTATTTGGAGGATATCTTTGCGAGCATGTGCCCTAGATTTCAAAGGAAGTTGGGATCGACATCTTTCGCTAGCTGAGTTTGCATATAACAACAGTTATCATGCTAGTATACAAATGGCCCCATTCGAGGCATTGTACGGGCGGAAGTGTCAATCACCATTGTGCTGGACAGATTCGTCCGAAAATCAGTTACTTGGGCCGGATATGCTTGAGCAGACCTCTGAGCAGATCGCGTTGATCAAGAAGAGACTCCTTGCCGCACATAGTAGACAAAATAGCTATGCTGACAAAAGGAGGAGACCTCTGACGTTCTATGTCGGCGACCATGTGTTTCTTAAGTTATCTCCAGTAACTGGTGTCAGCAGAACGCTTAAGAGGAAGAAACTGAGTCCACGGTACGTGGGACCCTTTGAAATTTTGGCTAAGCGAGGAGAAGTAGCTTATCAGATAGCCTTACCCCCGAATCTGAGTAATCTCCACGACATTTTCCACGTGTCGCAATTAAAGAAGTACCAACCAGACCGTGATCATGTCATCAAGTACGAGGACGTTGAAGTACGGCATGATAAGACCTTCACAGTCGAGCCGGAGCAGATCATCGATCACAAAGAGAACGGCTCAGAAATAAGACCATACTGACAGTGAAAGTGGTCTGGAAGGGTTTGTCACCTGAAGAGGCGACTTGGGAAACCGAGAAAGACATGGAAGAGAAGTACCCAGATTTCATGGCCCGAAGTTTAGTTAGGATAGATTAAATTTCGAGGCGAAATTTTGTTTAAGGGGGAGAAATGTAATACCGGATTTTTATTATACGGAATATTATAAATAAATTGGATATTTCGATAGTAAAATGACCAATTGAATTATGAGAGTATATTATCTCTAATTATGGTAATTTAATAAATTATGAACTTGGAGAAATTGAATAAGAATACTCAAAAAGTATTGAAATGACTAAAATACCCTTGTAAATCCTAAAATAATGCAAAGGACATGGAAACATAAATGTCAGTGTAAAAGTTAGGAGGTAATGAGGCATTCTAATTGAGAAAATTATCAACTAGTGATAATAAAGTAATTGGGTAATTATTGGCTAATTACTTAAGCATAAGTAAGGAAAATTCATGAATAATTATATAAAACCCTAAAATTAGTGGTTTTTGGCTTAAAATTAGTAAAAATATATTTTCTAATTAATTGGAAATTTTTGAGAAAAATGGATGAGTTTAGGTATTTTTAAGCCTAAATACAAGAATGGACCAATTAGGTAATTTTGTGGAATTTTTGGGAAAAGTAAAATAAATAAATCATTAAATAATTAATTAAATAAAAAATAAATATTTATTATAAAAAATAAAGGACCAGCCGAATTTGACCAAGAAAATAGGATAAGAATTTGAGAAAAAATATCAAGACTTAACTTGTAAGTTATATTATTTTAATATATAATTAATTAAAGTGAATAGTAAAAAAATAAATAGGAAACAGATCCTATCTAGAGAACCAGGGATGGGATTTCCAAAGTCAAGATAAAATAGTGATCAGTGAGTTTTTATCTTCCGTTAGACTTTTAGGAAGTCAATTCCGAGGCCGGTAGAGCATTTTCCTAATAAGACGAAATAGGGAAAAAATGCAGATAGTCACATTTTGGATGTGAAGAAAATAAATTCTAACTCAACATTTGGAAATGAGTTTAGGATTTCCTGGACATATTTGGAATCAGTGAATTTTTGTCCAGAGGTTGATGATTCCAGAAATTCGTTTCGTGACCGACACGTTTTTCCGTAAAACTTCCGTCAGGCCGGATAAGGCCTAGAAAGAGTTAAAAAGATAGTTAGACTAGACATTTCTAATGAGGAATGAATTGTCTTGGAATTGTATAATCCAGAATTTTGAGATTTTTCCGAAATTACGCGAATCGGACACCGATCGGGGAAATTCTATCGGTACGGGCATAAAGTAGCAATGAGTCATCACTTGGAACCAATCCTTGGCTGCCACCTCAGCCCTCTAGGTCGGCCAAGAGAGAAAGGGAAGAGAAAAAAAAAACTTGTTGCAAAAGTTGTCTTGGACGGTCCAGATCGATTCTCACAAAGTTGATCCGACGGCCGAAATCCTACCTCCTAATCTATAAATACCCCCTCCCTTTGGTGTTCTCACAATTTTGAGAGCCTAGCCGAATCTAGAGAGAGAAAGAAGAGAGAGGAGCTCTGGGAAATTCTGTAGCGAAGCTCTGGGTAAGTTTTTCGGTACTGAGCTTTAAGCTTTGTAGTTCTTTCAATAGTTAGAGTAGTAATGCTAGTATAGCCTTTAATTTTTCAAGTATGATTAAACATCATATGATAGGGCTATATTAGTCTAGAATTTCAAAAATTATCATTGGATCGAAGTTCTGGCAAAATTTTGGAAAATCGGAGCCAAAGTAACGAAGTGCTGGCGAAATTCCGCCAATTAGGGGTATAGGGGCAAAATGATAATTTTTACCTAAAATGCCAGTTATAATGCCAAATCACTAATGAAAGTGATATTACTCTTATAGGATATCAGAAACTCTGATCTACTGCCGTTACGCTGCCCGACGTGCCGTTGTTGGACATTTCACGTTTTTCCGTAAAAAGTACGTTTTCCGCCAGAAGTACCTACGCCGTCAATGAAGGTACGGACGCGTACTGTAACACTAATATTGTGCTGCTTAAATGCATATATGTCAAAGATACGTTCGTAGACCGTTATACAGACAGTTTTACACGGGTTATAGTCATAATAATGCCGTTATGTTTTCCTAGCGCTGAGGACACGAGTGGTATCGTGGCACTGGTGAATAGTGCAGGCCGTTATTGTTGTTGTTACTTTATGGGGATTTACATATTGCTGTATGCTTATGTTTTATCGGCATAATGATCATGCATCTGTTGTATGCTTATGTAGTGATATACTGCTGTATTGTCTAGATATCTGTTGTCTGTATACTATATTGTTTGGGCATGAGGTTAACCGTTACCTGATATTCAATGCGGTAAATTGAATCTCAGCTATAGCTTCAGGGTCCGGGGGACCAAGAATCGGAGATCGAGGCAAGCAACAGGAATAGACCACGAGCCGAAGAATCTGTTTTCTGTTTCTTTTGTACTTTCTTTTGAAACAGTAGGATAACTGTATTATCAATACTATGTTACACTATGGTTACTGTTTGAATGTAAATCAGTTACTCTTTCACTCCAATGCTCTACTCTGATTGGAAAAAAAAATTTTCCCTTTAGAAAACAGGATGTTACATTCTTGACGAAGAAATGATCTTCCTCCTCAAAAGCCCTTATTGTAATAGCAGTAGCAACAAATTCTACTAGATGATTAGCTACATAGGATTTTGTTGTGCCATTTAATCGCATCAACTTTTTTGCAGAGGCAAAATAGTATCTCTATATAAAGAAAGTATTTTTTTTTTTTTATATACAATACTTCTGCACATAGCATATTCATATGCCAAATATGAGCATCTCTCACACAATGATGAAGTAAGATAAAATAAAATAGAAACACTTGAGAAGAATAGGTATATTACCTGCAGACAAATTGCAATATAAACCATTGGTATAGAGACAACAAGACTTGCCAAGTAAAAACCGCTAATACGGCAAGATTTGTATAACAATTAATGGTGGCTCCAACAACAAACAAAAGGTTGAATGGAACATCAAGATCGACAATGCTCAAATCAGATGAGACCTGCACAATAAAGTCATACTTAAATCAAAATTACTTTATTACTTTTATCAACCAAAAGGCGAAAACACACATTGGTGGTTGAGGTGAAGAACAGAGGTGAAGAAGAACCAAAAAGGTCTGACCTTTAAGAAAAGGCGACGAGAGGTGAAGAAGAACCAAAGGCCCCGACCACCCACGACGAACGACGATGAAAACACCTCTGTACCAGCAACAAAAGGCAACGAGAGGTGAATAAGAAACAAAAGGTTCGACCTTTAACCCACGATGGCGGCGATTTCGCCTAAACTGAGCACCTGAAGCTTGTTGCGAAGGCTGAAGCAGAGCAGAGCAAGGGAAATTTTGACTTTTGAGTTGGAAAGAATCAAAACTGGAAAGGATACGATCATCGTCTTTCTTTGGCTTTTGTTTTTGGCTGATGCAGCAATTTTTCTTTTAAAAAAAAAATGCACCCCCAAAACGACATCGGTCATCATTTAGGGGAACAAAAAAACTTATGAGACCAGTCCACCCGGCGGGTTAGGACCGGTTTCCCCGGTTCACACCGGTTCCACCGGGTTAGCCCCGGTTCAGGGGCTTAACCCCGGTTTCTGAACTGGACCAGACCGATTCCAGGACCTGTTGGGCGGTTCCCGGTCAGAACCGGCCGGTCCGGTCCTAATAACCATGGACTAAATACAATTGCTTCTTGGGCTTCTTTTCATTAATTGCAATATATTATAGATAATACAATATACTATATTACCATAGTACTAGCTATACACCTGTGCAAAGTTATATTATTTGATTCCTTTTTCTTATTTCCTTCTTTTTGTAATATCTTTTGCAAAATAAAATAGGATATGAATAGATTTTATATCAAAATATCTTTGTATCCCATATTTAACTAAATAATAGAAAATTATATAAAAGGTAATTAAATAATAGAAATAATTTGGGATTTTATTATGTGTTTAAAATAATTTAACAGTGGGAGGATAGCTTTGGGATGATACCTCCCAAAGTGATGAACACAATCGGGCTTTATGCCCTCAATATATTATTTGATGTGAACCGATGATATCCGTTCTTCCCAAAGTGGTGTATGGCAGGGTTTCCTGGGACACTAGTAGCAACTTTGGGAAGAGGTGTGCACACTAGGAAGAAGTTTTTATAGTCAATTTGATTGATTGTGACTGGCAGGGTTTCCCGGGTCACGGGTAGACTGGCAGGGTTTCCCGGGTCTACCATGGTTCTCTTCCCACTAAATAGACTAGTAGGGCTTCCTGAGTCTAAATAAATTTGAAAAGATAATGAATAACATTTGATGCAATTACCACATGATTACGTATGTTTGCTTTGAATAATATATTTGTGCAATTTAAATTGTGTTTTATTAGGATTACCAGCAATTGCTGATTTTTGTGTTATGGGCTGCGACGATCCTTTGGGGGAGCAGAATTTCAGTGAAACAGGTGCCAAGGGTTATGGCTAGCAGTGAGAAGTGAGGAAGCACGTTCAGCTAATTCTGTTTTATTTTACTTTATTCTGTTCCGATTAAAATGCATTTTTGTTTAAGTTTGGATTTACATTATTGTAATAAGTAGCCTTGCACTTGTCCCAGTACAAGTGCGGCGGTAACACTTCCCAAAGTTGTTTATCTCAAATTTCAGTGATTATTTATAAAAATCTTTGAAATTTTATGTTATCGTAACTGTTAGAAATTGGGGGTGTTACATCTTCTTTCGACCAGGGATTTTCTTGTCTCAAGCGCTCTTATGCCTAAGCTGATCCAAATCCAAGCTAGTTTTCCTTAGGGCCTCTCTCTCCTTCTCCAGGTCTTCTTTGATTTTCTACAGCTCTTCGCTCATTTTGTCCCTCGCTGCCTCAACTGTTTGTACTTGCTTTTGAGCTTCGTTCTTAATCTTCTCAGATTTACGGATGTGTTCCTGGTTTTTCAACTTGACCGTCTTCAGTTTTTCTGCTTTTCTAGCATATTTCACGTTTAACGTGGTCAAGGCATGGGCTAACCCGGCACACTTTAAGCCATAGTGCTTTATGTTTGACAGCTCCTGCAGCTCGGGTGTGTCATATTTTTTTTTTGTAAAGAAGCATTCAGGGAGCGCGATAACATTGCTAAGCTGTGTAGGGACCCCTTCTTGCCAGATAATACCATAAGGGAGTTCAGAGGCCAGAGGTGGCAGAGGCAGACTTCCAGAGGGAGAGGCGGAAGGGAGAGAGGCGACAGGAATCTCTGTTGAAGGAGTTTCGGCTGGAATGTTCGTCGAGGAAGGAACGAGAATCTCCATCATGGACGGAATAGCTCTCTTTGTCGTTGAGGACGGGGTTGCTTTAGTGATCTTGGACCGTTTTGGGGGATTAATCCGGCCATCTTTGTTAGTACCAACTATGTCGAAACCTGATATGGTTCGTTTTGAGACCGACTTTGTTATTCCCGGATTATCCAAGGCCGCAACAAATGCAAGCCTTTATTCCATTCTCGAATCTGCAAAGTGATTTAATTGATCAGTTATTCATCTAGCAGAAATCAAGCATGCTATACAACGCAAATAAAAATGCACAAACTCGGTGCAAGTCATCTCTTCGGCTGGGTTGTTGGAACATAGTCCACCGACTTCAACAAGCCGATTTATTTTTATTTTTTTTTCTAAAAAGTCGATTGTTTTCTTTTCGGCATAAGAAAAGGAATGGGAAGAAAATTCGAAATCGGAAGAAGACTTTTTGTGATGATCTAGAGTCCAATAAAGGGGAAATATTTCCTCTGTCTCCTCGGACTCATAGCCTTGAAGGAACCAAGGTAGTTGATTCGGCACGGCAACCACCTTGAAAAATGAGGGCTTGAAGCTTTTCCACGATTTGGTGAAAGGTTTGAAGAGCTTGTGGGAACGGACACTCCAAAGAGAGGTCTGACCTTTCCGAGTTGAGGCTTCGTCATCGGGCTCTTCATTAGCGTCCTTATTGGCCTTCGTACTGCAAGCTTCGTGGACAAAATAAAAATGAAAGAGTGTCGGAAGGGTGCATGTTAATTTTTTCCCTTGGCAAAATTTCTCAAAAGCGATGGCAAAAGCCCAACTGTTAGGATGGAGTTGGGAAGGAGCAAGGTATAGATGATGTAAAAGGTGTAGTTGGAACTCGGTAAAGGGGAAGCACATACCGAGCCGAGATATGCAATCTTTGTAAAAATAAAAGAAATGATTTGGAGACCAAAGACATAGTTCGGCAGCTAGATATGGACTCGGTAAGGCACGGCAGGCCAAAGACATAGTCTTTCCTGTCACGAAGACCTAGTGTGGCGATTTCTTCAGCGGTCATTGTACTTCTGATGTTAAGCACCTCGTCGATCCATAGGGCTGATGATTTGGAGGTGTCTGAGTTTCCAGAAAAACTGGATTCCCTCGTAGCGGATAACTCGGTGTGATGTGAGGGTGAACCTATTTATGCCTATAACGAAAAAAACACAAAAGATATAAGTCATAAATAGGAGGTATACCTCGGTCAAAAGAGTAACCATGAGAAAAATCAACAGCCAGCAAGTCAAGATTATCCAGATGGACAGGAGCCGAGGTACGAGTCGAAGCACGTTCATGGCTGCAGGAGGCCAACATCTGCTCAACTTCTGAGTTACGACAGCTGTTGGCGAGTTCAATGCCCAAAAAGAGGCATTCATCTGCTTATCCGGGAATATATTTTCTAGTTGAGCAAGGGGAGAATCTCGGATGGATGTGATCGAGTTTCGGGGTGGATTAAAATGAACCCCTGGGAAAAAGGCATTGGAATTTCGATTATTTGGCATAGGTGTTCGGGGTTTTCTTTTACTCCCACTCCTACTGGGTTTACCTAGTAGCGCCACTTGCTTTTCTTCCTCAATACCGGGTATTGCCCAGAGCCAATATTTTGTTCCACCTAGGAGTTTCTTAAATACCTCTCTATCTTCTTTAGGGATTGGGTTACCGTACATATCTATGAGTGGAGGACTATCACGATCCATGGGAACTCTAGGAAAATGAAGAATGGAAGTAGAAGTCTTACGGGTGTGACTTAGGTCTAAGGTGTCAGTTTTTGGTCTTCAGAAAGGAATTCCTTATATGATAATCATTGCCACCCAGAAAACCAAATGATGAGATGCGATGGAAAACAAAATGCAGAGCAGCAGAAAATTTGATGAAGCAAGACGGAAAATAAGAAGGATTGGGAAGCAAAGGGAATACTTGATTTTAGGAGAAATTGCAGGAAGTTGGAACTCGCAAGTGACAATATGAAGACGAAGAGGGTTCTAGAGGAAGAAAGGTTTCTTCTAAATAAGACAGAAAACGTCTGGCAAAAGTGCTTTAGAGAAGCGGAAAATGTGAATTTATAAACGTTTTGAATCCGAAGCGACAGGGGCAATGAAGACCATTCGCACAGAAGATCAGATTTGAAAACCTAAAAGTGCAATGATGATGGCTATGAAACGACGTGTGACGGTTATGAAATGACGTGTACATTAAGTGTTCACAGGTTCTAAAGACGACGATCGTGGTTGATGCGCGGGAAAAGGCGTTTTTACGCCATGACGTTAACAATATAGGAAAATTGAAACCGATTCGTTTTCCTCTCATTTTATAAAATCCCGGATTGGGGGCAACTGTTAATCTCGGCAGTTAAAGGGCGGGTTTTTAACAGTCAATAAATCTCAGCAGTTTAGAGCCCTAAACTTCCGAGCTTGGGGGCAACTGTTACAGACTCGTATTTTGGGCCTAGGTATGATACGGCTCAATGAAGACATGCTATGGCGGAAGCCCACCTTAAGCAGGTAAGATGCTAATCACCCTCTAATCCCGGTAGTACATGTAGTGGAGCAAGGACGCGTCAGGTAGTGGAGCAGAACGTTGAGGGCTTGGGGGCGCCCACAGTGCAGGGACTAAAACCCTAGAGGTAATCTCTATAAATAAGAGATTACCCACAAGTTACACACATCCTATTCATATCCTTTTACTATTTTGTTCCACTATGGACACACCCTACCCCTTTGGCTAATCGTCATTCTCGTGTAGCGCAATGATCTTCTGATATTCTTTGGCGTCTTCCTCATAGACATCATTGAACATTCACCTTCTCTTTGAAATTAACTCGTACTAATCCCGGAGAGCCTTACAGATCCCATATTAATCATACACTAACCCACTGTGGTTAGACATTTGTGTTCTTAGAACATAACACCATGTATGTCTTCTTCATGTTATATTTTGGTTAGAACAGAGTATGGGAAATAATTGAATTTTTTCCATTTTGATGCTTCCAAAGTGTTTAAAATGAAAAATTGTGTAGGATAGAGGTTAGACAATGATTTTGGAAGCATAATGATTAAATTGTGAAAATCCCAAAACTGTCCAGTGAAAAATTATGACAAGACATTCAATTTATAATGTGTTTTTGAATCAGAAAATTGTGTCCAATGGCTATGAAATTTTCTAGAATCAAATTAGGCATAGAGAGATTTAATTTGATAGGTCATTTTCTTATTTTGGACTTGTGTAAATAAGGTTATGACTTTTTAAAAGTGACCTATGATTCTGGAGTACCATTTCGGACCGTGGTAATGTTCTGTTTATTTTGGAATAATGCGAATATGTTTGACTATCCATGTTATTTTTCCTTTGAAATAGACTTATCATGGGTCCCATAGCCTTTGGAATTATCTAAATTGGACACCTATACAATTAGATATGAATTTTCAAAGTTTGGTGAAAATTCTGGAATTTCTGGGTCAAGTCCGAAAATGACATAAATAATGGGCGATATTATACCCTATCAAATTTAAACGTAAGTTTTTTTAATATAATTTTTTTTTAAAATTTTTATATAGTTATATAACTTATATCTTTTAAATATAAAGTTGTTCATTGAATTTTGAGTAGTAATTTATGATTTTTTTCCATGTGTGTGTGTGTGTGTGTAAATTTGAACTCTGACCTTAAATAGTAAAAAGTAGAAACTTTACGTTTCGTGTCATTTCTACGATTTACGTTTCTAACACCCCCTTCCGTATCTACGTAGAAACTCAATTTTGACAACATTGAACATTGTCCACCGTTTTTTGTAATTATAGGAATTTATAAGTGCCTAGAAAAACCTGAACATTATTTTGTTATTAAGCAAATAGGTAGTAACTCTAATCTCATATACTCTATATATCCGTGTACGCTTGCTTGTACCATAATTGTGATTTGAGTTGTGAAACACACGTTTAGGCTATAGGGCCTAGTTGACTGAAGGTCCTTGAGTTGCTAAGCATGTTTTGCATTCATTTGTTTTTAGGTTTGAGGCCCAATTGTTTTCTTTCCTAACACTGTGGATCGGGACTTGCTGTGTGTTGTGTCCCGCAATCAACGCTATGTTCATTTTGTGACTGTGCATGATATATGTTGAATGTTGTATTGTTTATTTTCATGATTGTGATTGACTGTCATATGTTGTTTATACATTTACATGAGATTAACCTGTTACTCTAAGATTCAACTTGAATCCCAGACATGCCAAAAGTTCAAGAAGGGGCCATAGTGAAGAACAGAGCTCCTGGGGCAAGTTGGTGAATATGAAGCATTGATGAAGGCGGGTGGTTGAAGAATTTGAAGTAGTTAAATTATTGTAAATGGGTTGAAAATTTTAGTTTAGTTGGATAATTTATTTGGTTATGAAATTTTCATGTTGGATTACTGTAAATATTAATGATCTTGAGGGTATTTATTTTGATATATATAAATTCCTAGGATAGGTTATGTTATCAGTATTCTACGCACGTATGAACGAAGGGGATTGTGACAACAAGTCACTGATTTGGTCCCGCTTTAACCTCATGTCGTTAGTGTTTACTTCTTTAATTAAGGGAAGAAAAAAAATCTGTTGTGCTACCCAATAGAAAATTAGACATGGCTCCCCCTCCTCCTACCTTCCACATCCTTGGATCTCAACTTCTATGCTTGTGATTTCATATATTAAAAAATTATGACTTAATATCATTATTGGTTCTTATTGTTTGATCCGATTTTAATTTTGGTCCCTATAGTTTCTAATTGCGATTTTTAGTCTCTATAGTTTCATAAGGACTTTGCTTGATTTTAACCGCGTGAATTACATATGAACCAAAAGTTTTGACTTTCGTCTTTATACCCCAAAATATTTTTTCAGTATTCTTAAGTATCTTTTTAGTACCCGTCAGTATTGCTGGAATATTCTTTCAAGATCAGTCATTACTGTGAATTTTTTTTAATATCCTAAAATAAATTTTTAAGATCATGAAGTATTTTTTCAGCACCAGTCAGTACCCTTAAGTATTTTAATTTTGTACACAAATTTATGTAGTTTTTGGTATTTATTATGAAATCTAATGTTTATAATATTCAAAATACAATGAAAATTGATGTGTGTATTCCATACAAAAAAGAAAAAATGGATTCTTAATGAGTTTTGTTTCTTATTCGCCAATTTTATCTCTTTTGAAAGGGTTCAGTTAATAGAAAAACCAAAAGCTAATGCCTTTTTTTGGTAAATTTGACAAAAAAAGTTATTCTAATAACCAGAGGCGGACCCACGTTCTTTGTTGAGGCAAGTGCCCCCCCAAAAATTTGTTTTAAAAAAAAAAAAAAAAAATCAAGTTAAAGGAGTTTGAATTAATAACTTGAATATAATGATTTCAAATTTTCATTAGCATTAGCATTATTTATCTACTTTCCTTGAATTAATACATGTTTGAATGATTGTCCACCCTTAATACATCAAGATTGCACTTCGTAATCAGATAGGGGATGAATGGTTGAATGATTGTTTAGTACCTTATATTGAAAAATATGTATTTGATAGCATTGATAATAAGGCAATTATGATGGAATTCTAAAACATAAGGCCTAGAAGGATGACATTATAATTATTTTTATTATAATATAATATATATTTTTTATTAAAATATATGTACTTGAATTTATTGAATGTTCACTCTTCATTATAATTTATGTAGCTGCATTTCTAACGGTATTTAGCCGTACTTTTTAAAATGACAGGTTTGTAAAATAATTTTCTCTCTTATTACATCATCAATATTCAGTTGATTTCATAAATATTTTTTTGATATATTTTTTTTGTTTATATTCTTTTGTTTTTTAATGCATTTAAAATTTTCCTTTAAAAAAAAAATCGGGGGCAGCCACCAATTGTGCCCGCTCTATAATTTCCTGGGTCTGTCTGCTAATAACAATATCCAAATACTATCATTTTTATCCAAAAATTGTTTTACCTTGTAAATCCTAAAAACAATCATTTTTATCTCGTAAATCTCAAAAACTATTCTTCTAAAACTAAGTTCAAAGGGCCCGCTGCAAGTCCCATCTCAATAATGACTTAACGCTGGCGTAACCCGTCACAACCAAAAGCAACTTTCTAGTTTAAACTGAGATACTTGCGAGTATGGACAACAATTTAACCAGTGGAACGTTGGATCCAATTTGCTTCTTTAATCAGTTGTTCAAAATTAAATTTTAACAATTTCAATTTTTTATTATTATTATTTTAATACTATAATACTAATTTTTGTTTATATATTAAATCTTCAATCATTGAAGTTGCGTATCGAGGTTAGAAGGGGGGAAGCAATGAAAATAATTCAATCATATCCTTTCCTCAGTTTTTCCTCCTCAAGTATTAGAAGTCTATGGGATTATGAAATACGCCTCCAATGCTGAATGCAAGACCTAGTTTGGACTTGAAGGTACATTTTGATCTTAAAAAAAAAAAAAAAAATCATTTTATCTTTTATTTTATCATTTTTCAGCACTTTTCCATAAGTTGAGATAAAACTTCTATCTCATACTTATTTCAAATACTGCAAAAGCACTTGTAAAAAATTAAAACATACGAGCACTTAGCCGCTGAATAGAGAGAGATTCTGAAGAGAAGCCAAACCAGACTCAAATGCTCAGTTTTGCACGAAACAATGTACGATAACAACAACATCAAAAATGACGCAAACAATTTCAATACTTGGAGGTTCTCAAGTAATGGAGAAGAGTCCATAAAAGCCACAAAAGCAAATGTGAGTGAATTTAGATGCTTAATAACTAAACAACAACAACAATAACAACAAAGTCTTATCCGATTAAGTGAAAATTCACCGGACATGATAAGGAAAAAAAAATGCATCAAAGAATACATGAAAGAAATTCCTGAAAACTAATTATTTGGTTCATTGGTCTCAATTTATCTCCAAATATTAAAAAGAAAGTAAAAATCATCTTTACAAGATAAGAGAGGGTCTAGAATCCAGACAATTACTTTTAAAATTATTTGTGACTAAATTGAATAGCCAGAACCTGTCTACCTCAATTACATTTTCAACCCAAACATCTCAGCTTAGTCTCTGCTTTTATTTTCCAGATATGTCAGTACCCAAATGCCGCTTGTGAATCAATAAGCTTGAAACTTCTGCGGCAGTTCCTGGTGATATTATTATGCTTAGGATGGTCCTGTACAACTAAGAAAAAGCAACATGTTATAAAAGCAAAGCCGTTTTTATCCATTTTGCTTGAACATAATTCACAAGATTAAAAAAATTAGAAGGTGAGATCCAGTGATGGATGCAAAACAAGAGATAAGTAGGAACCACCATTCCATGCATATTCTCATTTTTCACAAGAAATGCGGATTCACATTGCACTAATAAACTGAATGCCCGAAAGCACGACTACAAATACTAGTCCATATTCTTGATGGGACACTTAACACATTTATGTGCCTACTTAGATATTATTTGACGACAGAATATTGAGAGGAAAAATGCTTCGGATCATTTATTCTCTAGGTTACATGGGTATTTATACAAGGAGATTCAATAAGATCAATAAATGCTAGAGAATCAATTTCTAATCCCCAACAAACAACTACTAATTACCTCTTTTAACACTCTCCCTCAAGCTAGTGAGTGGATATTATCCATTCACAGCTTGGAAACTATGTTTGAAAATTCCTATATTAGTATACATCTCTATAAGTACAGAAAATTCTTCAAAGTTCACTCTGAGCTGTTTTTGCTGCAAATTTTGTTATATTTTGCCCTAACGTTAGAAATTCATAAATTGAATAACATGCGGCTCCAAATTGAGTGAACACTATCTTATTTTGAACCTCTATATCGACTTTAATGTAAAAATTTCAAGGCAAGATCACATCTACAAGAGTACAGAATTTAAGCACAATAGTATCAACCAGAAAACAAATGACAGAAAAATTTCAATTTACTGATGTTCAGGTTCTGACCAAAACTTTGGGAGATCATTTATAGAGCTTATTCTACTTGGATTCCTACCAAATTTGATATGTTAAACCTCCAATGCAATCATGCCCTAAAGTGCTCTGTTTCACTGTTTCTGTGAAATTTCACATCCATTTAATTCGTAAATTATTCCTTAGGCTCACTGGCCATTTTCAAGTGCAACCAAACTATCTCATACAAATTTCATATAGAATAGGAATTCCAAAAACAAGAAGATCAAGGTTCATACATCTCTCAATCAAAAATTGACACATGGCTTACCATTGAGATCCTAAATCTCTTAATTCAACCAAGAGTTTGTTTAGATTCTAGTCACACTTGGACAGATTTAACTGACCCCATTTACACCTTTTGAAAGGAATCACGAAATCCTTACAGAATGAATATCAAAACAAAAAGAGAATATCACAATGATATTAAATGAAGAATAACAATATACATAATCTAACATTCCATCATTTTCAACAAGGATCATTACAGAGCAAGTTGATTAAATTTGTTCATCCTACATATTCAGACCAGAAGCATGAATCATGTGAATCTAAGAAAAATATTCACGAATATCACACTGGTGGAGCTAATAAGAAGGAAAACAGAAGTATTTGAAGTAGAGGAGATTACACTTATATGTTCTTCACCAAATCTTTCACACTCAAATTTTTCTTAATCCAGAAATTTACCTCAAAACGATGCAACCAAAATTCCTTCACCCTTTTTCATCTGAAACAACCCATGTTTGCAATATGCTTGATTTTCCAGCATACAGGAGGAAGAAGCATGAAACTCCTTAGTAATCATTGCTCTTCATGTTTCAGACACATTAGTTTGGGTTTTCAGAATGTGGGATAAATGAACAAAGTGCCGGAAACGACAATAATACAGTTGGGATAGGGCTTGACCTTAGGGTTAGGGAGTTAGTGTAAGAACATTTGACTATTGGTCCAATTCTCCTTTATGAATATTATTTTACCAAAAAAGTATGAGTTTAATATTTAATCATTTACAAAACTTGAGCCAAATGAATTTGTATTCAGTATACTTTAACATAAGCTCTCCTTAACTTGTTCAGTCTTTTTCAGTAATTTTTCTCCTTAAATTAAACAGTAAAAATATTATATCTCTCATAAATTTTCCAGCTCATAAACAATATGATTATGTGGTAATAATTCTTTCTATCTGCATATAGTATTTCATCAAAATACCATCATTAGTCTATTTTTAAATCTTCCCTTGATGTCTTCTGGCAAAAAAAAAAAAAAACCCTTAATCTTATCCGCAAATAATCAAATATATAGCCTAATTAAATTAATTTCTCTATTTACAGATATTCACTGCAATTAGTTTTTTCTTTCCCAGCTAAGTTAGATTCTTTTTAATTTAATTACAAGATTAAGATGCCTAGCTCACTCATCCACAGGAATAAGATCTCGAGATGTGACCCTTGATCTTCAGATTATTGTGCATCACATATTTTTGAGGTCACGTGAAAATGATTCCTGAGGTAATCAATCAGCTCATATGCACATGTAGGCTTGGGAAATTACAAGAGAGAGAAGCTCAAACATTACATCTTGTCATGCACTTATGCAAAAACTCAGGAAATGGGTGAGCATGCAAACATATACAACGGAACTCAAAGTGACATGGATAACAAATGGCATGTGATTATTAGAAGAATTGAAAAAGTGTACCTTGAATCAGTTTGTGGACGTCTTTTCATTCTTCATAATCATATGGAATGAATTGGAGCGGTCTTCTGCAACCATTTCTCGCAGTATGTCATCTTCAATCTTTTCTGCTCGCCATCGGGAAGGGTCCTGCACATATTCTTCGCTAAAAATCATGCTTGAAACCCACTCTTTCCAGGTGGTTCTTCCATACTTATCTTCCTCCAATGTGCCTGTTGCCAGAAGCTGGTACACATAAACCATCTTTTGCTGACCAGGACGAAAAGCACGTGCAATAGCCTGTTTTGTCTTGGATGGATTCCATTCTGAATCCAATAAAATCACCCGAGATGCTGCTGTCAAACTAATGCCTTCAGCACAAGATGAAATTGAAGCAAGAAGTATCTTTGATGGTCCGTTAGGATCCTCAAACTTATCCATTATCCGTCCACGTTCAAAGAGCTCTAGCTCCCCAGTAAGAACTAAGACTTCTCGACCTCTATACCATCCAAAGAACTTCTCGAATAATTCTGCAAATAATCTCACAGGTGCAATGTTATGGCAAAACATAAGAATCTTCTCATTCCTTACAACGCGATAGACCAGGCTCAAAACGAATTTCACTTTTGACCCTTTTTTCAAATCATACTTCCATTTCTCTAGCTCCATCAATTGCTCTATAGAGAAAAACTTTTCAGCACATACGGCTGTTTTGACTAACCAAGGATGTATCGATCCAAGGGTTATCAAAAGCTCTAACTCCAAAGGATATCCATTGCATGCATGCATTTTCTTCTGGAGTTTTTTCAAAATTTCATGCTGTATATCAGTAGTATTCATCAACAATGTATAGATTTGTAAACCAGGAAGATCCTCTGAATTCCCAATTTCGTAAACATCTATAAAACCACTGGTCATCTTTCTCAACATGTTCAGACCCTGCATCTGCTCTTTTTCATCCTTTGAGTCAACTTTTTTTGCAATATTATCCAAGAAGAATTTTCTAGCTCGCGCCTCTATTAAATGACGAGCTTTCCCTGCTCCTTTCAATTTTCTCTTATATTTAGGGTCCAGTTTTTTCAACACTTGATCGGCAAATTTTGGCCTGGCCAAGCAAAGTGTGTTGAAGTATTCACAGAAGTTGTTCTGGAACAATGTACCGGAAAGTAATATTCTCAATTCTGTCTGTACTTTCATTAAAACTTTCCTCAACCTTGATTTTGTGCTTCTAGGATTGTGCCCTTCATCCAGTATAAGAATACCAGGACTTTCCCTTAATACTTTAGCCATGTACTTTCTGTGAGAAAACTTTGAATCCTCTCGCATCAATGTTAAAAATGAAGTATAACCCATGACTAGAACACTTGGGTGTGCGTGCCACATTTGTATCTTTTCCAGGCAATCCAAAATATGCTTGACATCATCAGTAGGCTTTGGACCACCATGAAAAACCACTTTATTCTGCTTGAACGCTCGGTAGGTTCTACGACCATGAATTAGATACACTGGAATAGGAATTTTCCATTTAATAAATTCTTTATACCATGTATAAAGTGTTGTCTTTGGAGCAAGAACCAATGGTCGCTTCCCTGGGAATAACTTCAAGTAGCTAACAAGAAATGCAATAATAAGGAATGTTTTTCCAGCTCCAGGAGCATGAGATATCACACAACCACCTCTTTTTTTGGATGCTGCTTCCATAAGTGTGGGGTCCATAGACCCAGCAATATTTTTCCAAAGAAATTCAAAAGCTTTTTTTTGGTGGATGTGCAACTTCCACCTAAGTTCAGGAATTAATGCCCATACATTATCATTTTCTCCAGTTATAGGTTGATCAGGCAAAGCATCAGTCAACAAAAGATTAAAATCATCATTTTCATCAGCCTTTGGTTCTGGTTCTGAACTTTCTCCACGGTGTGGCTTCTCTTCATAGTGCCACGAACGTTCCAACTGACATATTTGACAAGTTGTCAGATGGTTGCTAATCAAACATAAATTATCTAACCAGTTACATGAGATTATATGATGGAATATAAGAATGATATATATTTTGAGGAAACCTCCATAGAAGGAAATATATCATACTTTTATATTTTATCAAGTTCTGTTTTTACTGTTTTTTGGCAAGTGAGCTGTTTAATCATTAGATGTATCAAATAGGCTGCAAGAGGGATGTTTCCTTCATTAGAAGGAAAAAAAATTGTTTGTTTTTATTTCCTTCATCAGAAGGAAAACTTAGCAGGGGCTTCTATAAATAGCCACCATGCAAGATGGACTTGATGAATGGTATATTTGATGCTATGAGATTTAGATAGCTCCCCCGCCCCAAAAAAAAAAAAAAAAAGTTCTTGCATTCTGTTTCCTCTTCCCCCTCCCTCACTTCTGATCATGCTCCCCCTCCTCCCTCTCTGTTTCTATATCTGTTCCCCCTCAGCCTTTGTTTCTGCACCCCTCCCTCCTAAATTTGCATTAGAACTAGTGTGGGTGTGAGTGTGTGTTGCATCATTATAATTAACATCAGCAACTACATGCATTGATGACGAGAGTATTGGATATCAAAGAATAAAGAAACCACACAGGTTCCATTTGGGATCGCAGTATTTAATTTATGATTGGTTTACAAATAGAAAACACCTTCCTAACGCAAGTTGTGCCATCTTGATGCAAAGTAAAGTAATTAAAAAAAACAAAAAACTATGTTAGAACATATCTAGTCATACAACATGCAAAATCAACAAAGGTTTCAAACACTTACAAAGGGTGGCAATACATCTTTAATCTCTGTACTGACAATGCCACATAAGACACAGTAAATTCCAATTTCTTCATTCATTCTATAATCATGGCGACAAAGAGAATCAGTTTTTTCCCATGCCACAGTAAAGCCTGGGGCACCTGAACCCTGATAAGATAGCTGAACTGTATTAGCTTTAGAATAGATCGTGAACAAAATAAAAGTAGACTAACAAATAATAATAGAAATGGGTTTAGGCCTCTTTGTGACCAGATATAATCAAACTCACCTCCCCCCACCCAAAAGACAGGAAAGGTAAGATGGGGGGTGGGAGAGTAAATGGCCATACCTCTGTGTCTTCTTCAACATAACTTGATGCCAATGAAACATCCATTTCTCTCCACAATATATCTAGTTCATCAGTTTCTTCCTCATCATCCTCTACTGAGGATGCCTTTGTTTCCCTCTTTTGTCCGAAGTTACTTGTTTCCTTGAATTGTATCCACTGCTCAGTAATAGGCGGCTCTGCTTTTGATGGTTTTGCATTCATATTCTTTAAATATGAGTCTATCAATTCCTTGTAGGCACCTGCACTTAAGGACCTAGCTTTATAAGTTCTTTCTTCATCAGATTGTCTGACTCTTGAAATTGTTGAATGATTTTTTCTCCCTTGAACCGCTTTATTGGAATTTATCCCTTCCCACTTGCCTTCAAAATGCATATCATCAAAACCACAAGAATTCTTCCCCTTCAATTTTGGAATGCTGTGATTATAATGACGTCGGGAAGCAATATCATCAATCTCTTCAAGATCGGGAATCTTTGAAGGATGATTATAGGATTCAAAAGTTAACAAATCCATATCATTCCTCTTTGGTTCAGGACTACCCATCATGTGATAATATTTGGAAGGAAATTCAACATTTTTTTGTGCATAATGCTTAGAGACCTTGGCATTGGAATCAAAATGCTCAATGTTAATAGGATCGCATTCTAGAGGAACAGGAACAATGGCAAGTTGAGATTGAGTTTCCTTTTCATTGGCATCACCTGAATTCACCTCCTTAGATTTATGCCTCCTTTTATACACTTTAAGATTGTTGTAGGACTTCATCTTATCAGACTTTAGTCCATTGTCATCGCCCTCCGCTCCAGAACATTTTTGCAAACCAATCAGGGATGACAATGGCATTGACAAGTCATCATCCTCAATATCATCTTTTTGGGTGTCCATCTTGTATGGCCTAGTACGAACAAAACCAACATCCAACACATGAGTCTCATCACAGCCAAGGTAGCGCTCGGGTTGTATATTCCGGCGTTTGGAACGACGCAAACCCTCAAGATTATAAGATGGAATTGCTTTATCTTTAAGGGAGTCATCTGTATCGTCAACCTTAACAATGTCTGATGAAATAACTTGGGAAACAATGGGTACCAACATATTGTTGTCTATTCTGAAATTTACAACATCCAATAGGGAGCTAATATCATCACCGCCCATGATTTGATACACAATCTTGTTATCTGCAGATCTCACACAAAATGGAACCTTCTTTAAAACTGATGAGACAATTAACCATGAAATATCAGATAAAAATTTCCCTGTAAGCAGTTTAGTTTGTGGTACTGCATGCCAGTCCTCAGATGAATCCCACCGATAGTGCTGATCTTCACATGGACTATGCCCAAGCCTTTGGAGAATAGAAATTTGATTTATTCCAACTACTTTGATCTCCTTATTCAGAGTTCTTACCTCAGAACCTATACAACCTTGATTAACATAAAAGTTCACATAATACTGACACGAGCACCCAGGTTCATGTGGCTTTCTCTGTATAGAACTTATTTTAGCATCAGCCCACACCTACAATGAGATGAATTCTGATGATCAAATTTAAATTTAAGTGTCGGAATGTCCAACAGGACTTTAACCTATGCCAGCAGCATGGCAACAATATTGAGAAAACCAATAATGAGGATCTAGTAATATCACAACTATAGATAACACTTTCCCATATTCTAAGATCACTGAATGTTCACTATATAAATAGGCCCATACACCAAGTCAACCCAAAAGCTTAAACATTTAAATGAATGCTCATTATCGGTTTTTATTGATATCTTGAAGGGACTCTATCTTACCAAAATTGGTTCAAGCTTTTAGTGTGAACAAAACATATATGCACCATTTGAAACTGAATTCTTAATTAGAAAAAAATAGGGATGGAGCAAGCATCAAATTCTTGATCAATTAATCATTCATGAAGAACCATACCATGATCAGTTTTAAAAATGTCTCTAAAAACAATCATCTCAAGAAATGAGAAATCATCAGCAAGGTGACTTTCCAGTTTAAGCTTCTATCAAAAAACATAATGAAAAATAAGGAAACACATAGAACTTCTATACAGCATGGAGAATTTATCCACACATACTCAGTGAAGCAGAAAGAAACTTCTAGACTATGAAGCAATAAGATGGTGATACAATTTGGTATTTTATATTATCATACAACAAAAGATGATTGCAAAATTGTCATTTCAGTCCATGTAATTCAAGAACCTTGACTAAAGATTAGAAGTAAAAAAGCCAACTTAAATGGTCACTTACAGGATTAAGACTTTTTTTATCTGAGCCATTAGTAGATTGAAAGGAAGAAAGTACACATATGTCAATTCCAGGTCTCAAAAAGCTGGAGCAATCTGATACAGTTGCTTTCCTAGACTTTATCCGAATGTCTGAAATAGGAGCTTTTTCCCTAACCACATAGTTATTATCTTTAAAATGTAAGACCATTGTTCCTCTTTCAATTGCTAGGTACCTCAAAGCTTGCCATGACCCCTGGAGAATTGCCTCAAATGCTGTATAGAAATATAAAAGGATCTTAGCATGTTAAAAGAATCTCTGCAGACGAATGTGAATGTATGGTCAAAGAACAACTGGTAAACACATTAAAAACCAGTGAAAATGTCCTTTTTCCTTAATTACAGCACCAGAAGGTTAATTCTCTTTAAGACATGTAAAACCAGTGCTGTAATTCATGGAATGGATAGTAATTGTAGAAGTAAAGAAGAGGAAAGCCTTACGGTGAGAATCAAATGGATGCTTCAATTGATGTATACGTCTCTTTCTGGGCATTGTTGAGTTTAATAGCTAATTGACTTGATGTCTTCCAGTGAACTTCTGCAGTAGCTTGACTTTGACAAATTAGGAACATAGATGAAATGGAAATAAACATTCCTTACTCCCTTCTTCCTTTTACTTTATCTATTGTACCTTTTTAATCATTACTCAAACGTTTCTATTCATCTCTTCTACATTATTTGTTTATTTTTTATTTTTTTAATTAGAGACGAGATTATTGTACATCATCAAAATCAAATTTTTAATGACAATTGAACCTGAACCTGCAACGCTTAAACGAAAAAACCCATCCTTCCAAGCATAAGAACTACCCTCAAGTGGCTTTTGTAATTCATGATTTCTCATTCTTATTCTGTCCAGTCCAAATAAAAGGAAGATACAGCAAGAGAAACCAATGGTAAACAAATGTGTTAAGACTAATAATTGATTAGTCTCTTGTAAATAGCTGATATGTACTCATTGTAGATATGCTAGCTGTATATGCCATATGTATGGCTAGGATTGTTTTGTAACAATATTTTGTTATGCTCATACACCTATATAAAGCACAGTAGCTGGAGGACCTAATTACCTCGACTACATTTTCAGCCTCTCTTTTGTCTTATTCAATCTATGGCGGGCGAATTAACAACTCAGCGTTCACATTTCCTACTCTTAAGAAGGGGCAATATTACTCGACAGTCTTCAGAACTTCAGTTCTATACATATTCACATGAACATAATATTTCATATTCACATACTCTTACACATAAATACCAAAAGACTTGCATGTAAAATAATAGCTTTTACAGACAAATTTCTCATTAATAGAGTCAAAAGCCTCTCCGTTTTGGTATGTACATTTACCTCTTCGGACGCAGAGAAGTATGAAAAATCAGAAACCCAAACTGGTCGATCAATCAAAAGATCATCAGCATCGGAAACTTGAAGCCATTTCGAGTTCGCAGAAGCTAAAGTTTGTTGATCCTTTCCGAAAGCAACTCGCTCAGGGTCTAGCACGTGAAGTAGGACGATTCCTGTAAACGAATGAGTAGAAGTTTGAAAGAGAGACCAAAGAGACGATCATTTCAGAGGCGAAAAACAGAGGAGGCGTATATGATGCCAGAAATGTACTTGAAAATGGTGTGAGTAGTCAGTGGGTGAGTGAGTGAGAGAGAGTGAGCTGACCGCTCACAGAAGAGTGAGAGAAAAGTGAACCTGAAAAAAGTGGAACGGAGAGAAGAAAAGCATGAAGATCCCCTCAGCTGTCGAAAACCTGGACAAAGCTGAGGTATTAAACAAAAACCGTTTGATTAAGTTAACGGACCAGATGATTTTACGTGGCAAATACTTATATTTCCTAAATCATATATTCTTCCTTCTTTAACCCTGCTTCTAATGCGGCGCAACACCTGATTATTGTTCCAGCTTCTATCTATCCTAATTTTAATGTCCGTTAATTGTTAAGCAGATTTTCTGCAAGAAATAAAAACAAAATACGGATTCCCAAATAAGGTCATAAATAAAGCGGGAATTTTTAGTAAGACCAATTAAAATTAAAATATCAATAAAAAGACATATGTAAGCGCTTTTACTTTCCGCGTTGTAGTTTGTGCCACTTTTATTTTTAACTGCGCCAATGACGGCGTAGAGCGAGCGTTCCGAGAGGCTAGGGGTCTCGGACAATCCACGAGAAGATGCGAGAAGCATCTCTATCCTTGCGGGCGGGATGCATCTTGCATCGGTCGCAGTCCTCTTTTTATGCGGTAGTGAGCATTGGTTAGCAAGCGTTTGTGAACAACTAACCAAGTGAACATTTTGCATCTTTCCGGTACCTTCAACTTCCAAATTTTCCCCCACAAAGCATCAGGATGCGGATCAGGATTTTCAATTAACAAGCCATAGAAGCGGTTGTGAAAAGACTAAAACTTATTCCACTTCAGTAGCACTCTCCCATCTGCCAAAATATCAATGCCTTCTTTCACTTTTTCCCGTCTTCTTGATCCCCTCCATAAGTTAGAGCTGGTTTGTTCATGTCAATTCTAGGAGTTTGTCATTTCCACAAAGATATTTACTCACGGGATAACGTTCACCCATGAGGTCATTCCTCTTGGTGGACAACCCCACCCCACTTTCATAAGATACGCACGGTTTTGGAGATGAGCATGGCGCATGCCCAACCCACCTTTCAGTTTAGGCCGACAAATAGTATCCCACGCGACTAACGGTATTTTTTGGTGGTCCTCCGTACAACCCCATAAGAACTTCCGGTTGCATCGATCCAAGGATTCACATGTGCTTAGTGGAAGACGTACCCTGGTATGGCGGAAGTGACTGATGAAATGAGAGTAGCTCTCCCTGCTGAAGCTAGAGACTTTGCTTTCCACGACGAGAGTCGTGTCTTCACTTTATCCACAACATACTGGTACGATGCCTTAGTGACCCTTTCATGGTGCAAGGGAACACCAAGGTACTTTCCCAGGTCATTAGTGATAGAGAATCCTAGGGTAGAGCACAAATCACTTCGTCGAATATGATTTACATTTTTGGAGAAGTAGACTCTCGTTTTCTGGTTGTTTACCTTCAACCCCGAACTGTCACAAAAGGTCTTGAGACATTCATTAATCATTAGAGCCTGGTCCAGAGATGCTTCTGCAAATAAGATAATATCATCCGCAAAGAATAAGTGAGAGAGAGGAGGGCCATTCTTATTGAGACGAATTGGCTCCCAGGATCCCTCTTGAATAGCCACTTGAATCAGGTGAGCCAGTTTCTCCATGCAAATGACAAACAAGTATGGTGACAAAGGATCTCCTTGGCGCACTCCCCTGGACGGCTGAAATTCCTCAGCTTTATCACCATTCCATAAAAGTTGCATACTAGGTGTAGAGATACATTGGGCAATGACGTCTCGCAAGAACTTAGGGAGATGAAGTTCCTGCAAACAGTTTAACAGAAATTGCCAATTCACCCTATCATATTCTTTTTCCAAATCGATTTTGATTGCCATGAATCCCTTTTTTTTCTTCATGTTGCGCATGGTATGAATAACCTCTTGAGCCACTATTATATTATCACTACTATGCCTCCCAGGGACAAAACTACATTGATTTGGAGCTATCACCTGCGGGAGAAGAGACTTGAACCTATTGACAATAATCTTTGTGACGACTTTGTAAATGACATTACAGAGGCTGATCGGTCTCAAGTCCCCCATAGTTTCCGGATGCTCCTTCTTAGGGATAAGTACGATCAGAGTACCATTAATTTCCCGGATAGCCTGTGGGTTAGCAAATAGAAATTTCACGTAGTTTACTACAGATGTGCATACCGTGCTCCATTGGTTTTGGTAGAATAAGGCACTAAAACCATCAGGGCCCGGGGCTTTGAGTGCACCCATGCTAAAAATAGCTTCTTTAATCTCAGTTTCTGTAATATCTCTGCTACTCCAACTTAACAAGTTTGCATTAACATCCGGGTAAGACATTGGGCAAGTGAGGTCTGGCCTAGACAAATCATCCTCAGACAGCAGGTGAGAGAAAAAGGAGTTGGCCATACCTTTGATTTTAGCAATATCATAGATCCATGTGCCTTCCTCATCCTTAATTGCCTCAATTTTCTTTGATTTCCTTCTTTGATTTGCACGAGCATGAAAGAAGCGGGTATTCCGATCCCCAAATACGGACCATTCTGCTCTAGCTTTCTGTGCCCAAAGAAGAGATTCTTGCAGTAAGACATCCTCCAGCTCTTTCCACAGAGATAGCTGAAGGTCTGCATAATTATTTGCCATACCAACCCTAGCAATAGCTCGATTAAGCCCATCAAGCCGCCGTAGAAGTTTCTTTTTCCTTACCTCTGTGTGTTTGAATACGTTCTTACTCCACATGGAGCAAGCAATAGTAAAATGATTAATGTTTTGAGCCCAATGAGTGTCCTGAGTCCAAGAACGTTGAACAAAGCTGTCAAAGTCCTCATGAAGAACCCAAGCCGCAATAAATCGAAAAGGTCTATTAGGCTTGCTTTTAACCACTTCAGGATTTAAGCGAACAAGTAACGGCCTGTGATCAGATTTGAAAAAAGGCAGATGAGTTACCGAAGCATTAGGGAACATATTTGTCCATTTTTCATTAGCAAGCATCCGGTCAAGGCGAGCCTCAGAGTTCCCCCTCTTCCATGTAAAAGCTGGACCAACAAATCCTGTATCTATCATGCCCTGTGATTCCACCCACCGGCTAAGGTCACGATCATAGGAGCTTCGGAAGGTGGCATTTGAGCGCCTCTCACTATTCAACAGAGTACCATTAAGGTCGCCTCCAACAAGCCAAGCATCTTGAGATAGTAGGGCTAACCGAGAAAGATTCTCCCATAAGATCCGGCGAGAAATACAGTAAGGACTAGCGTATACCACTGTAAGATTCCAAGTAGACCCTGTAGAACTTGTAATTTGGAAGTGTAAAAATTGATGATGCCGCTCCAACAAGGAAACAGCTACAATACTATCATCCCATACACACCAAATTCCTCCACTATATCCTTCGCAGTCCATTATCTCCATATTTGAGAACCCCAAGTTCTGAGCTCGAACTTGAGCCATTTGTTGGGTACACCTAGTTTCCAAGATAGCAACAAAATTTAATTGATAGTGATTTTTTAAATCACGAATTAGAGCAGGGAAGCTACGCGCTCCAGTGCCTCTTGAATTCCAGATCATGTAATTCATTGGGAAACAGTAGGTGTGTGGTGGGGTATTGCTGCCTCCCCCTCGGACTTATCCTGTTCAAACATTTGTGCATCCATATTATCCTGTGAAGGAATAGAATCAACCTGGTTTTGAGCAGCCCTTGCATTGTCTCCCGTAATCGAAGATGACGCAAGAGTTGAGGGATCATGATCTATTTCCACGTGGATACTATGCTGTTCCTGAATTTGAGTGACATGCGTAATAGCCGGCGCGACATTAGCACCTAAATGGGAGACATCCGAAGCTTGGAGAACCTGGAAGGAATTATTATGGTTAATCCGCACATCGTGGCCCACATTCGGAATTGCAGAATCAACACGTGCAGGGGTCTTAAATTCCTTCCCTTTACTTTTGCCTTTACTCACGTTTTTCCTTTTATTTCCTACTTGCACCCATTCAGATTTTACTGGGCCCTTCCCCTTATTTAACTCTCCTTTATTGACCCTATCTCCCAATAAAACTTCCTTATTCTCTTGTACTAATCCCTTTTTTATATCCGGGTGAGAGGATTCATGGTGATCTGCTGATTTACGCCGGTCAACTCCCTGATTAATACTCTTATTCTCGACTTGCTTCATATCCGCCCTAGATGGAGCCCCACGAAATTCCCGCCTTAATATCTGGATTTTTCCAAAAGGAGATGCCCCGGAGGGTGAGTCACCGGAAACAATGGTGGCGGTGCTGCCGCCTGACTTTTCCTCCTCCTTCGTCAAGTCTCTACTGTTATTCCCAGGATCGTTACCCATAGTTGCCCCATCCGCCGACTGGACTTCATCCTTATTCTGTGTTGTCGGACACTTGTCTTTTTGATGCCCATACTTCCCACACGTGAAACACACATGGTGCAAACCCTCATACACAATTGGGCGTTCCTCCCCAAACACCTTATACGATGGCAACAACGGTTTTTGCAGGTCAAGCTCAACGCAGATGCGAGCGAACCCTCCTTTATCATAGATAGACGTGGATCTGTCTACTTTAATCATCCTACCAATCATGTTGCCGATTCTCCGCAATGATTCAACGTTGTAAAACTCAAAAGGAACATCCGGCAAGCGAACCCATGCAGCAATTTGACATTGAAGGTCGGCCTTCCATGGATTGAAGTTAGGCCTCCACCGTTGCACAATGAGATAGTGATCTTCTATCATCCAAGGTCCCTCTTGGAAGGCATAATCCCTGTCTTCCTTGTTAGAGAACGAAACAATATAGTAGCCATTGCTTAACGGGATTAACTTGAGAGGATCCTTGGGACGCCACATGCGATTGATACGGTCACGAATGATATATGTAGGAAAATTTGCACCCAACACTTTAAGTATGAGTGAGTTCATCCAGGGGAGACACCACGCTGCATACTCCTCAGCAGAGAAAGATAAAATCCCAGGCCTTCCTTCGAGCAAGTTCTCTTCTTGATTGACGTCCTCTTCTGACTCCACCCTTGCTTCACTGGCCTCTTTCTCATTCATGCCATTGAAGTAATCTTTCCATCCTCGAACAATATCTTCCTCTTCAGAATGCTTCATGAGGAAGCCAGCGCAACCTGGTGACAACAGTTTGTCACGATAAGATAATCGGTTTAAACCACTCACCTGTTTTACTTTGGATCCCCCAGGAGCATCATCTCCAACCTTCGAAGATAGCCCTGACTGTCCAAAGACAAATCCAGAGCCACTTTTTTCTTTGTCCTTTACTCCCTCTCCGTCACCTTCCCCTTCTCCCAGCCCCTCCCGACCGCCAGGCACAGACCTCCGGCGACCGACAGGCACTCTCCTCGCACTCGCTCTTTTCTCACTCATCGATTTGATGTTAATTTGCGTCTAGTTTGTGCCACTTTTATTTTTATGTCAGTTTTTTTCGCTAAAAAAATAGTTTGTTTTTACACCGTATTTTGTTTTTTTAGAGCACTTGAAGAACTTTTATTCATATTTCGATCAAAAAAGAAGAACTTTTATTCATATTAAATCAGGTTATGAAAAGAAAGAAAAATATAAGGTGCCACATTTAAGAATTAATTGAATGGGCAAAATTAATAAATAAACATTAATTTCTCTCCAAATACTACTATTCTGATCCTATCTATAAGCCACTTTCAACATATTTTACGCAAATCAAAGGAAACTTTAAACATCAATTACTTTGTCTTAAAATTTAACAATCTTTTTAATTTTATCCCTAAAGTTAATATAGACAATACTCCACTAGAACAAAATCTATGCAATAATAAACGACAGTGTTATCAGAATCGAACTTAACCGGCCGATTTAGGTCGGAAACCAGCCAACCAATGGTCCAACCAGTTTGGTCAGATAGGTTGGACAGGTTAAACCAATTCAACGTTCTTAAAATTAAAAAAATAAAATTAATTCATGTTTTTTAAAAATTGTATTTAGAATTTCATATAAATAACCATGAAATCTTTCACTTCCTCGCCAATTTAGCCTTGAATTAACTTTGGTTTGACTCTGATCTAAATCATTGACCATTTACCTAGTACCTTGTGAAAATACTATCTAATACAATGAAGTTATTGGAATCCAGAAGAACTCTACCACCTCTTTTGGTATCTAAGCCACATCAACGATGAATAAGGATTTTAGATGAGGATTTTGTTTAAGTTATTTACTTGAAAATAAATAAACACAAATTCAATATTGAATTTGAAGTTATGATTTCCCTATAGATTACATGCTAAAACCAATTATCGCATTTCGGAACTTGTATAAATTTTAATTGGTAGGAATAGTGGCGAATCAGGAATTTTAATTATGGGGGGCGAAAATAAAACCAAGAGTAAAAATGATGTTGATTATTCTCTGGCCCAGACAAAAGATGTTTTTGAAGCTTGCACTAAAATGGACAAAGTTTAAGATAAGCACGACGAATTTCATCTTGTTAATTTATGAAATATTTCCATATTAGAGGGCGTAGTGCAGGATCTCTATCTAATGAAGCAAGATCAATTTTTTAACTACCTCTTTATTTTCAATTCTAGGAGACTTTGAAGAAGGAGTCTTAGTATTTGACAATTTAACATTAGGAGTAGACGATGAAGATGAAATATCACCTAGAGGGGGTGAATAGTAATTACAAAAATTATTTCACTAATTAATCAAGAACACCAAAAACAATAACAGAGAAAAGAACAGAGAGACACAAGAGATTATCCTGGTTCGGTCTAACTCCTCGACCTATGCACAGTCCCCAGAACACCTGGGATTTCCATTATCTTTCAAAACAGTTACAATTACACACTGTAGTCGGATCATCTTCTCACTAGGACTCACTACCCCTTACAAGTTGTAATTGTACACTCTCACTTAAAGTTCCACAACCTTAAGATTTAACAAAACAATAATCAAATAAGTGTTTAGAAACTCTTCAAGAGTAGATAAAAGATAAACACTGAAGTACACAGAAATATCCGAAGATATTAGTGAAGTTAATGAAACAGTGAATTGTAATAAATTCGAATTGAATGCACAGCGTTTCGGTAGTTGGCGAATTCAACGCTTCCGGTATTTATAGATGTTGCAATTAATGACCGTTGGTGAAGCTTGAAGGTTAACCGTTGTGACTCTTGAATATAGACGTTAGAAAGATGAAGCTTGGTTGATTCTTTCGCCATTAATGAACCAGGTTGATATGCCGTCACCACATTCTTTTATTCCTTCTGTTTTGCCCGTTGTGAGATAGCATTTATTGTGATATAGGAATAGCAGGAATGTCTTTCGGATGATCAGAGGAATGGTTGTTGTGACTGCGTCTTGAAATGGCAACTTCATTTAATGCGTCTGACACAATCTTTCTTTTTACCTAAACATTGTTTAAACAACCTGAAATACACTCAAATAATGATTAGTATCTAGTTTAAATAACTTTGAGTGACATAGGACAAGGATTGTAGATAACCCAAGAGATTTGAATTTAAAAACATCTCATTTTACCGAACAGAGGACGATCATGCTCGAGCATGACTTTCAATATGCTCGGGCTGTAACATCCCAAATTTTTGGGATTTGAAATTGGAATATTTTATGGAGTTTAAATATGAAATTTTGGCTCAAAAATAATTATGAGAATAATTATTTGAGATAAAGGCCTTTTCTTCCCTTAAATAATTTATTTTGGGGAAAAATAATAAATTGAAGTAAGGAATAATTTAGGCCTAAAGAAGTATGGAATTAATGTTTTATGGCCTTGGGAAAATTTATTAAGGAAGAAAAATCCTTATACGAAATTAAGGATTTATTTTTAATGTTTATTTCATATTTGCAATTAAATAAGCAAAGGACTTAATTGCAAATAAAAGTTTTGTAGATGGTCAAAGAAGATCAAGTAGGATAAGTTTGGTGTGAAACCCACAAACTATTCTCCTAATTTCACTAAGCCACATGCACCTATATATATAAATGTATGGGTCAACATCCTCAATTCATTAATTGTATTTCAACAGCCCAATACGTAGGAAAGGGAAGCAATATATGTACAATCACAACCCAACTATTTATCCCATTTCTTCATTCTCTTCCATCGGTCCAACACCAGAAGATACAAAGAATAAAAGACAAAATATAGAGCAGCTATTATTTATTTGTATCCTCCTCATCTCAGCATCACGTTTCAGATGACAAGCAAATAAAAGTCCAGTGGAATTCATCTCTTCGGCCCAACACTCATACACACATACTCCCTTCATTCATATACACACATACTCCCTTCATTCATAATTATTTATCTCAGGCCCACAACTCCAAGAAAATACCCCCAACCATTAGTTTCATCTAAACTAACCCCTTTACACGTGATTTAACTTGACCCATTACTTTCTGCTTTAAACAAAAAGCTACTCCCTCTGTACGCACGCTTTCACGAGACAAGACGCTAAACAAAGTCAACGAGATATCATCAGCGGCAAACACAGGATCGCACCATACTTCTTAAGCCTCACGCACATATACTCAGCGGTCCGTTCCTTCTCCTCGGACTGGATCGTTAGAGCATTATATAGCCACTGTTTCATTCATGCTCAAACCGTGTCTCCTCTGTTCATTCTCCTCCTCAGCTTGGACCCTTAATCTCTTACACAATTATTGCTCTTGGTTTTCTTTATCCTTCGTGCTGCCTCAAACAGAGAAGAGTGAGTCCGCGAGAGAGAAAGCCAAAGGAGAGAGAGGGTGAGTTAAACATTCTCATGGCTCTGCTTTAGGACAAGAGAAACAGAGGTAAGTTAAGCTCTCTTTTCCCTCTTGTTTTCATGAGAAAAACGTTGCAGTAGGAAAATATTTTACTATTAAGAGTATATATAGGTGTATACAAGAACCACAAAGCTATATACATTGAAAACCTTGCTGCCTATAATCTCGCTCTCCAAGAGTTTAACGAGAGGATATTTAAAAAGCTTGCTGGTTGCACTGCACACTATAAATATACGTAGATGATTACATGTAGTATTTTATCCAGTTGGGAGCATAAACTGAACCTAGAACCTTTGTTTAGAAGTGTTGGAGTCAAGTTGAAGAATGAGAAGGCTTAAGGAAGTCTAAATAAATTGTTGAAAGAGAAGCTGCTGTCTTTTTCTGAAAACTGAGTTTTTGCTACTGGAACAGTCGTTTTGAGTAGGGTAAATGACCTTTTTTGAACCTGAAATTTTGTGGGTCTTTAGTACACATCTATACCTTTAATATGAGCTTTAGATCACCTAAAAATGAGGTCTATAACTCCAGATATGATTTTTGGAAGTTGAGCTAAAAATTCTGGAAAGTTTCAGTATGATTCTGGAGGAACAAAATGACGTTGCATTTCGGACAAAGTAAACAAAGTTAAACAAATGTTAAATTCTCCAGATATATAGTAGACACAGAGAGCTTTAATTTGATAGGTCCCAAGCCTCATTTGGAGCTGTATCCAAAGAGATATGAATTTTTGAAATGGACCTATTATCCTGGAACTATTTTCTGGACAGAGAAGGATAAACGAAAATCTGGGAATGATACAGAAACTAATAAGCCTAGTGATTATTTTTCTATGAAACTAGACTTAATTAGTGTCACATAGAAATTTGAATCACCCCAATCGGAGATCTAGTGAATTAATTATGAATTTTCAAAAGTTAATGAAAATTCTGAGAATTTAAAGTTAAGTCTGAAAGTAGGAAATTAAGGGAATGTGGTTAATCCATAATTCGTGTAGTTAGTGACTTTGCAATGCAAAAAGTGACTAATGACAATGGTAAACGTTTATAGGTATATCTTGACACCTCTACCGATCCCATCAATTCCGGACAAAGTTAAGGATTCAAGTTTGAGGTGGGTAACTGTTATCTTGTTAGCTTGTATGTATGTATTCATGTATGACTGATCATGGTTGCTAGATAATTTGCATGTATGTATCCTAGCTATGGATTGGGGCTGCGTGTCCTAAAATGGAGCTGCGTGTTCCAAAGGGCTGCGGTCCTTGGCTGTTAGTTGCGGATAACAGTGCGACTTGTTTATTGTGAATTACTCTATGCTTATACATGTGTTATACTATGATTTATATTTCATACCTGCATATGAGATTAATTGTTACCCCAGGGTTCATTCATTTGAACTCCAGACCGCATGAAAGAAACATGTAGTGGATCGGGATCAAAAGGAAAGATGCAGCTGTAAGGGTTACAGCGGAAGGAACCTTTTGGAAAAAAATATAGGTAGTTGGATTGTAGTTTATCGTTTATCATTTGTCTATCATGGAATAATGTATTAACATCCCACTATGGGATGGATTCGAATCGCGAAAAATTCATCCTCATGTTTTCAAACTAAGTTATTTTGTTAAAGTTTTATTCCGCAATTAAGTCGTTCAAATCATTTCGATGCTTGTGCGCTATAACTCTGATAAATAAGGGCGTCAAAAGGACGGGCGTTACACGGGCAACCTTAGAAGAAATCTATTGTAAAAATGAAATATCATCCTATGCTCGAGCAACATAGAGGTACTGCTCGAGCACTCAATTGTGCTTGCTTGGGCATGGCTAGAATGAAAGATTATGAAGCATTAACCATCGCTGATGCTCGAGCAACGAGGACTTAATGCTCGGGCATCATTCAGAGCCAGTGTCGCCAATGCTCGAGTATCCCAAAGACAATGCTCGGGCATAGTTGAGGCCGAGAGCAACTAACAGATAAGGAGCGTGTCTGCTCGAGCAACACATTGTTCCTGCTCGAGCATGCTGCTCGGGCTTGATGATATCTTGCTCAGGCACATAGTATACAGAGGCGAGACTAAGTGACTCAGCGATACTGCTCGAGCATGCCATATTCATGCTCAAGCATAAGTCATTCAGAGACAAGAATTGAAGAGTATATCGATACTGCTCAAGCACTACTTTACCTCTGCTCGAGCATTACGTATACTCTGCTCGGGCATGATTCGATGGCGCATTTTCCTTCTGAATTTTGCTATGAACCCGATGATGCTCGGGCACGATAATTACTCTGCTCGAGCATGCCGGACCAACTATTGATCTATGCTTGGGCATTAAGTTTTATGCTTGAGTAGCCTTTCTGAAACACTTTGAACAATTCATTAAATCAAAAACTTAGTGTTTGTTATCATCAAAACACACGAGAACTAACATTCCCCCCCCCTTTTTGATGATGACAACAATTACAATGTTTTGAGAATTTGAAAATATTTTTTTTCTAAAGATTTTTCAAGACAAGTACAGATAACTTGAGCAAAGTGACAACAGGAATAATTATATAGTCAGATTCAAATTTCGAACTTCATTAAACAAGTAAGAGCATACAACTGTCAAGAAATCAAAAGCTACAACTGAAACAAGCTACAAAAAAATTTAAACAAACTAAAACAAGCTAGCTCTCTCCCCCTTTGTCATCAGCGAAAAGGGAGGAGGAAGGAGTAGAAGGAGAGGGATGACTATCAGAGGATGAAGATGGCAAGGGAATAGTGGCAGGATCAATAGGGGAATGTAGAGAGAAAGGAAGAACAACAGTGGTTGGAGTAGGTAAAATGGGAGAAATAGCCAAGACAAGGGTGGATGACACAGGAGAAGAAGAAGCAAGAGGCTTCTCAAAAGCAGAGGTAGGAGGCATATCAGAATCAGAGGTAGTGTGCCAATCAGTGGGACCGTTAGGACTAAAACTTGTCACAAAATTTTCCAGAGTGTAATCGAAGAGTTCTACGGTCTTTTGAAAAGTCTGTTGCTGTTAAGTCAAGTCCTGAACCTCCTTTTTGATCTCTTGCTGATGATCAAATAAGACAGAGAAGCGAACATCCATTTCTTCTTTTAGAGACTTCATCTCATAATCAATTTGTAAATCAAGATGGGCCTTCAAGTTGATCATCTCAGCGGACATAGCCTTGACCATTTCCACATTTAGCCTTTGAAAAGATTCCATGGCCTTCTGAAGGGTTACTACTTTCTCAGCAAGAGGAGCAATGGCACTTTGGATGGAGGACTGAATTAAACTCTGAATTGAGGTCTCGGCGAAAGATGGAGCAGATGTAGAAGGACCAGCCTTAGATGACTCAGCCTCATCAGGATGTCGTGATGCAGATGGTTGAGAAGGCTTGAGAGGAGCAGCAACTTTACCCTTCCTTTTCTTTGACGAAGCCTCAATAAATGATACTTGAATCCTAATCATATGTTCTTTGCCAAAACGAGGAGGGTATACTTCTTTGTCTTCCGAGAGGTACCAAATATTGTTGAGTGCCAAGATGTGAGAGATCAGTGAAGGAAATGGAATAGTGGCTCGAATCTTGACTTGTGCCTCTGAAATGAAAGAGATAATCTCTTCCATAATCCACTTTCCAAGATTTTAGGGTTCCTTGGCAACAAGCGAAGCAAAACGCTCAATAGTCTTTCTGCACGAAATGAGTGAAACTTTGCCCTTTTCTGAACAAGACTTCTGCTATACACATACCATAGCACACGATACTCATCCTTCATCATAGGCGAAGAGAAATTAACCTTCTTACCATCATATGGTTTGTCAGGGAGAAGAGTTCTGTGGCACTCAGCATCAGACAACTTAGGAGGATCTTCAGGAGGATCAACTATGACGAGAAGGACATTGAGATCATGAGTTGTGAGCTTGATTTCTTGTTCCCAAACCTTTGTAACCAAGGTATCATCATTGTCTGCGAGAACCTTGTCCTGGAGACGCATATGGTAGTAGAAGACATGAACCACTTCAGGGGAGTAAGGCATGCTAATACCTAGAAGAGGCATGAACTAAAGGAGCCAATCAGACAAGTCCAAATTGCATTCCTTTTGGAAATGCTCCAAATCAACGTATACGATAGGGAAAAAAAAAGGTCTACTCCCGAAGTAAAACTCAAAGTTTTGAGGATCATGTATAGCAACATTACTGACAGTCATTCCTGGTGAAGGTTCAGGCAACTGGCCGTTAGGAGGTCGATTATCCGACGCTTGTTGTTTCTTGCTTCCAGACACTTGGGATTTCTGAGGGACTGAGACTTTTTGCTTCTTACTCCCGGAGGCCTGAGATTTCTGGCTAATTAACACCTTAGGATTCTGGGGGCGATCTTCGACTTCTTTTGATCGACGCTCATCGATAGTTTCCTCAGAGTCATTGGAAACCGAAAGAGAAGGCGTTGGTGACTTTGCTCGTTTGGCTTTGTTTGAAGGCAAAGAGTGAGACTGAAAATGAGTGTTCGACCTTGGAGATTCCTGAATCACTACCCCTGATTCCTGGTGAGGTTTGGTGACTTTTGGCTTCTTGGAGGTTTTAGGTTTGGTGGGTTCGTCCAAAGCTAGAACCTTGGGACGATAATGGTGAGATCTCTTCGCAGGAGGCCTTTTGGATAGAGATTTATCACTGGAACTAGCCATTGATCGATTCAAAAGTAGGGAACTTTGAGAGGTGAAGATCGACGAAGGAGAGGAAAATATTGGAGGGAAATGAAGAGTTTTTAAGAATAATAGAACGGTCGAAAATCACTGATTGAAACGTTAAAACAGTTGAAATTGTAACGATTCGCAAACGGAATGAAAAATTTGAGAAAGAAGAAGAAGAGGATCCGCTAGGGTTTGTAACGGCGAAGGAAGAGACGTAATTGTGGAATGAAATAACACTTCTATTTAAAAAGTTTTTCACACGATGTTGCTCGAGCATGGGTTTCTGCATGCTCGAGCAAGGTTCTTGTTCGAGCAGACTTCATGTCTTGCTCAAGCATAGATGAACAATAATATTTATAATAGCAGCTTAGATGATTAAAACTGACCTCCCATCAAGTATGTTCTGTGAATACTTGACTTATTGATGATAATTGAGCCTTTTGGAACAATGGGATAAATATTTCTAATCACGATCCTCATTCATCAGCGTCTTATGCTCGAGCAGATACAAATAAGTGCTCGAGCATAGTTCCTATGCTCGTCATTTGCAATAGAGCCCGTTGTTGCTCGAGCATACTTCTAGGCGTGCTCGAGCAGAGTTCTCTCTATGCCTTTCATATCTCACCTGCTGTTGCTCGAGCATGATGTGGGATGTACTCGAGCAGGGATCTTTTTCTTTGTTTCTTTGAGAGACCCTTCTCGTCATTGCTCGAGCAAGAAGGCAAAGTGTGCTCAAGCATCCATGACTCTATTACCCTTTATTTTTCAACGTCAGAACAAAGCATCCTGCATAAACATAAGCTAGAAACTCCGATGCTAAAGTTAGTAGTATCTTTTTGAATTAAATTAATTGAAGTGAGAATACTTACAATTCATTGGGATTTTCCATACCTAATTCTCTACGGATGAACATGAATTGTTCCTTAGCCAACAGTTTGGTGAAGATATCAGCCAACTGAAGATATGTGGGAATGAACATCACCTTGACATCTTTCTTTTGAACTTGATCATGAATAAAGTGATGTCTCACATCAATATGCTTGGTTCTAGTGAGTTGTACTGGATTTTTAGCCAAGCTTATTATACTGGTGTTGTCACAGAGGATTGGAACCTCCTTCAGATGAATCCCCATGTCTTGGAGTTGTTGTTTGAGCCACAAGACTTGAGCACAGCAGCTTGAGGCGGCAACATATTCGGCTTCAGTGGAGGAAACAACCACAGTGGTTTGCTTCTTGCTGAACCACGACACGAGTGAACCTCCCAAAAATTCGCATTGGCCACTTGTGCTCTTTCTATCAGTCTTGTAACCAGCATGATCCAAGTTTGAATAAGCTACCAAATATTCTTGTTGACCTTTCGGGAACCAAAGTCCAAGCTCCTTTGTGTCCGCAAGATATCAAAAAATTCTTTTCACATGTTGAGCATGTAATTCTTTTGGAGCAGCTTGAAATCTTGCACACATCCCCACGTTAAATTGAATGTCGGGTCTACTTGTAGTCAAGTATAGAAATGATCCGATCATTCCTCTATACTTGGTTGTGTTGAAGTCTTTTCCCTTTTCTTCATCCGTATCTAGAGAAGCAGTTGAGCTCATTGGAGTGTCGGCTCCATTACAACGTTCCATCCCAAACTTCTTGAGCAAATCACGGAGATATTTTGTTTGAGAGATGAAAATCTCAGTCTTCCGTTGTTTGATTTGCAGTCCGAGGAAGTAGTTGAGCTCACCCATCATTGACATTTCAAATTCACCCTGCATTTTCTTGGAAAATTCCTCACAAAGAGAATCATTAGTAACACCAAATATTATATCATCTACGTATATTTGCACAATTAAAATTTCATTAAGCTTATTACTTTTAATGAAGAGTGTTGTGTCTGCTTTTCCTCTAACAAAGCCTTGATCCAAAAGAAATTTACTTAACTGCTCATACCAAGCTCTAGGAGCTTGTTTAAGACCATATAAAGCTTTCTTGAGATAGTATACGTGATCCGGATGATGACCATTTTCAAAGTCAGGAGGTTGTTCAACGTAAACTTCCTCCTAAATAAAACCATCTAGAAAATCACTCTTAACATCCATTTGATAGAGTTTAAATCCCTTGATACACGCAAAGGCTAAGAGTACTCGTATTGCTTCTAATCTAGCTACTGAAACATACGTTTCTTCATAATCAATACACTCTTCTTGATTATAGTCTTTGGCAACCAGTCTTGCCTTGTTACGGATTATGATTGTGGATTCATCACATTTTTTCTTAAATACCCATTTAGTGTCAATGACCGGATGGTCTTTAGGCTTGAGTACCAAGTCCTAAACTTGATTTCTATCAAATTGATGTAATTCCTCTTGCATTGCTATTACCCAATCATTGTCTGATAGGGCTTCATCAATCTTAGAGGGTTCAATCTCAGATATGAAGGCAGAAAATGTAACCTCATTTAAGGTATTTTTCTAGTTCTTACACCTTGATTTATATCCCTTATCACTTGGTCCAAAGTATGATTCCTAATGAACTTCCAAGCTTTAGGTTGAGATTGATCATGATTTTCACAAGAGTTTTGATAATTTTTTTAAAAAACATTTTCTGGATTATCAAGGGAGGTAGGAGTAGTTTTTGAAAAGAATTAGTTTTTGCAGATAGTTTCCTCATCATCATCCAGAGGCTCAGATTTGGATTCACAAAACACAACATGAATTGACTCTTCAACTAAACGAGTACGCTTATTGAAAATTCTATATGCTTTACTCCTATTAGAATAACCAATAAATATACCTTCGTCGGATTTGGGGTTAAACTTACCCAAATTATCCTTACCATTATTGTGAACGAAACAATTGCAGCCAAAAACATGTAGATGAGCTAAGTTTGGTTTCCTTACTTTGTAAAGCTCATATGGAGTTTTGTTGAGCTTTCTTCGGAGATAGGCTCGGGTTGATATGTAGCTCGCTGTGCTCATGACATCTGCCCAGAAGACTTGAGAAGTATGGTTTTCATTCAGCATTGGACGAGCCATTTCAGTGAGCACACGATTCTTCTTTTCAACCACACCATTCTGCTATGGAGTCCTTGGAGCCGAGAAATTGTGATCGATTCCGTGAGCATCACAAAACTCTCTGAAGGATTGATTCTCAAATTCACCTCCATGATCAGTTAGAATAGCTGAAATGCAAATACCTTTTTCGTTTTGCACCTTCTTGACAAACACAACAAACAGATCAAATGTTTCATCTTTAGAAGATAAGAAAATAGTCCAGGTAAAACGAGAGAAATCATCAACAATGACCAAAGTATATAAATTGCCAACAAGGCTCTTAAATCTTCTTTGGTCCAACTAAATCCATATGAAGTAGTTGAAGAGGTTGATTAGTTGAGATTTCAAGCTTATTTTTGAAAGATGATTTAATTTGTTTGCCTCTTTGACATGAATCACAAATCATGTTATTCTTAAATTGAAGTTTAGGTAAACCAAGAACTAAATCTTTTCTTAACAACTTATCCAGTTAAAACATGTTCACATGAGCCAGACGCTTATGTCACAGCCAACTCTCGTCTAAGTTGCTATCAAAGCATTTTTCAGAATCAATTTTAGGTAAATCTAAAGTATAACAATTTCCTTTACGAGGAGCTTTGAATAATACCTTAAGTTTACCTTTATCGATTGGGAGATCATTTTTGTTGACAATAAGGCATTCTTCTGAATCGAAGATGATCCAGTTGTTTTTTTCAGCACTTTGACTTACGCTCAGGAGGTTCTAATAGAGACCTTCCACAAGATATACATCTTTGATTTGAGGTCCATTCTTTGCACCAACTTCTCCAATTCCAGCGATCTTTCCAAATTGGTTTCCTCTAAAGGTGACTTTGTCACCATCTTTTGATCTCATTGCAACAAATTTGGTTTCATCCCCCGTCATGTGTCTGGAGCACCCACTGTCGATGTACCACTTGTTAGTTCTTGATGCTCTCAGACAAAACTCATCATTGTCGTCACGTTGCTCTTCTTCTGTAACTAGACAAATGTTTGTAGTATCTTCTCCCTCCTCACTTTCTTCTTCTGAGGAACCATCTCCCCATATGGCAGACACGTAGGCCTTCTTCTTGAAGTGATTGAATTTCTTCTTTTTCTCATTTTCATTTCCTTTCAGCTGAGGACATTCTGATTTGTAATGACCCGGCTTTTCACACTCGTAACAGATAATTTGATCTTTATCCTTGAATTCGCATCTGTTACTTGAGCTTCCTATCTGAAATTGATTTCTGAAGCCTTGGTCCTTCTTATAAAATTTCTTGAATCTTTGGACCATCATGCCTAGCTCTTCATCGTCTTCATCATCTTCGTCTTTATCTTCTTTCTCCTTCACAACATTAAGAGCAATACCTTTGCTTCTACTAGTGTTGATTTCATCTAAGCCCTTCTTGAATTTCAGTTTGCTTTCATATTCAGATAAACTATCGAATAGAGCAGCAACTGAGGTCATTGATTCACCACGAGCTTCTTCTATTGCTGTGACTTTGGCTTCCCAATCTTTCGTCAACATATTGAGAATTTCTATAACTTGAGGACCTTGATCATACGTCTTGCGCAATGCCAACAATTGATTGGTCAGATGAGTGTAGCGAAGTTGAAATTCGGCAATGGTTTCTCCAGACTTTATTCGAAGTAAATCATACTCAGTGGTCAGAGTATTAATACAATTGTCCTTAATGCTGGAAGTTCCTTCATATGCTATTTCCAAGGCCTTCCACATTTCTTTTACGGTAGACAAGTTGCATATTCGAAAGTACTTCTTTTGACTAAGGGCACTCTGAAGCATCAGAATAGCTTTGCTGTTCGATTCCGCCCTCAATCCTAGTAGGAACGTAGTCTCTATTTTCTATTACTTGCCAGAGACCATACTCGATTGCTAGAACAAACACTTTGAATTTTGCTTTCCAAAATGAATAGTGCTCGCCATTGAATCCAGGAGGTCGATTGATTGAGGCACCGTTAGGCAATATTCCTTCCATGATCTATCTCAGAATGTTAAGCCTAACTGAGAAACCAGCGCTCTGATACCAAATGAAGATGGAATATCACCTAAGGGCTGTGAATAGGTGATTACAAAAATTATTTCGCTAATTAATCAAGAACACCAAAAACAATAACAGATATACACAAGAGATTATCCTGGTTCGGTCTACCTCCTCGACCTACGTCCAGTCCCCAGAACACCAGGGATTTTCACTATCTTTCAAAACAATTACAATTACACGCTGTACTCGGATCATCTTCTCACTAGGACTCACTCCCCCTTACAAGTTGTAATTGTACACTCTCACTTAAGGTTCCACAACCTTAAGATTTAACAAAACAATAATCAAATAAGTGTTTAGAAACTCCTCAAGAGTAGATAAAAGATAAACACTGAAGTACACAGAAATATCCGAAGATATTAGTGAAGTTAATGAAACAGTGAATTGTAATAAATTCGAATTGAATGCACAGCGTTTCGGTAGTTGGCGAATTCAACGCTTTCGGTATTTATAGATGTTGCAATTAATGACCGTTGGTGAAGCTTGAAGGTTAACCGTTGTGACTCTTGAATATAGACGTTAGAAAGATGAAGCTTGGTTAATTCTTTCGCCATTAATGAACCAGGTTGATATGCCGTCACCACATTCTTTTATTCCTTCTGTTTTGCCTGTTGTGAGATAGCATTTATTGTGATATAGGAATAGTAGGAATGTCTTTTGGATGATTAGAGGAATGGTTGCTGTAATTGCGTCTTGAAATGGCAACTTCATTTAATGCGTCTGACACAATCTTTCTTTTTACCTAAACATTGTTTAAACAATCTGAAATACACTCAAATAATGATTAGTATCTAGTTTAAATAACTTTGAGTGACATAAGGCAAGGATTGTAGATAACCCAAGAGATTTGAATTTAAAAACATCTCGTTTTACCGAACAGAGGACGATCATGCTCGAGCATGACTTTCAGTATGCTCGGGCAACCTTAGAAGAAATCTATTGTAAAAATGAAATATCATCATCTGCTCGAGCAACATAGAGCTACTGCTCGAGCACTCAATTGTGCTTGCTTGGGCATGGCTAGAATGAAAGATTATGAAGCATTAACCATCGCTGATGCTTGAGCAACGAGGACTTAATGCTCGGGCATCATTCAGAGCCAGTGTCGCCAATGCTCGAGTATCCCAAAGACAATGCTCGGGCATAGTTGAGGCCGAGAGCAATTAACAGATAAGGAGCATGTCTGCTCAAGCAACACGATGTTCCTGCTCGAGCATGCTGCTCGGGCTTGATAATATCTTGCTCGGGCACACTGTATACAGAGGCGAGACTAAGTGACTCAGCGATATTGCTCAAGCATTGCTTTTCCTTTACTCGAGCATGCCATATTCATGCTCAGGCATAAATCATTCAGAGACAAGAATTGAAGAGTATATCGATATTGCTCGAGCACTAATTTACCTCTGGTCGAGCATGCAGCTCAAGTATTACTTACACTCTGCTCGGGCATGCTTTGATGGCGCATTTTCCTTCTGAATTTTGCTATGAACCCGATGATGCTCGAGCACGATAGTTACTCTGCTCGAGCATGCATGTCCAACTATTGATCTATGCTTGGGCATTAAGTTCTATGCTCGAGTAGCCTTTCTGAAACACACTGAACAATTTATTAAATCAAAAACTCAGTGTTTGTTATCATCAAAACACGTGAGAACTAACAGACAAGGGCAAAGACTCACTATTCTTTCTCTTAAAATAAGTATCAATGGTAGCACTCTTTCCCATAATAATCACCTACAATGAGCATGAATTATTTCATGACCAATATGATTTAAAAAATATTATTAATATCAAACCACTAAAAAAATGTTTCTTAATGCATAGAAAAATTAATGAGGTATAATTTTCATAACCCCGTTTTGAGTGGTTGTGAATAGTTAATGGTGCTGGTGGATGATGCTAGAAGAGCTTGGCCTCGAATCGATCACTCCCTTTAGAATGATTGTACATTGTATGATTTTGTTATGCCTTTCTTTCTTTTCATTATCAACTACCTCTTTATATAACTTCTTTTAAAAAACATTAGGGGGTCGGGGGCCACCCCTCGCCCCCCCTTAGGTAGGAATATCAATACATTTAAAATTAGGGTTAAGGTGCAGATTTGCCAACCAATTATTACCCGAGGAACATTTGGCACAAAAAACATTTGAGGGGACCAAAATTACCAATCAACAATTAAAAAGTGAAAAAAAAATACCAAATAACTATTAAAAAAACAATTATCACAATTAAATTAAAATATGAGGCACTGGTGTAGGACGGTGGCGGAGACACTGGAGAAAAAAGTGATTAAGCCTTCTTGTTGGATAAGGCAAACACCAACAGAGATGGGAACCATGAGAGCAGGCGTTGTGGCAGCGACAAGTGCTGCTTTGTGGCATCGGAGAGATGGAACCAGGGTGCAAAGCGCGTGCCGGTCAAAAGCTGTGGACTGCTGGATGAGTTCAAGAAGGTGAGTGGAACACCTAGCAACAATGGATGCTTTGGAGACGCCGACGTCGCCGACACTCGTGATACCAATGGAAGACGTAGACACCAAGACAGTGACATGGTAATAGTTCGTTGGCGAATCTGCACCAAATTGTGTTTTTTTTTTCACTTTTTAATTGTTGATTGGTAATTTTGGTTCCCTCAATTGTTTTTTGTGCCAGATGCTCCTCGAGTAATAGTTGGTTGGCAAATTTGCACCTTAACCCTTAAAATTATATTTAATTTTATAGATATCGCAAGATTAAAAAACAAGGTGGCTGTATATATTATTATCAAATGTGTGAGTTGATCCTCCGAATTTACCGTTTTTACCTTTTTAGCGTACAAAATAGTTCCGTGTTAGTCTTAAACTCGATTTAGTTGTAAACTCAATCAATCTTGTGAGTTCATATATTGAGTTTACCGTTTTTACATTTCTAGCTTACAAAATCGTGTTAAATCACACTTAAACCTGCACTAACTTTTTTCGATTTGATCATGCTTAGTAGCTTTATCTATTAATTTTAAAGAAACATTTTTGTTGAATATGATAAATTATTGTAACACCCTAGTTTTCACAACTGTTTTCATAGTGTTTTGATCAGAGTTTTGAGCGACGAAATTTTTTTCATAATAAAGAGTAATTGAATAACATTGATAACAGTGTATCTGGCTGTTCATAAGGCCGTACATTCCTCCGAGTGTTTACATCTAATGTAAATACAACAAAACTAAAGCGTCTCCGTCTGGTCTTCATGCTAGCTCCTCACCCTTGTCCTCGATCCTGAATCCCTTGGATCCTGTGGCTATGGTAAGAGCTTAGGTCCAATGCAACCGGACCCCAGGTAACGGTTAACCTCATGCTTATGAACAATACATGAACAATAGGTATCTTTAAAATTACAAAGATTGATCAAACCAAGACGTCGTATGATCATTTAATAACAACTAAAATAACATGTAACGTTAAGTCCGTCTGCACTATTCACCTGTGCCACGATGTACGGTCGTGTCCTCAGCGCTAGGAAAACAATACAGCATTATCATGACGATAACCCGTAAAACTGTAATAGTGATCTAAGTACGATTCCTTAATCACAGTGCATCTAAGTACGGTTCCTTAGACACAGTGCATCTATGTACGATTCCATAAGCACGATGTATCTATGTACGATTCCATAGACACGGTGCATCTATGTACGATTCCATAGACACGATGCATATAGCACCGAATAGAATGGCCAGGTAAGTGTCTATCATAGGGGCCTCATCGACTTTACGGCGACTAATTGGCACACCCACATAGACTAGCCTTGCCTTCGGCACCAAACTATTCATACAACATATCATCACATATATGCATTCAATAATCATCAGAGCTAGTGTTACAGTACGCGAACGTACCTCCGTTGACGAATGTAGGTGTTTCTGGCGGAAACGGCACATTTTGACGGAAAAACGTACTTTTGACGGAAAACGGCGGGTTGACAGCGGAATGTCGGCGGCACAATGGAAGTACTTGTTCAGAGATATCCTATAGGGATAATATCACATTTATTAGTGATTTGGCATCATGATGGGCATTTTAGGTAAAAATTACCATTTTGCCCTATAACCCTAATCGCGGAATTTCGCCAAGACTTCGCTACTTTGGCTCCGATTTTCCAAAATTTTGTCAGAACTTTGACCCAATCATGATTTTCGAAATTACCACTTAAAATACCTCTATCATATGATATCTAATCATACTCGGAAAATTAAAGACTACTCTAGCATTACTACTCTAACTATCAAAAGATCTACGAAAGCTTAAGTACCGAAAACTTACTCGGAGCTTCACGAGAATTCCCCAGAGCTTCTCTCTCTAAAACCTCTCTCTATTTTCGTCCAAGGCTCTCAAGAAATGGTGTGAAGAATGAATGAGGATGCTAGGCTATTTATAGAAAAATCTAGGGACATAATGGTGTTTTTTGAATTCAATCTACACCGTCGGATTGCACTTGGAGAAAATGGCTTGATCTTGGCCCTTCCTCTTTTGGTCGACATAGAGGGCCTATGTGGCAGCCAATGACATCATCTTTGATGATGTCATGGTTTGCTTTATGCACTTGATCCGACAGAATTTCCCCGATCGGTGTCCGATTCGCGTAATCTCGGAAAATCTCAAAATTCTGGATTCACAACTTTGAAGATCTTCTCTTTCTCATTAGAAGTATCTAAGTTAACTTAATTTTTGGTCCCGTCCAGGGTTTCAACGGTCAGTAGAAGTTTTACTAAAAACGTGTCGGTTTGAACGAACTTCGGAATCATCAACTTCTGGAAAAAAATTCACTGATTCCAAATATGTCCAGAAAATCGTAAACTCATCTCCAAATGTTGAGTTACAATTTATTTTCTTCAAATTCTAATTTTATGACTATCTGCCATTTTTTTTTTCAGATTTTCCCTATTTCGTCTTATTACTGAATCTCCTACCGATCTCGGAAATGACCCAGAACAGCTCAATTCGAGATAAAAATCCACTCATCAATATTATACCCTGACTTTAAAAATCTTACTCATGATTTTCTAGATAGGATCCGATCTCCATCGGTGTTTATTTACTTTTTACCTTTTTACTTTAATTAATTTTAATATAGGAGTTTATTATTTACACTCTTCCTTCATTACAATTTTATTTTTATTTTTTATTTTTCCCTTCACCATGTCGGCACACACACACAATTAATATATATATTTTTTTATTTTATTTTTTAATTAATTATTATATAATTTAATAATTTTTTTTACATAAATTTTTTACAAAATTTTCCTATTGGTCCATACTTATATTTAGGCTCAAAATTACCTAATCTCATTTATTTTTCTCCATATTTCCCAATTAATTAGCCAATATATTTATGCTAATTTTTAGCCATAACCCACTAATTATAGGGTTTTACATAATTATCTTTGAATTTCCCTTTGATTAGGCTTAAGTAATTAGCCAATAATTACTTAATTAATTTCTTAACCATAGTTGATAATTTTATTATTTAGACTAATTCATTACCTCATAACTTTTGCACTAACATTTGTGTTTTCATGTCCTTTGCTTTATATTAGAATTTACAGGGACATTTTGTCATTTCAATACTTTTTGAACATTCTTCTTTAATTTTTCCAAGTTTATAATTTATTAAATTACCAAAATTAGAGGCAATATACTCTCTTAATTTTAATAATTATTTTACTGCCTTTTAAGATTTTTCACAATTTTCCTAAGTTACTTATGTCCTATAAGGGCATTTTCGTCATTTGGCACTTAAATTCTCTAAGTTCCAAGAAATTTTCCTTTAGAAAATAAGATAAATTTAACATATTTTTTGAGACCACATGTTCAACTATTTTTAATAGGTATTATTTCCTAATTTATGATATTTACCCTAAGTGTGATTTTTAGGGTATTACAATTATGAATGTTGATGGATTTAATTTTGTTATTTGGATTTAAAATATATTTAAATCAAATTGTTATCATTTTTTTTTATATTTTAATTATTTAATCATACACTATTAATATCTATTTATTCATAAAAATAAACTTTTATGCATTTACGATTCTAGTTTATAAAATGAGTTTAATCACTACCATGAGTTTGCTTAAATTTATAAATTTGACAACCTTGAGTTTATCTACTCTAGTTGGCGAAAATCAAAATGTTGAATGCATATTCAGTTAATTTTATATTATTCAATATTAATTGAATTTTAATATGGAAGTGAAGCAAGTTAAAGTTACTGGTGTGAAATCAAATCATAGAGTAATTAATACTGATATAAAATTGAAGATTGACTATTAAAACTAATGATATGTTAGTGATGGCAATATTAATTAATAATTAGTCATATCTTCGAAACAATGTGAAAGAAATAATTATTTTTCTAAATTTTTTGCCTGAATCATTTTTCTAAATTTGATTTAGTGAAATAGTAATCAAGTTGTACACTCAAACATTTATTTAAGGAAAATACTTTGGTCAAACTAATTATATCCATTTTATCAATTTCTCTAATTATTTATAATCATATTTTTTATTTTTGAATTATTATCATTTAACTATAAATCCATATAAAAATAAATAGAACACATGGTCATGACCATGTGATTGAAAAAATTGATGTAATAGATATAAGAAATTTGATATAAGTATAATCCTTTATTTAAATCCTTATTAATATTAATATGAGTAAGAAATTCATACGTATGTATGAGTAAGATGTCTCTCGTGAGCTCTACTTGCAAGTGGTTAGATTATATTCATTGTATCTACCTTTTACTTTGGAAAATGTAAGTTCCCTTTTTAGTGGGTTCACGTATGGATGTCTTAAGGTTGTCAAACTCATAAGTTTAAATAAACTATAATGTTGTGATAACTTAAAAATGTACATGTGTTTTGCCCATAGAAGCACCCAACACCAAGTATTTTTAGGTACAAAATTGCACATTGTTTATGGTTATAAAATAGGTGCAAAAGTCACACTCGTTGTTAAATATAAAGCGTTGACCGTTAGTTTGACCCAAATTGCTTACATGGAAGCTGAGTTGGGTCAGAAATTTTTGTTTTATTGGAAACTTTGTGGTGTCAAACTGTCAATGCAACTAGAAGTTTCAGAAACACCACCATTTCTCCTTTCTTTCCTTTTTTACTTTTTAGAGTTTGAGCTCACCTATTCATATTCATGTCCCTCTATCAAGTCACTCACTACAAACAAACAAGTATACAACAATCATTATCCCACGGCCATTACAGTAAATATGGTTACGACCATCACTAAGACAAAGCATATTGAGCTAGATTATTATTCAATATTAGCGCTCAGAATCCAGAAACTTCATGAATATGAACTTCTTGTAAGCTCGTAGATTAGATTAATATGTCTCTCTGTCATATTACATTGAATCGGAGAAATTAGATAGGGGCGAAACTAAAATTTGTTCAGAACATGCTATTTACAAAGGAGATGGAGAAGGAAGGGAAATCAAAGAAATAGTACTAAAGTCAAGTCATTAATATGTTGATTTCTACCAATGAATCATCTTGAAGAAAGCCAAACATGTAAGAGAAAGATCAATTTTTATACTATGTCTCGCGTGAAACAAAGACAGAGGAAGGTTTCCCTGTTTCACGTTTTAGCTCAACCTGAGATGGAGGAAAAGCCACTTTCCGACCAAACCAACGGCGAGCTTCGAGCTTGATGATGAACCACGGGCAAAGAGAAGCTCGATGAGTTTGACCGGATATGTCTCGGGAAGTCCAAGCTCCGGCGAAGAACTGAACCCATGGCGAACATCGGTTGCTCTGTTTCACTGAGATGACCGTTGCCGGAAAAAGATCGGAACTAGGAGCAGAAACTAGTATGGCGGTTGAGAGTTTCTTCGAGAGTCATAAGGCGGTCTGATCTTAAAACATCGTCCTTGACAGCCTCCACACATAACCCACATAACCACGGACCTTGAAACCTCTGATGAACACGAGAGATGTAAGCGGTCAAACTAACAGTCAACCCTTTACATATAACAACGTGACTTTTGCACCTATTTTATAACCACATGTGTATTTTTTTCAGCTAAAAGAAGTATTTGGTGTTGGGCGCTCCTGAGGGCAAAACACATGTGCATTTTTGCACATTTACCCAAATTTATATATAAAGTTATTGAGCATTATCAAATCTAAAAAGTTAACACGAGTTCAAAAGTAATTTAACACGATTTTGTAAGTTATAAAAGTAAAAACGGTAAATTCGGTGTATAAACTCGTGAGTTTAATCGAGTTTATAACTGGCACGAGTTTACCAGTGATTCGACTCATTTTTGTAAACTAGAAACGTAAAAACAATAAACTCGGAGAGTCAACTTGTAAGTTTGACAACAATGGATGTACCATTTGCAAGGTTGTCAAACTCATGAGTTTAAGTAAACTCGTAATAATGATGTAAACTCGAATAGTAAACTATAAGAGTTTACTTTCACTATTAAATAGATATTAATAGTATATAATAAATAATTAAAATATAAAAAAATGATAACAATTTAATTTAAATATATTTTAAATCCAAATAATTTAAATTAAATCCATCAATATTCAAAATTTACCATATTTAACAAAGAAATTTCTATAAAATTCACATATAAAGTCGCTGAACATGATCAAATAAAAAAAGTAAACATGAGTTTAAGGATGAATTAATATAGTTTTGTAAGTTTGAAATGTAAAAACGGTAAACTCGTAAGTTTAACTGAGTTTACAAGGGTCATGAGTTTACCAGTGACTCGACTCGATTTGATAAACTAGAAGTGTAAAAACGATAAACTCGGAGATTCAACTCGTGAGTTTGATAACAATATCCATTTGCATAAGGAAGATTAAGATGACGAAAACTTCTTAGAAATAATTATTTTTCTAAATCTTTTTGGCCTGAATTATTTTTCTAAACTTGATTTAGTGAAATAGGAATCAAGTTGTACATTCAAATATTTATTTAAATCCTTATTAATATGATTAAGAAATTCATATGTATGAATATGATGTATCTTTTAGTACTTGAGCTCTGCTTGCAAGTGGTTAGATTTAGTTCCTTTTATCTACATTTTTTACTTTGGAAGATGTCAGTTCCCTTTTTCAAAGGGGTTCATGTATGGATTGATTATTTGGATGACGAAGATTAAGATGAGGAAAACTTATTCCTACTTCACCAATGTTAGCTATTAAGGGGAATTGATTCAAAATCTTATTTGAATTAAAAGTGTGGCTTTCATTATCAAATACAGTAATTTTTAGTTTTTTACCTTTTGGATATTCAATTAGGTCACTTCAAGAAATTTGCCGAGAGATTTGGTGGAAGTGACAGGCTTTTTTTTTTATACAAGGTGAGGGGAGGGGATCGAACTAAGGACCTAAGGGGGAGAAATGAATCCCAATATCACTGCACTACTAGGAGTGCCGGTATAAGATTCCTTATTATAACAAGCTGCAGCCTCTTTCCTATTATTTTTGGGAAAATCAATACAGAGGTCCAATTAAGGCCCAAAATTTTAAAAAGGCCCCAACAACTTTCACATACCAAAAAGGCCCTAGGACATTTTCTGGTATAAACGTTAACAACTAAAACAACTACATTAACAATAAAATCAATACCCGTTAGCAACTAAATCAATCACATTAACAACAATATTTTAACAACTAAATTAGTCACTTTAACAACAATATCAGCTCCGGTTAACAACTAAATCAGTCAGATTAACAACTAATGTTTTAATGAAAAATCCCAGAAAAGGCCCTAGGACACTTTTTGATATTTGAAAGTTGTTGGGGTCTTTTTTGAAATTTTGAGCCTTAATTGAACCCCTGTATGAATTTTCCTTTTTTTTTTTTTTTTTTCCAAATGTCATTGCTCAGGGTTTTGTTGTATTGACTATTTCTTTTCTTTTTATCAGTTTTAGACAAAAAAAAAAAAAAAAATTTAAACACTGATGTCTCGGTTTTATAAAAAAGGGGTTTTTATTTTTATGTATGCCTTGTTTTTTAATTAAAAAATAAAGAATAAGAAAATTTGGCAGGCAATATATTGTTGTCTTCGAATAAAAACCAGACACTAACAATGAAAAGGGAATACATCTGTTCTGTCATAGAACATAAACCCTAACCCTAGGTGGGCTAGGATGTGGATATAGGATCAAATAGCTCTCCCCCAAGCATCCATGAATTGGATACCTAAGAGGATCAGAGATCACAAAGCACAGGGACTTGACCTAGGTGCGATACCCAGGGCCTACGTACGACTCGAGGAGGGATCAAAGTCCACGTAGTTCGAGGATTACCTGAGGCGTTTAGCCAATGGGGTGGTGTGTGTGCTCTGTGTGCAGTATATGCAATTGAGAGAGAGCTTAGAAGATGATCTGTACCTTTAGGGTTTAACTCCTATTTATAGAGTGTACCTTAGGTGGAATTGTATCGGCCTCATTAATATGATTGATCCTCATTAATATGATTGATCCTCATTAATATGGTTGACCCTCATTAATATGATTGATCCGCATTGATATGATTGGATCCTCCTTTATGATAGGCAGATCCTCATTAATATGATTGATCCGCATTGATATGATTGGATCCTCCTTTATGATAGGCAGGTCCTGATATGCAATATGCTCCTTGTTGGGCCATATATGGGCATAATATTTATTCCATAACAGTTGCCCCCAAGCTCGGTAGTTTAGGTCTCTGAGCTGCCGAGATTAACTGACTGCTACCGAGATCCCCTGAATCCGACTTTGCTTTCATAACAATTTTCCCGGGCTAATTGTCTGGCTTATATTCCTGCATTTAATAACATGTAAGCAAATCACAATAAATGGAAAATACTTACTGTTGTGCAAATCGTTCAACACGCTCATTTCGGATACTTGTCCGAGTTTGCATTAAACTTTTGGTTTGCATTAATGTTGGTTATTGATAGCACGCTCTTCCATTCAACACATCGTTGTCCACTCTGTTGCCCCCTGCACTGTAGTTCGGGTTTCGAGCCGCCAGGATGTGCTACTTTCCAAATCCGAACAAGGTATTCGTCATTGTTGGGATTACGTGAGCGTGCTAACCGAGATCCTCGATTTTAAACTAGATTTAGTTTAAATCGGGTCCGCTCTTGTCTTTGTTTCTGCAAAACCTAATAGAACTTATCTCGGTTTTACCAGTGTCCCAAATGAAACATGTTTTAACCGTTATTTCTACGAGATCCAGGATCTTAACCGATTTAGTTAGCGAGGGTCCGCCTTCATCCCTTTCTTGGGGACGGACTCCACAATCTATCAGAGATCCAATTAAGGAGCGTGGATTTAATTGTATAAAACAGACTTGACATGATTTTGAAAGCGGGTTTGTGCACCAGTGACTTTATACATGTTTAGATTTGACATGATTTTCGAAGACGGGTTTTTGCACCATGACTTTATACATGTTTAGATTTGACATGATTTTCAAAGACGGGTTTTTGCACCATGACTTTATACATGTTTAGATTTGACATGATTTTCGAAGACGGGTTTTTGTACCCGGATTCCTACATGTTTAGCTTTGACATGATTTTTGAAGACGGTTTTCTTTACTCAGAATTCATACATGTTTAGATTTGACATGATTTTCGAAGACGGGTTTTGTACCTCGGAGTCCTACATGTTTAGCTTTGACATGACTTTTGAAGACGGGTTTCTTTACTCGGAATTCATACATGTCTGCGAGTTGAACATGATTGTCGGAACTGGTTTATGTACCTCATACTCCTACATGCTTAATCTGGACATGATTTTTGAAAACGAGTTTCTTTACCACTGAATTCTATATGTTTAGCTTGAACATGATTGTCGAACAGGGTTTATTTACCTCATACTCCTACATGCTTAAACCGACATGATTTTTGAAAACGAGTTTCTTTACCAGAATTCATACATGTTTAACTTGAACATGATTTTTGGAACCAGTTTATGTACCTCATACTCCTACATGTTTAAGCTGGACATGATTTTCGAAGACGGGTTTGGTTACCTCGGATTTATGCACTCCCTCTTTTCTTCTTTCTTGCAAAACTTAGCATGAAATATGCAATGAACAATTACATATAAATAAACAAGATTTGAAAGAATTGGAGAGAACATATTCTTAAACGGAATTGAAATCATAGACCATCTTTGGTCACGGGAATCGAAATTTACGGTTCCCCACTTGGCCGGCGCCAATGTTCCCGTCATAGAACATAAACCCTAACCCTAGGTGGGCTAGGATGTGGATATAGGATCAAATAGCTTCTCCCCAAGCATCCATGAATTGGATACCTAAGAGGATCGAGAGATCACAAAGCACGGGACTTGACCTAGGTGCGATACCTTAGGGCCTACGTACCCACGAGGAGGGATCAAAGTCCACGTAGTTCGAGGATTACCGAGGCGTTTAGCCAAGGGGGTGGTGTGTGCGCTACATTGTGCAGTATATGCAATTGAGAGAGAGCTTAGAAGATGATCTCGTACCTTTAGGGTTTAACTCCTATTTATAGAGTGTACCTTAGGTGGAATTGTATCGGCCTCATTAATATGATTGATCCTCATTAATATGATTGATCCTCATTAATATGGTTGACCCTCATTAATATGATTGATCCGCATTGATATGATTGGATCCTCCTTATGATAGGCAGATCCTCATTAATATGATTGATCCGCATTGATATGATTGGATCCTCCTTTATGATAGGCAGGTCCTGATATGCAATATGCTCCTTGTTGGGCCATATATGGGCATAATATTTATTCCATAACAACATCAAAACATTTTTTTAAGAAAAAAACAAGAAGAAGAAGTGATGTATGTCTGATTTTTTTTATATATATATTAAGATTATGATAAAAATGCACTTTTAGTTGTTTAATTTTATATGATTTTTTTTTAATTTTTTTTTTTATAAAATATCTTATTCTGTTCTCTAACTCAAAGACCGTCACTACCAAATGCTAATCTTTTATATTAATCATTATTATTTTTAAAAAAATAAACTTAACATTTTAGCACTTATAAATATTTCGTCAACGTTGAAAATTTTATTGCTAGTATCTTTTTGTTAATGAAATGGGTTAAAATTCAATTTTAACTTGAAAGTTTTCGTACAAAAACCCTGGTTTAGATCACTATTACTTGAAAATGCTAAAATAGAAGCAATGTGTCATTTGACTGTTAAAAATGACCACGGCCATGGTAGTTTTTTAAATGTCAACAATAGTTAGTTAATAGTTGAGGCAATTTTACTCATTTTTTAACACTTCTAGATAATATTGGTAAAAAAATCTTTTAAGGGTTAATATGCAATTTTATCAACAAAGTTTTGCTTTTAACAGCAATCAACACAATGAGTTTTGCAAGGGGAAAAACATGCATAAACTAGAAAGTTTAACAACCCCATTAACTTTCTTCAAATGTCTGTTATATGCAACTTGAAATTGTCCAACTAGATAATCCAAAGACATATTTAGGCTATGTTTGGTTGGAGATGAGGGAGGGAGGGGAGGTGCCCCTCCCTAGTGTGAAAAGTCAGATATGCCCATGATGTGACATGTTTTCAAAGTTCATATGCGAAAAACGATACAAAAAGCTATGTAATTTTTAAATTTTCCCATAGGTAATTTGGTCAAAAAATTTCCTCCCCTAACCTCTCCTCAAACCAAATATAGGCTTAATGGTGTTATACCCACAAATCATACGAAAAAAAATTTCGGGACAAAATCAAACCTTAACTCTAATGGTGTTATGGTTGGAAGATTGAAATAAACTCTATAAAATTAAGGAAATCAAGATAAAACCTTGAGTGAAGTTAAATGAATGAAAGTGTACTTCTACTTTTTTTATTAGAATATCCCCTTTTCATTAAAAAAAATGAATAGTGCATTAAAATGTAATTATCAGAATTTTTCCCCTTTTGACTCAATATCACCAGCTATGGACATGGAGGATGGATATCACTGGATCGGCTATGGTCTTCTTCTTTTCATCCTCTTCCTCATCTAAGCGTGGATGAAAATGCGGGACGGTGCATATTTTTTTTAATAATTAAATTGTTATCGCATGCGATAGCGTGTACTGCATGCGGTAAATTATTAAAAAAAATCTGCACCGTCCAGATTTTCATCCGACGGTTTAGATGAGGAAGAGGATGGAAGAGAATGGGAAAAGAAGAAGATCGAAGTGGATCCGGTATGAGTAATATTATCAATGACCAATCAATTAAGGTCACTTTTACCCCTCATCATTGGGTTCAACTGGCAAAGGGGTCGGACACTCTCCCCAAAGGGAGGGGGTTCAATCCTGGAGTTGGTTAAAGCACTGGGGGAGACATCCTAACTCCTAGGTTAACGCCTGAGGGTAATAGACGGCTCGTCCTGCCCAACATCGATATCACCTAGGAGGGAGATTTCGCCCTGTCATTGGATTATGGGTGAACCCAACCCCTTTTTTAAATTTTCTGGATGAAAATTAAGGCCACTTTTAGAAAAATAGCTAATTTTCTCATTGTTTGCCTTTTTTTTTTTTTAAAACCTTGTGTTCATATATGATGACTTACTATTTTTAATAAATTTAAGTTATATTTTGATATATTTGGAAAATCATCAATATTAAATTAAAGATATATTTTTAAGATTTTAAAAAATATTGAGTGCATTATTTATGGGATTTCAACATAAAAAAATAATTTTTTCCGTTTATTTTGAAATAAAAAATATAATCATTTATTATTTTGATTATTCCTATCTTCTCTTAAAAAGAATCGAGGCGTAAGGGCTAGGGGAGCACGATTTTTTCACAGAATATTTGATTAGGCACTTTTGGATTTAATGGAATTGGGCCCCACAAATTGAATGGCATCGAAGACCAAAATAGAAGGCAAAAAAAAAAAAAGAGAGAGAGAGAACTGGAGAGGAAGGCGCTGGAAGGACGACTGGAAAAAGAAGAAGAAAACAGAGAAGCGAGCGCCGAGAAGAGAGCATCATCTAGACCCCACCTCGTCATCCTCGCCGGCGACCCCTGTTTTGCTTTCTCCTTACCTCTCCGGCGAGGTTGAGACCAGAGAAGAAAAGGGCGTGAAGACAGACCAAATAAAACAGAGACGAGAGGCGCCACGGATTAAAACCAGAACACACCAGACAGCTTCTTGGAACGGAGAGACGGAGGAGATAGGTGAAGAGGAGGAGAGACCATCGACCCTTCACCACCGCGCCGTCCGACCATACCACCACCGACGGCGTCTTCCTCCGTCCATCGTCCTTATCTCCCACTCTAACTCAACCATTCGTCCTTGTTCATCCACCACCATCCTATCTCGTCGCTGTTGGAGCTTCAGAGAGCACGGAGACCTTCCTTCTCCATATTTCAGTCGTTATCTGTATTTTCCGACGAGAGCTCCACGTTTGCAGATTTATAAAGCATTTTCAAATGCTAACAAGTTTAATTTTTAAAAATAACAATGAATAGCCAAAAAAAAATTATATGAAACAATTTTTTTTGAAAATTTTTTTTTTTAATGTTTGTAAAATAAGGATAAGTATTCATTTTAATCAAAATTAATATTAGTCATAACAAAATGAATTTTTTTTTCAAACCAGACAGATACTTTTTTTAAATTTTGCTCAAAGGAGATTCATATATTACCACAAAACAACAGTCATAACACAGATACCGGACAGCTAATGAATAGTCCATTTCAAACAAACTGAAGTAAACTAGCAAAGGCAACCCCAAACAGTGGGGAGATAAAGTAAATGAAACATAAATAACTAAATCAACCATCATTGCAAGACTGGAAGTATATAGCATCATCCACACCAATATTAGCCTTCTTCTGAATATCCAAGGTTAGAAGAGACGACAAAGAAGGCGTCGGTTGAAAAACTTACTCCAACGGACACACCTCCTTATAAGCATTTGCTGCTAATGAATCAACAGCTCTATTACCTTGTCTAGGGATAAAAAGAAAAGGAGAACCCAACCCTATCAGCAAGAAAGCAAATAATATCATGAAATATGCTCCTACACCTCCAATAAAATAAGTCAGGAGATTTTGCATCAATACATGAAAGTAGATTAAGACAACCAGTTTCAAAATTAAAATAACTTTATCATGGCCTAAATCCACAGCTAACATCAAAGCCCGTTTAAGAGCTAGTGCTTCAGTCATAAAGGAAAAAATAGATTTCACTTTGTCCACAAAGCCCCACTTGAGGTTGCCAAAATAGTCCCGGCAAACCATCATTCCAATTGCACTGTCTTCCTTACCAGAAACATACGCCCCATCAATATTAATCTTCAAAACCCAGGATCAGGTGGGTGCCAACGGGCATAGGGAACAGGGATCCACGGAATATCAGAGTCAGGGAAAGAGGTATCACGATAAAACCAGAAATCATTGTTGCTCTTCCTAGCAGATTCTAGAACAACGAAAGGATTGGGTTCTATGTGGTTGAAAACCTTCTCATTCCACTATTTCCATATAAACCATAAGAGCCAACAGATTAAAGAGATATCTTGGGCATTAAGGGATTGCGTATTGAGCATCAACATCCACCATACATTAAAATTGACTACATTAGTGCAATCAAATCTGGCACCCAAATTGCAGCCAAACCACACACATCGAGTCCAAGCGCGGTGAAAAACTAAACACTCAATACTTTCATCAGTCTTTTCGCAAATAGGACATAAGCTTACCCGAGATCTTCTTCTGCTGCAAAGTGCAACATTGGTGGCTAGAGCATTATTGAGTATCCTCCAGATGAATTGTTGACTGTGGGGAATAGTCTTAATATGCCAAACAAATTTCCAGTAGGAGTGAGGTATAACTATAGAAGTTCCTGGCTTATTACAATTAACATCATATTTGGCTTTTCCACTATGATAGCCCAATTTGACCATATACTTACCATTTTTGGCATTGGTCCAAACTAACTTATCTTCCAAACCATTGTTAGGGATAGGAATAGCATAAATAGCCTCCTTGATCTCATCCAATAAGTATTGGTTTAAAGGAGTGAGATTCCAAGTGCCGTCAACAATAAGATCACTTACTCTGCCATGGGTAACAAAGAGGTCGTCACAATTCTCAGGCTTCTAAGGGAAAGTAACTCCTAGAACCCACTGTCATCCCGATTCTTATAGCATGTCCCGATCCTAAGTCCCAACGAAGTTCTTTTCAAGGAAATCCCTGCCATCTATTAAGCTAGACCACAAGGCTTTGTATCCTTTTTTTGCATCAAGGAATTCATCCTTACGGAAGTATACGCTTTTCAACACCTTAGCCCAAAAATCACTAGGTCTCATCAAAAGTCTCCAAGCCATCTTAGCCAGCAAGGCTTCATTCATGATAGTCAAGTCATGGAATCCCATACCACCGTCGTGCTTGCTCAAGCTAAGTGAATCCCAAACCTTCCAATGGGTATGGCTTCCGAAAGCATTCTCATCCCATCAAAAATTAGCAATGAGGCTATGGATCTCTTTACAAGTTTTTAGTGAGAATCTGAAGCAATTCATCAGATATATTGGTATAGCCTGGAGAATTGCTTTGATCATAACTTCACGTCCTGAACAGGAGAGCAAGGCATGTCCCCAACCTTGGAGCTTGCTCGTGTCACGCTCTCGGATATAAGCCAACGCCTGTTGTTTGGTTTTCCCCCAGATGCCAAGAATTCCAAGGTATTTTCCAAAATCCTCGGTTGTTGGAATTACTAAAAATTTAGATATTAGAGGATTTAAAAGATACCATGTAAAATTAAAAGACGGAATTGAAATCTTATACTAAAGTTAGATAGAAAAAAGTCCACTTTTGCCCCTTTTTTGGTCCAAAAAAAAGTAGAGATTTTATTTTACTTGAATTTTAAGTAGAGATTCAAACCTATTCAAAGAATAAAGAATAATATGATTTTTGAATTTATGAAAGAATGAATAGCATTAATAATTATATGTAAAAACGTTTAGCATATGAATATCAATTACTTATTATAATATCCCTTCTATCTTACTGGCTTTTAAATATTCAAAAAACGAACTTCTTTTTTTTTTTCAAATCTTAACAATGAAAGACCAAAATATTTCAAAAGGTTTCCCATCCGGAAATTTACATTGATACTGTGAGTTCGAAGTTACATTATGGTGTCAACTTATACGGAAAAGATTTCACAAACTCACAACAAAACTATAAGAATTTGAAGGATTATATTGAATTATATTAGGGGAGAATTAAACCCCTTTGAATATTATTGAAGTCTTAATCATTAAATCAGTGAGAGTATAAGTAAGAGAATTTATATAAGCAAACTATAATCTAGACCAACTCTAGAATCTAATCAAATATACTTTTGAGATATTTAAATTAATATATCAAATATCAACACAACATATATAATATCTCAACATGAGAATATATCAAATATTAATATAAGATATAATATCTTAACACCCCTCAAACTCAGGATGTCTTGCATTGATATGAACATAATAGAAATGATGTCGAGCTGATCTGAACAGAACCAAAGGGTCTTCGAGTTTGGGTAGAACCAGACGGTTTGCGGGTATGGGCAGAACTAGACGGTCTACGTGGGTCTTGGTGAAACCAGACGATATAAACATTTGAGCGGAACCAAGTGGTCTAACGATCTAGGCAAAACCAGATAGGGAAAATATCATAAATTAAGAAATAATACCTATTAAAAATAGGTGAATATGTGGTGTCAAGAAGAATGTTAAATTTATCTTATTTTCTAAAGGAAAAATTTCTTGGAAATTAGGAAAAATGTGATAATGTGCAAAAATGACCAAAATGTCCCTATGGAGCATATAATGACTTAGGAAAATTGTGAAAAATCCTGAAAGGTAGTAAAATAATTATTAAAATTGTGAGAATATTTTGTCTCTAATTTTGGTAATTTAATAAATTATAAGCTTGGAAGAATTGTAAAATAATAACTATAAAGTATTTGGAGATCATAACTAACTCCATAATTATTGATATTTTACATGGGAGATAAAATAGCTATGTTAGTTCTGATTTTGAGAGGAAGTAATTAGTTCTAAATAAGAAAATTATCAACAAATAATAAGTGATTGATTAAATAATTATTGCTTAATTATTTAAGTTTGAACAATGAAATAATTGTGATAAATTGTGTAGAACTCTATAATTAATGGTTTATGGCTAGAAAATTAGCATAAATTTATTTGCTAATTAATTGGAAAATATTGAGAGAAATAAATGAGATTAATTAATTTTAAGCCTAAATACAAGTATGGGCCAATAGGAAAATTTTGTAAAAAATCATGTAAAAATAATTATTAAATTATATAATAATTAATTAAAAAAATAAAAATAAAAATATAATTTATGTTGTGTGCCGACATCTAGTAGGGAAAAAGAAAAAAAGAATTGTGATTAATAAATGTTGAGTGTTAGATTAAAACACTTGATTAAATATTAATTAAAGTAAAAAGTAAAAAAGTAAATAAACACCGATAGAAGTTGGATCCTATCTAGAAAATCATGAACAAAGTTTCTAGAGTTAGAGTATAATATTAATGAGTGGATTTTTATCTCGGACTGGGCTGTTTCAGGAGTCGTTTCCGAGATCGGTAGAATACTTAAGTAATAAGACGAAATAGGGTAATCTGTGAAAAAAGCAGATAGTCACAGATTTAGAATTTGAAGAAAATAAATTGTAACTCAACATCCAGGGATGAGTTTATGATTATCTGGACATATTTGGAATCAGTAATTTTTGTCCAGAAGTTGATGATTCCGGAAGTTATTTCCGTAACCGAGCACGTTTTTCGAGAATCTTCGGCTGAACCGTTGAAACCTTGAATAGGATTAAAAACTAAGTTGGACTAGACATTTCTATTGAGAAAGAAAAGGTCTTCAAGGTTGTGATTCCAGATTTCTAAGATTTTACAAGATTACGCGATTCGAACACCGAAACGGGGTTTTACTCGGTAGGAAACTTCTTGGACAAGTTGATGACATCATCAAGGATGATGTCATTTTGTGCCACATGGGGGAAGGTCGGCATGCAGGGTTGAGGGGTGGAGAATGAAGAAAAAAAATTACATGGTCAAGAATGAATAAGAGGGTTTGGAAAATGACCTTTATACCCTTACAACTTTTCCTATAAATAGCCATGAGTTCTCTTCATAAATTCACACCAAATTCCCTTGTGAATTTCAAAACATAGAGAGAGGTTTTAGAGAGAGGAGCTCTGGAGGAAAAAGCAGTGAAGCTCTGAGTAAGTTTTTCGGTACTTAAAGCTTTCGTAGTTCTTTCAGTAGTTAGAGTAGAAATGCTGGTTTAGTCTTTAATCTTCCAAGTATGATTAGATATCATATGTTAGGGGTATTTTAGTCATTAATTTCGAAAATCATGACGGGTCGGAGTTATGGAAAAATTTTGGAAGATTAGAATTAAAGTAGCGAAGCTCTGGCGAAATTCCGCCGACTAGTAAGGATAGGGGCAAAATGGTAATTTGTACCTAAAATACATGTTATGATGTGAATCACTAATCAATGTGATATATATTTCGAAAATTATGTTGGAGTAGGAGTTATGTCAAAGTTTTGGAAGAGTAGGGTCAAAGTAACGAAGTGGCGAAATTCCGCCGATTAGGGGGTCAAGGGAAAAATAGTCATTTTGACTAAAAATGTCCATCGTAATGATAGATCCTTAACAAGTACGTTGTTATATTGATAGGATATCCCTGAATACGTTTTGACCTACTGTCGAACCGCTGTCCGACGTGCTGGTTTCCGTTTTCCGTCAGAAGTACGGTTTTCCGTAAAACGTGCTAGAATAACATCAACGAAGGTACGTTCGCGTACTGTAACACTAATCTGATGTTTATGGTATGCATGTATGTGCTAGGTGTAGTGTATGTGGTAGCTTATGGCTCTGTAGTATGTCTATGTGTTGTTTATATGTTTACGTTTGCTATGGGCGATATATCTGCATGCTTTTGGGCGATATATGCATACATGCTTTTGGGCGATATATGTATGCATGCTTTTGGGCGATATATGTATGCATGCTTTTGGGCGATGAGTGCACATATACTGTTGTTGATATGATTGTCTGTAGTCCATATGTTGTGTATGTAAATATGAGGTTAACCGTTACGAGATCAGTGCGGATCTCACCTTAACATAGCGTCGGAGTTCGGGGACCAAGGACCGAGGAGAGAGACAAGCTGCCCGCGTAGGAGTTCCGGTGAAGACTTCCTTTCGTTGTCCGGCGGAAGCTTTCCTTTTGTTGTTGGCGGAAGCCTTCCTTTTGCTATTGTATATCACTTTTGAAATACTCGAGTTCTTGTCTGTTGTTGTAACCAAATGGACTTACGGCGTTTTATATATACATACCATTTACTCTTCCGCTCCGATGCTCTACTCTAATGAAAAAAAATTATACTGCTTGTGAAAATGGGATGTTACAGTGCACGTTTTAACCATTAAATCCGGCTTTACCATGTCCCGAAGGATCACGTTTTAACTGTAATTCTGGCTTTACAGTGTCTCAAAGGAAGCACGTTTTAACCGTTATTTCTGCGGAGTCCGGATTTTAACCAGATTCAGTTAAGCCGGGGTCCGCCTTCATCCCTTTCGTAGGGACGGACTCCACAATTTATCCGGGATCCAATTAAGGAGCGCGGATTTAATTGTATAAAACAGACTTGACATGATTCATGAAAGCGGGTTTTGTGTACCCCGGATTCACGCATGTTTAAATTGAACATGATTTTCGAAGACGGATTTCATTACCCTGAATTCATACATGTTTAACTGTAAATGATTTTCGAAGACGAGTTTCTTTACTCAGAATTCATTCATGTTTAACTGTACATGATTTTCAAAAATGAGTTTCTTTACTCAGAATTCATACATGTTTAACTGGACATGATTTTCGAAAACGAGTTTCTTTAATCAGAATTCATACATGTTTAACTGTACATGATTTTCGAAAACGGGTTTCTTTACCCTGAATTCTACATGTTTAGCTTTGACATGATTTTCGGAAATGGGTTTCATTACCCTGAATTCATACATGTTTAAATTGAACTTGATTTTCGGAAACGGGTTTATGTACCTCGGATTCCTACATGTTTTCCTTCGACATGATTTTCGGAAACGGGTTTATGTACCTCAAATTCCTACATGTTTAGCTTCGACATGATTTTCAGAAACAGGTTTATGTACCTCAGATTCCTACATGTTTAGCTTCGACATGGTTTTCGGAAACGGGTTTATGTACCTCAGATTCCTACATGTTTAGCTTCGACATGATTTTGGACACGAGTTTATGTACCTCAGATTCCTACATGTTTAGCTTTGACATGATTTTCGAAGACTGATTTCTTTACCATGACTTCATACATGTTTATCTTGTTTATGATTTTCGAAAATGAGCTTCTTTACCCAGAATTCATACCTGTTTATAGATTGGGTGACATTGTCGTCACACACGGATCCCAGATTTAAACTAGATTCAGTTTAAATCGGGTCCGTCTTCAAATTTACACGGAACCGGGATTTTAACCAGGTTCAATGCAACCGGGTCCGTCTTAATTTATGTATAAATCCATACACAACCATATTTCAATTCAATCAATATGCCGCCCATTGATTTATCTAAAGCCACGACCTTTATATTTCAAATAATTGTGAAACCCTAAGCTTTCGGTGTGCATGATTCAAGCCCTCTATATGACATTTTAATTTATATATATGTATATATATATATATATATATATATATATATATATATATATATATATATATATATATATATATATATATATATATATATATATATAATGAAATGGGTCCAGGAAATCTTGCCAATCACAAAATCAACAAATTGCCGTGTAGGATAAGGAAGAACAATGTTACTTGAGTTGGCCAAGAACGGATCAGTATAATCATTACCTTCTAATAAATAAGCTTCACGTTAATATCTATGATTAGATGGAGACGCGGCTTTATGAATCGGTGTGAAGCAATGGGATAACTTGAGCAATGTGAGAGAAAGAACAATCTGGTGCAGCTCTCATGGCCTGGGCAGTTATGCAATTTCAACTCATATGGCCCAATATATTCATTGGACTCCATTTCCTCTTGCTTTTTCTGCATTTCACTCTCAAGATTCCTTCTCCAACTCAAGCTTTTTCCAACTTTAAATCCAACACATCCTTTTGCTCACCATGGAGCTTCTGGATTCCCTCTCACTGAGGTGTTGCCTTCCCCCACACAGCATCTCTTCAAATCTTCGTGAAGAAACCCAATTGCCATGAAGATACCTGACACCCATGAGAGGCTTCATCATCAAGGATTTTATTTCACCTGCCGGCTTCACCCATATATCTCGGCATTTTGGAATCTCTAATCTCGGCTCTGAACTCTGATGACTTGACACTTGCAAGTCGGATTGCACACCCACGGAGCTTCCCAGCATAGGATCTCGGACAGGCACATCCACAGAGCTTACCGGCATGGGATCTCGGGCATGCACATCCACGGAGCTTACCAAAATGGGATCTCGAGCATGCACACCCACGGAGCTTACCGACATGGGATCACGGGCATGCACACCCACGGAGCTTGGGATCTCGGGCATGCACACCCATAGGGCATCTCGGCATTGGATCTTGGCATCTCGGACTCCAAACCATGATCCCGGATTTCAACCCGAACCACTCTAAAGGATGGGGTGCAAGAGCGCTTAGAACTAGGCGAGCCTCCTCTGGTTTCTACCATGATGTTTGCTCTGCTGAATTGTGCCTGATCCCTCTCTAGCCCAGATGATTCTTCCTGGTTCCTTTTATTTCTCATGGAAATGGACCTCCAGATCCCAAAAGACGCAATCTCATATCCGGAAAATTGCTATATCCCTACCATAAATCCTCTTCGCCAATAATCTCAGATCCCAAAATCCTCGTGGGCCTGTAGATATAACTCTCTGAAAATTCTTGCCTTCTTCGTGAAAAGTTTCCCTAGCAGATCAACGATTGTTCGTCTGCAATCTGGGAATTGGAATTATTGACCTTCTTCGGTCGCAGGAATCATAAATTTGCTGACTCCCCACAGACGACGCCAATGTTCTGTCGTAGAACATAAGTGTCTAGCCTTAGATGGGCTAGTATATTGATGTAGGATCAAATAGCTCTCTCCCAGGTATCCATGGATGAGATACCTAAGAGGATAGGTGATCTCTGCGCACACATGAGGGCTTTCACCAAAGGGGGTGGGGTGTGTGCTCTGTGTGACTTAGAGGTGTAACATCCCATTTTCTAAAGCGGAATTTTTTTTTTTTTTTTGCAATCAATCGTAGATGAGCAATGGAGCGTAAGAGTAATCGATCATAATATAACATGAACCATAGTGTAATAAAGTATTGATTACAGTAATCCTAAGGTTCGGAAAGTAATCGATGTAAAGGAAAAGAAAGCGATAAGATAAAGATGACTTCTTCCGGCGCTAGGAAAACTCAAAGCGGTATTATCATGTCTTATAACCCGTACAAGGCTGTTTGTAAAGCGGCGACCCTAAGCAGAGCCCCGGTGTTTCGCGAAATCGTACTTTTCGACGGAAAACAATGGCTTGTCCGACAATGCACGTTGGACAACGTAACGGCAACAAATTAGGATTTCGACGTCCTATAAGAGTAATATCACTTTCATTAGTGATTTGGCACTATAACGGCATTTTAGGTAAAAATTACCATTTTGCCCTTCTACCCCTAATCGGCGGAATTTCGCCAAGATTTCGTTACTCGACAAATTTTCTTCCCGAAATTTTGCCGTAACTTCGACGCAACTATGATTTTCGAAAATAATGACTAAAATAGCCCTCCCATATGATACCCAATCATACTTGAAATTTAAAGGCTATTCTAACAAATTCTACCCTTACTTTAAAAGAACTCGCGAAAGCTTCAACTTTTGGCGACTCGATCCCTACTATGTTTACACCTCTGCATATTTTTTCAACGCAAACAAGGCTCTAAAACATTTGTAGGAATCTTGTCACCTACTTCCTAAATCTAACTAACAATTCTACTAACTACTAAACTAAAAACTAAAGACTAAAACCCGAAAGACTTACCCGTTGAAGACTTTCGCAGCTTCCGCCCGTAACTCTCTCTCTTCTTTCTCTCCCTAGGATTTTCGGCCAAGGAGCACAAGAAGTGAAGAGTGATGTGCAGAATTTTGAAGGAGAGGCATGGGTATTTATAGAAAAAGTAAGGGACTTGTTTGGCTAAATTAGGGCTTTGTTTGGAAAATCAAGGTTGTATTAACCCATTAATGCAACTTGTTCAAGAAGCCACTTCTTTCACACACACACACTCTTGGTCGAACCCTAGGGCTGATGTGGCAGCCCCCATTGGCCCAAAAGTGGTGACTTAGCTCACTTTATGCCCTAGTCCAACCGTTTTCCCGATCGGCACCCGATTCGCGTGATTTCGGAGAATTCACAAAATTCTGGATTTACAACTTTGAAGACATGTTCTCACTTAGTAGAAATGTCCAAGTTAACCTAAATTTTGATTCCATATAGGCCTCCAACATTCCAGCTTGAAGTTTTCTCGAAAACGTGTCCGAACGCGTCCTGTTGGAATTCGCTGAGATATCAATCTCTTGGAAATAATTCACCGATTCCAAATATGTCTAAATAAATTCAAACCCATTCCTAAATGTTGAGTTAGAATTTATTTTCCTCTTTTCCAAAATTATGCCTATATGCATTTTTCCCTATTTTGTTTTATTAGGAAAATGCACAAACTACTCTAATTAACTTCCTAAGAGTCTAATGGAAGGTAAAATTCCACCGATCAATAATCTACTTTGATATTGATAATCCCATTCCTAGATCTCTAGATAGGATCCGTTTCCTAATTTAAATATTACTATTCACATATTTTACTTTAATTAAATTATATTATTATAAAAATGCCCACTGGACCACTTGCTTCTTATATCAATTTTATTTTATTTTTCTTTGGCCCAAAATTTTGTTTTCCCCCTTTAATTAATTTAATAAATATTTATTTTTTATTTACTTAATTATTTAATGATTTATTTATTTAATTTTTCCAAAATTCCAACAAAAATCCCTAATTGGTCCATTCTTGTATTTAGGCCTAAAAATACCTAAACTCAACTATTTTTCATAAAATTTCCAATTAATTAGTAAATACATATTTACTAATTTTAAAACAAAACCACCAATTTTAGGGTTTCATATAATTACTTGTGAATTTCCTTCACTTATGCTTAAGTAATTAGCCCAATATTACTTAATTACTTAATTATCATCACTTGATAATTTTCTTAATTACAATGTCTCATTATCTTCATATTATTGCATTAACCTTAGTATTTCCATGCCTCTTACATTATTCTATAATTTGTAAGGGTATTTTGGTCTTTTATTACTTTTGGCACATTCTTGTACAATTTCTCCAATTTCATAATTTATTAAATTACCGTAATTAGAGATATTATACTCTTCTAATTCACTTGGTCATTTTACTGCCTTCTGGTATTTTTTTATAAATTTCCTAAGTTGATTACCCTTACAGGGTATTTTAGTCATTTTGGCACTTTGGCCCTTAAACTCCCTAATTTCTTGCAGAAATTCTACTTAGAAAATAGACTATAATTATACAAGATCGGAGATTGAAATTTCACTTATCGAAATATCCAACTTTTATTTATAATATTCCGTATAAATATCCGGTATTACATTTCTCCCCTTACACAAAATTTCGCCTCGAAATTTAATCTATACTAACTAAACTTCGGGCCATGAACTCGGGTACTTTTCCTTCATGTCACTCTCGGTTTCCCAAGTTGCCTCTTCGGTGTTAAACCCTTCCGCACCACCTTCACTATCGAATAGTCTTATTTCGAGCCGTTTCTCCTTATGATCAATGATCTGCTCGCTCAACTATGAAGGTATTATCATGCCGTACTTCAACGTCTTCGTACTCAATGACATGATCTCGGTCCTGGTTGGTATTTCTTCGCCAGACACATGGAAAACGTCGTGGAGATTACTCAGTTCTGGGGTAAAGCTATCTCGATAAGCTACTTCTCCTCGCTTAGCCAAAATCTCAAATGGTCCCACATACCGTGGACTCGCTTCCTCTTAAGCGTTCGCCGACACCCGCACGGAGATAACTTTAGAAATACATGGTCGCCGACATAAAACGCCGAGGTCTCCTCCTTTTGTCCGCATAGCTCTTCTCGTCTACTATGTGCGGCTAGGAGTCTCTTCTTGATCAATGCGATTCGCTCGAGGTTTGTTCAAGCATATCCGCCCAAGTAATTGCTTTTCGATGAATCTGTCCAAGATAATGGTGATTGACACTTCCGCCCATACAATGCCTCGAACGGGCCATTTGTATACTAGCATGATAACCGTTGTTATATGCAAACTCGCTAGCGAAAGATGTTGATCCCAACTTCCTTTGAAATCAAGGGCACATGCTCGCAAAGATATCCTCCAAATGCCTCGAATCGTCCTTTCGTATTGACTGTCGGCTTGAGGGTGATAAGCCGAACCGAACCTCGCCTTAGTCCCCATACCTTCATGTAACGCTTGCCGAAACGGGATTTGAAACGCGTGTCCCGATCGAGACAATGCTCTTAGGAATACCATGCAATCTCACTATCTCTTTGATATAAATCCCCGCCAATCGTTCCGAGAATAGTGGATACCGATGGGAATGAAGTGTGCCGACTTGGTTAATCTGTCAACAACTACCCAAATCGTATCATGATTCCCGATTTTGGGCAAACCCACCACAAAATCCATGGTTATGTTCTCCCATTTCCATTCCGGCAGCTCTAGTCCTTGCAGAAGACCAGGGGTCGACGGTGTTCAATCTTCACCTTCTGACAGGTCAAGCATTTGGCCACGTACTCGTAACGTCTTTCTTCATTCCGGCCACCAAAGTTCGGATTTCATACTGTACATCTTGACCATGCCCGGATGTAGAGTATATTTACTCTTGTGAGCCTCATCCATTATCTTCCGCCTTAATTCATCAACCGGCGGTACATAGATTCGCTTCTTGTACCTGACCAAACCACTAAGTGATAGGTCATGGTCTTGGGTCTCACCTCGAGAGATTTTCTCACGTATCTCTTTTGCCCAATCATCTTGCCGCCGAGCTTTCTCAACTTCATCTCTCGATCATACTCCCTTGACTAACAAGAAGAGTTGCAAGATAGGCATCACCGGTGCATGAAGACCCATGCAGACTTGATTGGATAGATTCAGATCTCGAAATCTTCCAACAATTTCTCGCTCTTGTATCATCATATATGCCACCCGCACCGTCTTCCCGCTAAGAGCATCAAGAACGACGTTTGCTTTACCCGGATGATACTTGATCTCCGTGGTGTAGTCTTTAATCGCTCCATCCAACGACGCTGTCTCATGTTGAGTTCTCGTTGATCGAACAAGTATTTCAAACTTTTGTGATCACAATACACTTCTACGGTTACACCGTACAAGTAATGCCTCCATATCTTCAAAGCGAACACGATAGCCGCCACTCTAGATCGTGTGTAGGATAGTTTAACTCGTGAGGCTTCACTGACGAGAGGCATAAGCCACCACTCGCCTCGTTGCATCAGACACATCCCAACCCTTGCCCACCGGCATCACCGTAAACAACATACTTCTCATCCGGATCTCGGGATGATTAACACCGGTGCCGTAGTCAATCTCTCTCGCTCAAAGCTCTCCTCACGCTCATCTCCCCATACAAAGGGTTGATTCTTCCTCGTAAGCTTTGTCAATGGAAGGGCTAGACGCGAGAAATCCCGTATGAATCTGCGGTAGTATCCCGCCGTACCAAGAAAACTACGGATCTCCGTCGCGCCTCTCGGCCGTTTCCACCCGTAACCGCATCTACCTTGCTTGGATCAACCGCAACTCCGTCGCTAGATATAACATGGCCCAGAAATTTCACTTCCGGCAGCCAAAATTCGCATTTGCTCGCCTTTAGCATAGAGTTGCTTCTCCCTGAGTATGCTCAACACCTTTCGCAGATGTTCTTCGTGCTCTTCTTTGCTCTTGGAATAGATGAGAATGTCATCAATAAACACCACCACAAACCGGTCTAGGTGTTGTCGGAAGATACGGTTCATGTAATCCATGAATACCGCAGTGCATTTGTTAATCCGAAGGGCATCACAAGAAATTCATAATGCCCGTACCGGTCCCGAAAGTCGTCTTGGAAATATCACCATCTTTAACTCGCAACCGATGATATCCCGAACGCAGATCAATTTTGGAGAAGACAAGTGGAACCGATAACCGATCCAAAAGATCATCAATCCGGGAAGTGGGTACTTGTTTTTGACCGTTACTTTGTTCAATTCACGGTAGTCAATGCAGTCGGAAGCTTCCATCTTTCTTCTTTACAAACAACACCGGGCTCCCCACGGTGATACACTCGGGTCGAATGAACCCTTCTTCAAAAGCTCTTCTAGCCGCTTCTTCAACTCCCGCATCTCGTTAGGAGCCATACGATACGGCGCTTTGATATTGACCTGTACTGCATCAAATCAATATTGAACTCCACTTCTGATAGGAGGTAACTCGTGAGATCCTCCGGAAATACATCGGGAAAATCATTCACCACAGGATATCCCGGAGTGAAAGATCGCTTCGCTTTGATCGAAAAGAATACCATGTAGGCATGGCATCCTTGCTTCACGCACCGATCAGCTTTTGTAGCGGAGAGAAAGTTCAGCTCACTTCAACTTTTCTCCGGAAATGATATCTTCTTCTTGCCACGCCGATCATCGCACCGTTGGCCGTCACCAATTTAGACCGAGTATGACGTCGATGCCGTGAAGAGGTAGACGGATAAGGTCCACTTTAGAAACTCGTCCATCCACGTTAGCAATACAATTCATACATGCGTCGAAGTTAAAGATTTTACACCCAGTGGTGTAGATACTACCAAATCATAAGGTAAACTACAGGCATTCATTCCTAGGCGACTTGCACAATCATAGGAAATGAAAGAATGACTGGCTCCCGAATCATACAATGCCTCAAGTAGATTTCCGTTAAGGTAAATAGTACCTTGGACCATCTCCGGGACCGTCTCGCCTCTCGTGTTCGTTAGTGCAAAGATGCGGCTCGTGCTCGAGGTCTCGCCTCTCCAACCTTCTCGCACACTCTCGCTATAGTGTCCGGCTTATGACATCTCGAAGCATATCTCGCTTCCCTTCACAGCTCACGCCCGGATGATGCTTCTTGCATTTGGGGCATGTTTGTGATCCCTACGCTCGGGATAGTTCTGTTGTCCGACTTGGTATGGCCTTTTATTTCCACCACGGGATTACTCCAGGCGCCTTCCTCTTTTGTGAAGAGTTATCGCGGTTGGATCCACCTCGACCAGCATTGTTGTTGTTGAAGTTCCTTGATCTCGGAAGCCTCCGAGATTGCGCTCATCATCCGACAAGTTTCCACCGCGCTTGTCAAGTTCGGAATCGCTGACATGAGCCTTTCACCAATTTCATATTTAAGCCCATGAATCAGTATATTCACCATACCGCTTTCATCGTTGCCCCTTCGAAGATGTGCCGAGTATCGGACAAAGTTGGTGAACCGGCGTAGTAATCGTCGAAAGATTCCTCCCTGTCCTTGTCGGATATGGAGAAATTCCGACTCCTTGTTCATTTTCACCGAAGGAGGGAAATATTGCTCATGAAATTTCTCCGAAATTTCCCCATGTCACGGACAGTCATTGGTCCGTAGGGTTTCGCCGTGACTTCCCACCAACGGTCGGCATCTCCTTCAAGTTGGTAAATCGCTAGTTGGGCTTTGCGATTCTCGGGCGGGTCAATCACCCCGAATACTTCTCTAGTCTCTTCAGCCAATCCTCCGCCAAATCCAGCTTTCCTCGAAAAGTTGGCGGCTTCAGCTTACAAAGGCGATTAACCCAATACTGGGTATTCTTCTCCTTTCTTCCTCGTCGTGGAGGTGATTGTGATCTATCGGATTCCTCAGCATTTTCCTCATGGTCTTCCTCACTTTGATTGTCATTGTCCTCCTCCTCTTCTTCTTCTTCATTCTCCTCGTTTTCCTCATTGTTATGCTCTTCCTCTTCGTGTTGACGTGCGTCCAATTGTCTTTGGGCTTCTTCATCCTGTTGATGTTGTCTTGCTAATGAGCATCAATGAGAGCCCTCTCGCTCTTGGAGAGTTCTCCTCAGTTCTTGTACTTCGTCCGTTCCGGCTGGTTTGGTATAGCATTTTGCTCGGGTATTACGTCCATTTGAGGCCGCCCGCCTCGCCTCGACCTCGGCCTCGCCTCGCCCCTACCTCTTGGTGCACCTAGCACCTCTTATGATGGCCATGTTTTAACTTTTCCTTTATATCAAATAACGGATAAGTGTTAGAACAATAACACAACACATGGCATCAAGTCATATATATTTTCATATTAGATGTAATGTACATGCTAACGTATACTACATCAGCCAACTGGTTTATGACCAGTGGTTACATTGTATATCCCACGTTGTCGTCATCAGATGAATGATCTGAGCCAACAGTTTCTCTGGTTCTACGGGCATACTAGCCATTGACTCTACCCTAAGTCGATCATATTTCGGTTTGGGGTCATTAGAAATATCGTGGTTTCGTCTTCGTCCCGCCGTCTCTCGGAATTACGGATCTACGCGCGTTACGTCCTATTATTACGGGATAGAAGATCTACGAATTTTGTTTCGTCCATCACTACCTATTACACAGTGTCATATCGCACTCATTTTCAAAAATGCTCAAAGTTTAAAAGACTTAAGAACTCCTAACTCCGTTATCCGAATGTAATGGGGCTCACCGGTAAGTGTCTACCACGGGGCCTCACCCGTAACTTATAGATTGCTCGATACCATTGGCACACCCACGTAGACTAGCCTTGCCTTCGGCACCAAACCGTTCGTGGTAACATAGTTAAACACTTGCCGTAAAGATTGCTCTGATACCATAAAGTGTAACATCCCATTTTCTAAAGCGGAAATTTTTTTTTTTTTTTGCAATCAATCAGAGATGAGCAATGGAGCGTAAGAGTAATCGATCATAATATAACATGAACCATAGTGTAATAAAGTATTGATTACAAGTAATCCTAAGGTTCGAAAGTAATCGACGTAAAGGAAAAGAAAGCGATAAGATAAAGATGACTTCTTCCGCAAGTCACTCCCGCCGCTTTCCCCCGGACATCAATTCGCGGTCCTCCGCACTGAAGCTACAACTGAGATTCAATTCACCGCATTGAATCTCGTGTAACGTTAACCTTATGCTCAAATAAAACAGTATATAGACAATAGATATTCATGACATAACAAAGAACATCTCATCGTAAGTGTGACATGCATGTAACATAAGCATGAAGCAATATGTAAGGTCCTACACAACAACATTGTGACACGACAGACATAAGCATAAAGCAGTATGTAAAGTCCTACACATATATAGCTCGCACATTACTCGTGCCACGAACACGTGTCCTCGCCGCTAGGAAAACTCAAAGCGGTATTATCATGTCTTATAACCCGTACAAGGTCAGTATGTAAAGCGGCGACCCTAAGCAGAGCCCCGTATATGAACGTATCTATGACATATATGTATATGAGAGCTATAGGATTAGTGTTACAAGACGCGTCCGTACCTTCGTTTGATGTACGTAGTTGTTTCGCGGAAATCGTACTTTCGACGGAAAACGGCTTGTCCGACAATGCACGTTGGACAACGTAACGGCAACAAATTAGGATTTCGACGTCCTATAAGAGTAATATCACTTTCATTAGTGATTTGGCACTATAATCGGCATTTTAGGTAAAAATTACCATTTTGCCCTTCTACCCCTAATCGGCGGAATTTCGCCAAGATTTCGTTACTTTGACAAATTTTCTTCCCGAAATTTTGCCAGAACTTCGACGCAACTATGATTTTCGAAAATAATGACTAAAATAGCCCTCCCATATGATACCCAATCATACTTGAAATTTAAAGGCTATTCTAACAAATTCTACCCTTACTTCTAAAAGAACTGCGAAAGCTTCAACTTTTCGGCGACTCGATCCCTACTATGTTTACACCTCTCGCATATTTTTTCAACGCAAACAAGGCTCTAAAACATTTGTAGGAATCTTGTCACCTACTTCCTAAATCTAACTAACAATTCTACTAACTACTAAACTAAAAACTAAAGACTAAAACCCGAAAGACTTACCCGTTGAAGACTTCTGCAGAGCTTCCGCCTGAACTTCTCTCTCTTCTTTCTCTCCCTAGGATTTTCGGCCAAGGAGCACAAGAAGTGAAGAGTGATGTGCAGAATTTTGAAGGAGAGGCATGGGTATTTATAGAAAAAAGTAAGGGACTTGTTTGGCTAAATTAGGGCTTTGTTTGGAAAATCAAGGTTGTATTAACCCATTAATGCAACTTGTTCAAGAAGCCACTTCTTTCACACACACACACTCTTGGCCGAACCCTAGGGCTGATGTGGCAGCCCCCCTTAGCTCACTTTATGCCCTAGTAACCGTTTTCCCGATCGGCACCCGATTCGCGTGATTTCGGAGAATTCACAAAATTCTGGATTTACAACTCTGAAGACATGTTCTCACTTAGTAGAAATGTCCAAGTTAACCTAAATTTTGATTCCATATAGGCCTCCAGTATTCCAATTGAAGTTTTCTCGAAAAACGTGTCCGAACGCGTCCGGTGTTGGAATTCGTTTTCGGAGATATCAATCTCTTGAAATAATTCACTGATTCCAAATATGTCTAAATAAATTCAAACCCATTCCTAAATGTTGAGTTAGAATTTATTTTCCCTTTTCCAAAATTATGCCTATATGCATTTTTCCCTATTTTGTTTTATTAGGAAAATGCACAAACGGCCTCTAATTAACTTCCGGAAGAGTCTAATGGAAGGTAAAATTCCACCGATCAATAATCTACTTTGATATTGATAATCCCATTCCTAGATCTCTAGATAGGGTCCGTTTCCTAATTTAAATATTACTATTCACAATTTTCTACTTTAATTAATTATATTATTATAAAAATGCCCACTTGACCACTTGCTTCTTATATCAATTTTATTTTATTTTTCTTTGGCCCAAAATTTCGTTTTCCCCTTTAATTAATTTAATAAATATTTATTTTTTATTTACTTAATTATTTAATGATTTATTTATTTAATTTTTCCAAAATTCCAACAAAAATCCCTAATTGGTCCATTCTTGTATTTAGGCCTAAAAATACCTAAACTCAACTATTTTTCATAAAATTTCCAATTAATTAGTAAATACATATTTACTAATTTTAAAACAAAAACCACCAATTTTAGGGTTTCATATAATTACTTGTGAATTTCCTTCACTTATGCTTAAGTAATTAGCCCAATATTACTTAATTACTTAATTATCATCACTTGATAATTTTCTTAATTACAATGTCTCATTATCTTCATATTATTGCATTAACCTTAGTATTTCCATGCCTCTTACATTATTCTATAATTTGTAAGGGTATTTTGGTCTTTTATTACTTTTGGCACATTCTTGTACAATTTCTCCAATTTCATAATTTATTAAATTACCGTAATTAGAGATATTATACTCTCCTAATTCACCTGGTCATTTTATTGCCTTTTGGTATTTTTCCATAATTTCCTAAGTTGATTACCCTTTAAGGGCATTTTGGTCATTTTGGCACTTTGGCCCTTAAACTCCCTAATTTCTTGCAGAAATTCTACTTAGAAAATAGACTGTAATTATACAAGATCGGAGATTGAAATTTCACTTATCAGAAATATCCAACTTTTATTTATAATATTCCGTATAAATATCCTAGTATTACAAAATTATCGAAAGTCACAACTTAAAAGAAATAACAAAGTTAATTCAATGAACTTTGGAACTCAAAAGTGCAATCTACCTCCTAAATACTAATTTTCACTCAAATACAATTATTAAAATTTAGTTAGCATTTTAAGCCAAAAAAAAGATACAAAATACCTTAAACTTTGAAGCAGTCGCATATAACCTTCCGATATTTCAAAGACTAGTACTCCCTCCGGTCCTAATTATAGGAACTATTTACCAGAATTTGGAGAGATTAAGGAGAGAAGTTAAATTAGTTAATTATAATTATTTTCTAAAAATACCCCTACGGAAAATTGAAAATTACATCAAGGCAAAATTAGTTGAATCAAAGGTGGACACCTAGTATAGAAAGTAAGAGAGGCTGGGTCACTTTTGATGCTTTCCCGTTTGTATTTCCACAAAGTTGGTTCAGTCGAAAGAACATGCACCAGTATGCAAAAGGTCAGAATAATTTTAAATTGTAAAGTAGGAATAAAGAAGCTTACGTGACATACACAAGGACTAGAATCTCCCCACACTAATATTTGGATGTCATCACCAAATGCTTAGGTCAGATGGTAAGGGGTTGTCCTAACTTAACCATGGGTCTTGAGTTCGAGACATGGGAATGCAGTGTGCGTGGGTGGTAGAGGCTTCCCCCCGAAAGGGGCCAACCTGATCTCAGTCCGGATTAGTCCGGGGCCGTTGATGTGCCTGAAAGATGGTCTGCCTTGAAACACCAGAAGCACTGCAAAAAAAAAAAAAAAGGATGTCAACTGGCAATATGTTAAATTTAAAATACATAATGAATAATGAATATTAAATCAATTAGAAGACGAAATTCTATGCATTAATGGACAATCATAATTTCATAATAAAAAATAAAATGATTGTTAAATTATACTAGGCGTGTATGTTTGTTATTATCATCAAGGTATAAAATGAAAAAAATAAAAAGTATAATTGAGGTGTATATAATATTAATGAGTTGCAAACATGATTTACTTTATAAAATATATAGGTCTATTATTAAATTATTATTGAGAAAGTATAAATAGGGGTATTATAGGAAAAAAAAAATTGATAAAAGTTAAAACTTGCTCTTATAATTAGGATCAAAACCAACTCTAAAATGTGTTCCTATAATTAGAACCGGAGAGAGTAGTATTTTTAAGATTCTAAAGGCCACACAAGACTAAAAACAATACGAAAAGCTTTCTACAATTAGAGAATCAATATGCAGCATGATGCTCTTTCTAAGAATTGGAAGATGAAAGGTGTGCAGGCTGCAAGGAGAGGCAATGAGAATGGGTTTTTAAATGATAAAATGACGTTGCATCCCTTATCTAAAAATGATATAATTATTATAAGATTATTAGCTTACATTGCTATGAAGGATGCTGCATAGAATGCAAGGTGTCTTTTAGCAATCTGATGTGTCAAAAAGATAACGACAAGTTAATAGCAAGGGCCTCATAGTAAGAAAATAAAAGATCATGGAGATTAAATTTAAATTTTGAAATGTCAGATGATTATATGTGCTACTCCAAAGTTCAGGGGGGTTTTATATAATTTAACCAAAAAGAAGTGCTCCTTTAGGCCCCAATGAGTGTTTCCATGTGTAGGACTTTGTCGGATCCCTTTAAATTGAAGTCTCCAAGTCTAAAATATGATCTGAAGCTCCATTTTCAACTCAAATTGAATTATTGATGTCCTCAATATTTTTATTTAGATTTATTGATCTAATTGCTATTTGCTTTGTAAAAATCTTTTGAACTAGATCATTAAATGCTTTTTTAATTCTTTTAACTTTTGCTCTTATGATTGGTCCACTTAAAATTTAAAATTTATAAAGACTCATTTGGAATTGAGCATTGATCACTTGACGTGATGAAGTTGTTTTTCACCACATTCCTAGGAGTTATTGCATCTCCATTCCAGGGGTTGCCTTTGTTATACTCACTCTCTCATTGAACACTAGAGTTTGGACAACTGGACTTCGTTCACCAAAACATAGTATTTTTTTTTTTTAATATATTATCATCCAGTAATTAGTTCAGGGTTTGTGATTGTCTCTTATAGTACAAATATCTCCTCTGAGACTTGAACTCAAGACCCAGAGAGATCTAGCAAGGCCTTCGCTAGATCAACTCTATGTGGGTAAACATAATATTGTTAATAGTCATATGACTATTTGAAGAATAAAAAGAACAAGAAGAAAATTTTCGTTAAATTTATTTTTATATAATTGTTAGATTATAACTAATCCACTCTTGATGGATTAGAGCACAAACTCAAAAGAATAAGAAGAAGTTTGAGTGAAACCTTGTAAAGCACCCATTTTGTTTAGACTATAGGAGTATCATAACAAGGCAATAAGTACTTTCGTGTGTGCATACGATGACCTCCCAATCTCTCTCTTCCTCTTTCTTCTTCCCTCCTCCATCTGTGTGTGTATTTGCTGCATGTATAATCGAGTCTAACCGTGATTTTGTTGATGCAGGTAGTTCAAATTATTGCGATTGATTCAAGGTATGCCTGAAACTCTTGTTAGATCCGAACACGCAGCGGAATTAAAAAAGAAAACTTTTAGGGATCCCTTAGGCGGATCGCTCAACCGCATTTAGATCAAGGTTAGATTTCAGAACTGTACCTATGCGAGCTTGCTTGCATTCCGTTCTCGTTTGCGCCTTGAACCTCGTGCGCCTGAGACGTCGTACGTGTCAAACGAGGTGACATCTTTTATCCGTGCTTCTTGATCACATAGGCTAAAGCCTTCTTGTTCGATCAGACAGGAGCTGACTTCGCTTGTCTTCTCCCTCTACCGGTATCCATACGAACGACCTCCAACACCGACAATAGTGCCTCAGTATTCTTGCGTCTCTCTCTCTCTTTTCTCTCTAGGGTTTTGTTTTCGCGGCCGTCTAATTCATTCGTCCGTTTAATAGACTAGATCAGAATCACTTATAGAGTTTCTAAAACCCTAATATGTCGTATTAAAATATTCAAAAATTAATCTAATTAATTTTGAATTTGAATTAAATAATATTAATTAAATCTGTCCAACAGATATAATCTAACTATTTAATCCGAATTAATAGGCCTTCAGATTTAATTTATATTTTATAAATTAAATCAAGACATGATATCCTTATATTTAATTTAAAATGATATACGATATCTCAATTCAAATTAAATCTGATATACAATATCTTTATTCGAAAATTAAATCTGAGATACAATATCTCAATTTATTATAGTTATTTAATTTATCAAATAAATTAAATACTATATATAATAATATTATTATCAATAAATAATATCATTATTATTTTCGAATTTAATAATATATATATATACACACACACCCTAGATTAAATAAGTATTCATTAAATCTTAAACACATTTAAGATTCAATGAATCTAGACACTCTTGCTCGTGTTGGGTTATTCTTGTGTGCGACCCTGTAGGCCCACATGAAATTGGCAGCGGGCCAATACTGTACCAGCCCACAAGTCGCAAGCGGCCTCTAGCAAGACATTGCGACTACCCAATTCACATGGGGATCGTTGATGCGATATAACCTATCGTACAACCATGTCACGTCCCTTTTGTCACGCGATAATTTGGTCAAAGATGAGGCATGGAGAATGTCAACTTCCTATTCTTGACCATTACTTTCTCGATTCTTGAGTAGTCTAATTGAAATGGAAACTCCTTTCCATCATAGTATGGCCATACATTTCTCGATCGACTCATCGAGGGCCCCAAAGATTATCTCTCTACAAATGTGAGGGACAAATCCCATCTTGACCACTCACATCCCTCGCATGAGAACCAATGATCCCGATCCAAGCCTTTATCATCACCCTGGTCAAAGATGACTTTTTACTAGCTAGGTCAAAGATCCGTGACTCATCATGTAGGAATCCATGATGATCTCAGTCATAGGGCGTCGTGACGCGGTTATACATGAGATAAGCTTATGACTAAATCCATGCAGCCTTTCTCATAGTGGGTCGGTCCAAAGACCTTGTACTCTTACAGTGCCCATGACTTTGATTCGTATCTCCATACATCATCAAAGTCATACTAGTCTTATCTCATCTTCGCTCCCGCGTAGATGACCGAGTAGGGACATTTAGGATAATCTAATAGATATATCCAGGGATACAGTTATCAATGTAAACATGCAAACGAAATGATAACTAAAAGATAATACTTTAAATAACATAAATGTCTAAAGTACAATGACTTGCCCCTAGGGCATAATTTCCAACAACTCTACCATAACAATGACAATCATAAGTTCCAAACTTTGGGTGGATCAACCATATATGCCTTTTGACCTCCAAATGTACATATGCTAGAGAATGTGAGTTCAAAGGATCCATTCATTACAAAAAAAAAAGCATTATTTGTAGCGGTTAATTTGTAGCGGTCACACTAACCACTACAAATACCTGTATTTGTAGCAGTTTAAGCCAAACCCGCAGCAAATTCGTAGCGCCAGTAATGGCGCTAAAGTGCGGGCTTGTTTGCTTGAACTTTGTAGCGGTTACGACAAAAACCGCTACAAAAATAACGCCAGCTTGGCACGTAATGGCGCGAAGGGTTGTGGCAATGACTTTGTAACGGTTCAAAGTAATTAACTGCTACAAAGTTGGTGCCAACTTTGGCGCGTAATGGCGTGAACGTTGTCGAGGTAAATTTTTTCATGGTTATATGAAAATAACTGCTACGAAATACGAAACAATGCCATATTTGTCGCGGTCAGGGAAAAGAGGCGTGTTAACCACGACAAATCCTATCCATTTGTAGCAGTTTTTACGAGAAACACTACAAATATTGACGCTATATATAGGTTGACTTAATCCATACATCAATTATAAATATTTAAAAATAATTCAATCTGTATTATCGCTGAATGAACTATCTCGGAGGCTTGATAGTTGAAGACATGCATATATCTACAGCTCTCATCCTTGAAGCCGAGATTAGAGTTTCAGATATTTGCATCTCTCATCCTTGAAGCCGAGGTAGTTCCTTTTGTTATAATCCAGATGTAATTATTTCTTTTGCGTGAAGACTTCTACTCTTCTGAAGATAGTCCAGCATGCAACCGAAGATTCATGAAAATATCTCTAATCAAAATGAGTCAGTGAGTTTTTCGTGGGAGATCGACAGCTATACTGAATCCGAATCTTCACAGGCATGTTAGACTATTTTCAGTAAATAAATAATGTTTGTAGTGGTTGAACAATAAACCGCTACAAATTGTAAGATGTGTGTCCGTTTGTAGCGGTTGTATCGCAATAACTGCTATAGAATGTCAAAGGTCAAGAATTTAGTAGCGATTATTTAATCGCTACAAAGTGTCACAACGAACGAGCGAATTAGTAGCGGTCCATGCAACGGTTCATAAGTAACCGCTACAAAGTCACTAATATTTGTAGCGGTTTTCATATATAACCGCTACAAATTGTCGCGGTTTTTAAACCGCAACCCCCCTCATTTCAAATCACCCAAGGTTTGAAATGTCGCCTTTAAACTTTTCATTCTCTCTTACTTTTTACTTAAAATCTAGAAGCGATGGTTTCAAAAGGAAACAGAGAGAAAGGCAAAGAGCTTGTGTGCGGTTCACTACTGATGGATGTATCCTATTGAGAGGTACTCATTTAAAATTGGGTTAAGTACCAATTTTGCCCCACAAGTACGCGCCCGGGAGCAATTTTTCCCTTTAAGTTTTCGGTGGAGCAATGTTGCCCCTGAAGTCTCAAAACGTGGCAATGTTGCCCCTCCGTTAAAAACTCTAACGAAACCCTAACGTTGACCGTTAGGGTTTTTAACAGAGGGGCAAAATTGCTACGTTTTGATACTTCAGGGGTAACATTGCTATGTTTTGGAGGAGCAATTTTGCCCCTGAAGTATAAAGCGTAGACAGTTGCCCCTCCGTTAAAAACCCTAGCGGTCAACTAACGGTCAACGTTAGGTTTTTAACTGAGGGCAACATTGCTACGTTTTGAGACTTCAGGTAACATTGCTCCGCCGAAACTTAAGGGCAAAATTGCTCCTCGGGCGCGTGCTTCAGGGGCAAAATTGGTACTTAACCCTTTAAAAGTAATTACTTTAGCATTACTTCCTTGTCGCACATGTCAGCATGGATATATCAACATTTTTCCTTCATTACTTTATAGGTTTTTTGGGAAATTGAAATCTTACGTGAGGAATAAGACGTGGCCTGATGGTTCAATAGTAGAAGGTTATATAGGGGATGAGGTCTTGTACTTTTGTTCAAGGTACTTTGATGACGTTGAGACATCATTCAACCGACCGCCTCGTGTAGACAATTGTCTTGAGCTTGGGCCTGAACCATCAACAACATAGTTGTTAATCCCTCGTGTTGGTAAACCAGTTAACGGAAGTGAGAACTTCAAACTGACAGCACTTGAGAAGTTTCGAGCACATAGATATGTCTTGATTAATTGAACTAAAGTTGAACCATACCTTCAGTAAGAATTGATTTCACACGTATATATGTTATCCTATATATTTCCATACATTTTATACTCACATTTCATGATCGTCATTGCATGTTTAATTGCAGGAAATTCAGGAGTCATGTGAAGCGTCAACTGAGGATCCTTACACAAACATCCTCCTAAATTGATAGAAAGGTGCACAGAGAATTCTCGGGTTGGTTTACGAGGAGAATAATGAATGATCACAACCCGCACTCACCAGAATTCAGAGCTCTCACACTCAGCCCGCTTGACTACGCCCAAAGATTTACGGCATACAATGTCAATGGTTTCACGTTTTGCACCGTTTCACGAGAACAGGGATTACTGACCCAAAACTCAGGTGTTTATGGCACGTTTGGGACGAGGAGTTATGTGAGCAGCAGTGACGGGAACATTCAGTTCGGTGACGTCCCGTATTATGGAAAGCTACTTGATGTGGTCAACATAAATTACCAAGGTCGTTTCACCGTGATGTTGTTCAAGTGTTTGTGGGCGAATACGATAATGTCCCGGGGACTAACGACTTAGGCATCACATCAGTGAATTTCTCCCGGCCTATTCACACCGGTCAGTCTGAAGATGATGAGCCATATATTCTTGCCTCAAAGGCACATCAGGTTTATTATGTCCCCGATGAGAGGCACAGGGATTGGAATATGGTGGTTCACTTAAAGCCTCGGGACCTTTATGACATGGCCGATGGTGATAACGTCACCTACGAGAGTGAGCCGTTCCAGCCTGCCAGTTTCAAAAACTTCTTCCTTGACGGCGATGATAATTTACCTATAGTTCGGTACGTTTTTTAATATACGCTTTATGAAGTAATAACATTTAACTAAAGTTTAATTTATGTTCAAACTTATTCAACTCACAAGTAACATTTTCTCCATACTTTTTTGTAGGGATGGCGACAAAGATTAAGAGAAAAAATTATGCTTACTATTTAATCTGTAATCTTCTATTTATTTATTTTTTTTAAGAAAACCCTAATAGTATTTGTAGCAGTTTTTTAACCGCTACAAAACACATACCAACCACTACAAACACATAACCGCTACCAAAACCACACCACATCCATAACCGCTACAAAGTGTTGCGCAGATATCAATATAAATACCCCACCAAACCTCATTTAATATGCTTCATTTTTGTTTTGCACACACGTTTTCTCTCATATTGCTACGTTTTCTTAAAGAGGTTAAGTGTTTGAAGAAGGTAAGTATTGTTCAATTGGATCAAATATGATGATTATCAAAATAATTTTTTCTTCTTCTAACTTTGTGATACTAATATTTTTTAATTCACAATTGTACGAATATTTTTCAACTTTCTTCCCACTTTCTAATACATTATTCCATTTGCTTTCACACATATTATTTTTAAAATTAAATATTATTTAAATCAATTCATAATTAATTGTTATTATACCTACACATTCTTATTGTTTTACACCTATATATAATATATAACCCTATATAATAAAATATCATATTTTCATATCATTTATTTTTACTAAAAATATAAATTATTGATATTACAATATTTAGTTAATTAATATAAAAATTTAAAGAAAATATATTTTTTCTTAAAAAATTATTCATCTCGTTGGGTTAACAAACCGCTACAAATATTCACATAAAAATTTAAACGTCATGTTGTAGCAGTTTCCAACTGCTACAAATATGAAATTTTGTTTTTTTAAAAGGCGGCAAAACTTTTTCGAAAAATGGTGGGAATGTTTTGTGCCGATTGTATATGAAAAATTTAAAATAGACGGCAAAACATTTTTTTTCCAAAAAAATGGCAGGAATATTTTGTAGCGGTTAATTGACCGCTACAATATAATTTGACAGTTTGGCGTAATTTGTTTATATAGTTAGTAGCGGTTACATAACCGCTACATTTTGGTCAATTTCACTTTGTAGCGGTTTCCAAACCGCTACTAACCGCTCACACACGACGTCAGCACAACCTCATGTTGTGGCGGTTGTGTTAAACCGCTACACATACAGTAGCAGTTAATGCATATGTAGTAGCGGTTTTTGTTAACCACTACAAAGCAGCTTGCAACAAATGATTTTGTAGCGGTTTCAGAAACTGTTACTAAGGTCATTTGTAGCATCTATAACCGCTATAAATACGTCATTTTAACCGCTACAAATAGACATTTTTTAGTAGTGAATTCTTGTGGGTTTGCAACATATATTATTATTTCACCCTCATTGTTCATTTTCCAAATGAAGGCTCTAACGTTGGGCAAGAGAAGAAATATAAGATATGACACCCCCCATATCTTTAAGAAGACAAAATAATTGTAATTTAGTATATTTTCTGAGAATATACTTATCAAAGTAACATATTAACAAAAATTGTCAATGTTAGAACTTGCATTTTCCTAATATTCAAAAAAGAACATGCATTTTAGTATTTCTCACTTTTAAAAATATTGTTACTATAGTTATTATTATTTGTGGACTTGAATTTCAGTTCGGATTGCTGCATATCTTGTATTTCCTACTAACTAGAAACTGACTTCAAGCAATTCTTTGAGAACTGTAGTTGTGTTGTTGGTTTGACTAAAATTAATGTTCATGAAGACCTACATATTCCACAACCATACAGCTAAACTAGAAGCCTATTTTCTGAGTCGATTACCTCGTTTCTGTTTTAATTGGAGTAGTTCAAATTTAATAATTTGAATCAAATTCACTAGTGGGATAAGGTTCTGTTGCTGACGTTGTTGAATCAAATTGACTTGAGCTACAATTATGATTTTAATGGATTAATATTATTGTTAGTCCTTATGGTTTGATAAAGTTTTTGTTCTTGTAGTTTTAAATCATTAGCTTTGGTCCTTATAGTTTCATAAGGACTTGGTTTGAGTTTAAATATATGGACCAAAACTAAAACCTATCAAGAGTATAGGGACCTCGTTAAACTCAAATCAAATCTTTATGAAATTATAAGTATTAAGACTACATGAACCAAAGCTGTCACACCCCCTCCAATATATGTTATACAACGGAATAAAAGCATGTAATACCGTTTGGATGTAGAATATTGATTTAATAATCTAACCTGGCTATGTATAAATAAAAAACAATCTCCCTTGGGATCACATTAGGATTTACAGTTATCCAAAATAAAATTCCGTTACTGTCCAAAATATCTCATCCAAAAAAATAATATAATACAATTTTATTACAAATAACTACTCCAGATTCACCACCAACCAAAACCTTCAATTATGCTTCGTGTCCACTGACTTGCCCCAAGAGTCCTGTTCTCCTCTATGGCCCCTTCTTGAACTTTTGGCATGTTTGGGATTCAAGTTGAATCCCCGAGTAACAAATTAATCTCATATTCAAAGTATATTCAGTATATGTTAGTCTATCACAATCATGAAAATAAACAATATGGCATTTAGCATATATCACATACAATCACATAATGCACACATCATTGACTACAGAGCACATCACACATCACACAGCAAGGCTCGAATCCACAGCATTGGGAAAAACAACAACTGGCCAGAACAACTGAATGCAATAAATGTGTGTCCTAGACATGAATCACAACCATGGTACAAATATGCATACACAGATATACAAAGCATATGAGATTAAAGTTACTACCTGTTAGCTCAATAGCAAAATAGCATTCAAGTTCTTTGTCGGGCCTTGGGCTTTTGTAATTTCCTATAATAATAAATAATATGCATAATTTTACCCAACATAATAAAGGTCTTAATTATCAAATAAGACTTATTATAACGCTTAGATCACCAAACTTTGAAAATTCATATTTAATTGTATAGGTGTCTAAATTATGTGTTTCCAAAGGCTATGTGACCCTTGATATATCTAGTTTCACATAAAAATCTCACCAGCAGCCAGAAAAATTCGTACAGACCTAGAATAATTTAAATATCTCTACTCTCTAGATTAAAGTTCTAGAATCATAGGTCAACTTCAAAAATTAATATCTCTACATACAGAACTCAAAATTAAGCCCATGACCTATCAAATTCAAGCTACGAATGTCTAATTTGATACTATAAAATTTAATAACCTTTGGACACGATTTACTTATTCAAAAGTATGTCACAAGTCATCTGCCTCACACAACTTCAATTCTGACAATTTTGACATTTTATGTAATTTATGTCTAACATTTCCAAAAATCATTTTCCATATCCATACCACACTATTTTCCTTTCTAAGCATGTTGGAAACATAAAAACACATAAAATACCATCATTTCCTTATGTTTTGATTCAGGCCGAAACGTACATGTCTTGAAAAAGAACTTAAATAATCTTCCAAACTAGCTTCACAAATTTCATGATTTTGGCTTTGGTTTACCTTCTAACTCATTGTTTAAACTTAATACACTTCCTAATCCATTTTTATAAACTTGAGCGAAGCCTTCCTTTAGAGTTTATGATTTCCAAATATAGAGAAATTAATTTCCAAGGTCAAGTACATACCATCACAAACATGTGCAAGAAGTAGGGGTGAACATTCGGTTTTCGGTTCGGTTTTTCGATTAAAACCGAAAAACCGAAATATGCACATGTTAAAAACTGAACCGAAAAAATCGAATTATTTCGGTTCGGTTTTTCGGTTAATTCGGTTTAACCGAATTTTACATAAATATATGAAAATTTACATGAATAAAGTAGACATATAGGGCTTTCTAAATATATAAATTATGTAGCATTTTGAGTTCTACACAAGTAGTAACATATTTTCGAAGTTAAGCCTTATTTATGGAGTTATAAACTGGGCAGCGTTGAGAAAATATTAAACTGGGAATGATCTGTGATTTTATTTCTTCTGGGAATATTTTTCCTTGAAAATAGATATGTCAAGGGTCATGAGGAATTTTGAAACACTCAAAAACGATTTTTGTAGAATTAATTATGATTTTTTTAAAAAAAATTAAAAAAATCGGTTTTTCGGTTTTAACCAAATTTTTTTGCAAAAACCAAACCGAACTAATTTAAAAAACCAAACCGAACCAAAAAAACTAAACACCGAATTATTCGGTTCGGTTTTCGGTTTCGGTTTTGATTTGCTCACCCCTAGCAAGAAGGTTGGAAATCCACTTACTTGGCTTGTCTTTGAATTTCTTGCAAACTTTTTCCTCTTCCTTGGTCTTTGAAGTTTCGGCCTTAACTTAAGAAATATCATACAAAAGAGTTTATTAAGTACTAAAGGCTTGCATGGAAATATAACAAGAAGAGTGGCAAGATATAGCATGCAACTTACTTTAGCATTTTGGCTTTTTCTTTCTCTCTTTCCTTCCTTGTGTATTTCGGTCAACACCTCCTCTTTGTACTCCCTTGATTATTGCACGACTCCATCCATGGAAAGAGGGGTGAGAGGTGATTTATAATTGGTTGCGAACTAGCCTAAGGGTCCCCTTGATTGTCTTGACCAAAATACCCTTACACTCTCTCTTCTTTTATTCCCAATGTGATCATTATAACATGTGTTTCTCGAACTTTCTCCTTCCTTTTTGACTTGGCCAAATATATGTACATGCATGGGCTTCTTGTGTTGTATCACATAAGACAAAACTTGAAGGAAATCCATTCTCTCTCATTGCCCTTCTTGTTGGCCAAAACTAACATGAAATAAAAGGCGTATGCTTGACTATTTGGTTCATGTTCACATTTCTCCTTTCTTTGGTCTTGTCTTGCACGAATTGAAAGCTTTATGGATTGTCTCTTTCATAAGTCAAACTCATTAAATTCCTTCTACTTCCTTCTCTTTCATGGTTGGCCAAAATATGGCCCTAAAGAAGTGATTTATCCATTACACGTCTTTTACTCTTCTCTTGATTATTTAACTCGGATATTTCATGTGATGTTTTGCTTTCTCTCTTGTCTGAAATTTATGGCCTATTAATGAAGCATATGTGTCACTATCCTGATCTTTAATTTCTATGCTTAGGAATCTTTTCTCTCTCTTCTCTTTTCTCCTCCCTCTCTCTTCTCTGCACTTCCCCTCCCTCACCGTATGCTCCCTCTCACCGGCGGCTTCTACTCACAAGCCACTGGCGAGTCCATTTTTTGTGGCACAAATGAGTCAGAGAGGTAGTTTAGAGTCCAGATCTTGGATCTGTGGTCTTCTTTCTTTGAGTTCCGTCGGATGTGGCTATCTCTCGTCCTTGTGGCGAGCCCTCTCTTCTCCTTCTCCAGATCTGATCTGTGGAGGTGAGATTTATCTGTTTTTTGTTGCTTTTTTTGTGGTACTGGGTTTTGTGGTGGTGTTCTTATCTCAAGAAATAAACAGATCTGTAAGATCTACGTTCAAATCCTCTTGATGCTGTTTGGACGTTATTAGATCTGATTATCGCTTGATAGCTCGGATCTGCGTTCTTGGGCGAAGATCTAAAGAGGTGTTGCTTGGTGTGTGGTCAAGGTCACCTGATCTGATTCATCAATGGAGCAAAAGTGTTCTTCAGGACATCATGTGTCTTCTTTCGTCTGAGGTTGGGTTTCCCGTGTTCTTTTCCCCAATATGGGGTAACTGTATAGTTGCTCTACTTGCAGCTCATGTTTATAAGGAGGTATGCCCGTTTGGGTGGGTTTTCCAACCAACACTTTCTTGCTTGTCACTTCTAACATTGGATATTGAGGAAGCTACTTTTGTCCATAATTCTATTTCTATTCTTAAATATTTTATGTACGGTGATTTGGTTGTTTCTTTGTATTTGATGTATTTTGTTGTATTGGATTTGACATTGTTTGCTTGAATCCAGGTATTGTATCTGTTTGTAGTGTTTGTAGTATTAATATAAATATCTTTTCCGAGAAAAAAAAATTATATGCTTAGGTGTCCCCTTTGATGTCATCTTTCTCCCCTATAAGGACAAGTGGCAAAAGAGGATGAATTATGTTGACTTTATTTACAACATGTGTTAAATACCAAGCTTTATGAATTTTCATTCTTCTTCTCTCTTTGGACAACATATAGGGCCCTTGTAGATGGTTTTAATTCCTTTATTGACTTAGTTTATGATAAGTGACAAGAATCTAGGACAAAGGGAATTTAATTGTCTTGATTGACTTTCATGTAGACATATGGCATGTTTTTGCATCAAGTTCATTTGTCGTCCTCTCATCACCTTGTTGGCCGAAATATACACCATATATATAAGGTGGTCCATTATTTGCTTTCAAGACTTGTCATTTTCCTTGCCTTACACTTACACTTGGCACAATTCAAAATCATGAACTTATAACTTACCACTCTGATCTTATTTATAAGTCATTTGATCAAAACTTAAAGTTAGTTATCAATAATTATGTAATTAATTTTCATTTTCTTTATGAATGAGTATCTTCACTTTATCTTCTCTATTTTAGATTGTATCTTTCACTCTTTTTTCTTCTATTTTCATTGGTATACTTACTATATTGTCACAATCTCATTTATCGTTTCTTCTTTTGGACTGACCAATCAATTTAATTCATCTTTTGACTTATAGTGATATCTTAATTTCTTTGACCAAAAAAAATATATCTTAATTTCTTGCTTTTCCTCTTGATTTGGACAACTTGGAGGTTTCTTTAAGAAGCCCTTGAATCATCTTTTCATATCAATTTCTTAACGTGACATATGGCACTCTAAGATGCAAAAAGAAATTTAAAAGTTGCACTTTAATTTTAGTACGCCATAAATATCAAATTCATGTGACTTTCCTCTCTCTTCTTGTTGGACGAAAATGGTCCTAAGAAAAGGTTCACACATTGACTTACATTATCCTTGGATCCATGTCAATTCCTTACATTCATTTTATCATTTATTAACAAAATTCCAATAGGACAAATATCCTATTCCTTCATGCCATTCATACTCTTAGTCGAAAATAACACTTAAGAGAATAACTCCCATGTGACGTTTTAACCATTTAAATATGGGTTTAATATGTCTTCATTTCATTTACTGCAGAAACTTTTTTTCTGCAGCACTCATATAAAAGTGAGTGGGTCCTACTAATATTTTCTCTCTTATCTCTTTACAATGGGACCCACTCATTTTTATGTGAGTGCTGCAAAAAAAAAAAAAAGTTTCTGCAGAAACATTAAACCCTTTAAATATTGTCCCATTAATAAATTTCCACTAGCCATATACATTGCTACAAAAAAATTTAGTACATTGAAAATCAGGTTTTACAAGCCACCAATAAAATTTCCATTTGACTCTCTTCTTTCTCTACCTCATTGGCCGAAATTATGGCCTCATTGTGAGTCTCCAATATTGTCTTTTATTATTTTTGACATATTCTCATATGTCAGATAATTATTTCCATCTATTGACTAAATTCCACATGTCAATTTCCTTTGATAACATTTGTCACATTTCTTGAACTGGGCTTAATCATCTGCCTATTACAGGCTTATCCTTAAATCTCTATACCCAAAATTCAGAATATTATAAAAGCTAAGATCCAATTAAACAAGTATTAACAATAGTATGAACTCCAATTTTAATAAACTCAAGCAATTTTGATTTCGTTAAAATAGGGGTTTAGAAGACATTAATTAATTATGCATGCTCTAAATAAGTTAGATACCAATCCGATTCCAAAGTTAGTAATAACAGTTTTTACTTCACATAGCAAAGAAAATATGAGAACATATTATAAAGGGGAAATATGCTCCAATAATTATGCATACAAACACACAATCAATTATTTTCATTTTCTTTTAAACAGCAAACAGACATGCCAAACTCACGGAATTGCAAAGATCAAAAACCTCAATTTTTCTCATCAACAATCACTTGCACTTTACCCTTGAAAGTGCTGAGAGGATTAAAATCCTCTAACTGGATTTAGAAATCTATACCGCTGCATCGAAAATCTTGAGGACCATCACACTTGAATGGCCTCAGAGATACAAAGTTTCAATCCTGAATTGGCAGAAATGGCATATAAGATCAATTACAAAACCTGTTAGCTCACCTAATACACTCAGACTAAAATCTCTATCTTGTAAGAAGTTTGTATGAAGGCATATCTTCCAGCCGTGTGATATCTTCAAGGAGAAGTTCCTTCTCCAGCTGATGACGTGTCGCTTTCATCACTCTCTGTTCAAAACATAAAATAAAATAAAATAGCCGTAGTCACTAAGAACCAAAATATGGAAATCTAGGTCAGCTGCCAACCTTGGTTCAAACAATTACTACGGTTATTTCTCCATGATTGTTAGGACCAGAAAAGTTGACATAAAAGTATAAAGGACTACACAAAAATCTTTTCCCTTCATTTGCAAGAGTTATTGATGGGTCTAACAAATATTGGGGCAACACTTACCAACGAACGAAGGGCCAGAGTTTCTCAGCAAAAGGCCCAGTTAGCCCCACGGCCCAATTCAGATCAGAATGCGCAGGAAGGAAGGGGGACCACTCGGGAATAGGGTGTAACTGACAATGGTCAGGTAGTGGGAGTGCGTTATATAGGAGGAGGATGGATATTGAGGGGGGAGTGAATTGTGAGGAGAGGAGCAGGTCTCTCGAATACCTTGCTGGTTGTTCTGATTCTTTCTTTTTTCTATTTCTTCACTGTCACTAGACTATCAGTGTTTTAGCTTTCCGGTTAAGGAAGCCATTGGTGTAATCTCTAATTTTTCCCTTATATCAGAGGTTATACAGTGGATAATACTTCATTTTATCTCCATATTTTGCTGGCTCTAACAGTTATTACCCTCAGTATTAAGGTTTACACCTCACTGTATTTTTCAAAGTTGATATTTAGTTTTTCTTTCCACACATCATTACCAATACAAACCTCAAAATTACTTTCAACCATTTATCTCCCTTGAGATTCTCAAAAATCTACACGGGCACAACTCCTAGTTTCAATTTATATTAAACTCTCTCCCTAATTAACACCAAAATTGTTAGCCAAGCATATATTCCGTTTTTTTTTTTTTGGCCAGCAGCCAAGCATATATTCTACTGTCATAAAAATGTACTTACAGAAACTCAGAACCCAATAGCCTAATCAAATATCAATGCAGCACAAGTAACCAAAAGGCGAAGCTAGTGCTCATAAAAGCTAAATGGATGTTAGTATAAAATTGTTGAAACTACAACCGCAAAAGGGAAAGTAAATGCAATTTATGCAAAATTTTAAATTCAAATTCCATTTTGGATTTTCCTATTTCTACCAGAAGCATTCAGACCAGATAACACTTACGTTAAAATCCATGTATGATGCTCGCATGGTAAGCCATTGATGATCCATCATCTTAAAAGTTATGCAATAGAGTATATCAAAAGCCGATTCATTTTCTGTCAGATGATAATGAATGAATTTAGTTACTTTAAACAGCAAGCTAAGATGTAATACCAAAACGAGGATTCGGACCTTGAAGTGAAAAGTTACATAAAATATTTTTTCTTATTCTGGCTAAGTGCTGTATTCACCACATTGCACGTTTGGAAGTCCCATAAAGTATTACCGTTTAGATATTAGTATTCAAATCCTACCCTTTTCTCCCAACATAGAAGAGGGACGAAAATAGCCAAGTAAAAAAAATGTACACATAATATAGGCTACCTGCAAGAAGTCTTAGAAAAGTTGCTCCCACCATTGTCCGTGGCTTGACTGTAAAGCCAAAGCATATTGTTAACAATTAATATCATAAGCTGAATTCAGTTCTTGAACGAAAGAAAATTGAAATCAATTCATTGCTTTGCAAATACATCAACCATACATCAGCCTGCATAAAAAGAAGTGTGGCAAGACCTTTTTTTAAAAAAAAATTGGGTTACATCATAGAGATTCAAGCTATTGACCAATACCTATATCTCACTCCACCCTTGCTACTTGAGATTGCCCCAAATGTCTTGCGTGACAAGACATTTATTATGTGTAAATTGTCAATAACAATACCAATCCACTGCAAAATGGAATTCTCTCCATTGAGTAGATCTAGCTCCTTAAATTACTATATATGGGACTACCAGTTATGCAGATCATTACAACAACCACTTACTATATATGGAACTGCAGGTCAAAAATTGGTTATTGAAGAAAAAACAAGTGATTTACAGTACCATGGTCAAATTGCAGAATAACCTGGTGAATTAAAATGCCTATTAATTAAATATACTAAAATGTTCATGATATGATCTTTTTTTTAATAAATAAATATGTCTATTTATTTCATGACATGATCCTTTAGGATGACTAAATTGATGAATTTTATGAATATATCATTCATAAGATATATGTGTGCGTATGTGCACACACGCGCATTTCATCTCTAACATTATATGATCATATTATATCATAAAATTTCTTTATCCTTTAAAAAAATCTTTTCTGATAATCTAAAGGTATGAAATTTAAATAAATGAAATTGATTCTATCCAATAATATATATTTTGTAGTAGTTGAACACATGCTTAATCCTCCAGTTTGATCTGGTTTTGATCAGTTTGATCAGTTCAATGGCACCGTTTATAGTCTATGACTGGATTAGGCAGTAGGTTAGCTTTCAGGTAAAAAAGGCAGGTTAGGTCTTGTTTTCTCAAAAATGGCAACGAAAAAAAGCATATCCGTATCATCATATAGAACTCTTAGCACTGGTAAAAGCCAAAGTTCACATTTTGTTTAAGTTCTGCTTCATGCAGCACTATGTATTATCATAGTTCAAGGAAAAAAGTGTTAGAAGTCCTAGAGGCATTTGATGAACAATGATAACAATAAAAGGTTATGGTAACAGAAGAAGTAAAACACCTGCTTCAAGATCAAGCATTTGGATTAGCATAAAGGTGATGTTCACACCAGCAACAGCAAATGGGTATTCCCATGCTGATCGGTCTCCTACCTGCTTCCATAAAAGGTCCTGAAAGGATTTCTGCAAAACCAAAAAGTTTAAGTTTTACTTCTACGACAAAGACATGACTAGTAAACACTACTGTCACATTTGATGCAATGTTTTTCTCCAAAATTAAAGTACAATCCCCAGTGAATAATAAGCAGGCTCAGATTTGTTGAAAATTAACTTATTTTTTAATATTAACCATCTCGAAGCCACCACATTTTCTAATTTATTCTGATATCCAAGATGATTGTTTCTGGTGTAATGGTATTCACTCCATAGTAACAGAGGATGACGTCAGTGTCAGTACATCACTTTTGTGGTATCTCAAGTGTCAACTAAAAACTACACGGATCACATTAAATGTCTAATTTTTAGCTTTCCTATATAAAATAAAATACGTGTTTCATTTGAGTCATAACCATAAGGTTTGGGTTTAAATCTCATCGATGTGAAGACCTTGTTGGTGGGCGATTTAAAAGTATCTCTGTAAGTGCTCTTTGAGCCCTAAGGCATACCTTGGCCCTAGTGAGCCCCTGGACCCAACTCACCAAAACTTTTTTGTATAAAAAAAATATGTGTTTCATTATTTCTTTGATAACTTTCTGTTGACATGATAAAAATGAAAATCTTAACCTTGTTTTCTCCTATACAAAATACCAGGTAAGATACAAGTGCACCAAAACAGCTTCCAAATGAAACATTCAAGGAACAATAAGCAGGGCTAGAGCTAATAATGAGGACTCGTCCTTCAAGCAAATAAATACCATCCTGCACGATTCTATCTTCATCTTCTGTTATCTTCATTTAATTTTGAGATAAACTAGCAGTAGCACATTTACATGGAGTTTGACGATGTAAACAATGTAACTTCCTACTATTTTTATACATATATTGAAACCTATTAAATTGTCACGTTTTTCAGGTTTTTACATGAGCTACTATTCAAGCCAGAAGACCTTCCACTTCAAAATTCCAAGCCTCCAAAATATTCCTCAAAGCATTAATTAAAAAAATAATCATTAAAGAAAACAGCAAACAGAAAAGGAGATCATACTGGGAAATTCCTGGCAAAAAATAGCAAATTCTCCAAAGATATATACCCACCGCCCCTGCCAAAAAACCAAATTGGAAATCATTAAAAACAAGATGTGGTTAGAATGCTGACAAGATTAGGAAATCAGAAAACAAAATATCTACCTAAAGTCTGTTGACGGATCCTTTCCTTGCCAACCCATCTCCTTCCACTGCTCAGATATCAAGCCACCAAGTTCTTCTTCGGGAAAGGCAATATTCCATAGGGCCCTTAAAGACTCCTAAAATAAAGCAAAATTACCACATGTAAATTAGAGTCTAAGAATATTGTATTGCCCATGTAATATGGAATGGACAACTCATAAACCATGGGCACATAAAACGAACTTCGACACAACTAATAGTTATTGCAGCATCACTTACAGAGACTTGATATTATTATTAACAAAATGGATACCTGGTGCTCAATGATAGAGCTGTCATAAGGAACGTCTATACGGTTCTGTAGCCTCTGCAAGCATTCTTCCTGAGAGTCCAAGTTCAACAATATCATTTTTTCTGGCTTAGTTACAAATAAAAATGTTTAATAAAAGAAGCTAGGGACGTCAAAGCTAAAGATATTCTATTCTAAAATGAACACAACAAAGGGCATTGAAAAAATAATTGAACAGGCCTAATCATGAGCATCATAGATGTCATGACCCCTATGAAGTATGAACTACAAAAGGGAACAAGAAACCACAAGCTGTGAAAAATTTAATTTTGACTAAGAAATGCAGTTCAATACAATTTTCATTCGAAAAAGAATCAATCAAAGGGATGGGCTAACTCAATTGTGTATTGTCCTCAATTTTCAATGAAGCAACATTGTATTGGAGGCAAACTCTACAAGTTAAAGAGAAGATAGGTCATTTGTCTAAACACTATTTATTGACCTTGATGGATCTTTATGTTTCAAGTCACATACTATCCTATTTATGCAAAACCAAAGAACAAAAGGCACGGCCATCATTCATATAACAAATTGAATAACTTGATTCTGAATATCTGTTATCTTTCCAAAACAATACTGATAGCCATACTCCGATAAAAATATTACAATCAATCTGAACTCAAGTCAAGTGAAATATGAGGACATATTTTTGGAGATGATTGCAGCAGCAGAAAACCTCAAAAATTCAATCGCTACATGTCACATAATTCCACATGCTGAAACTACCTACAGCATAATAAAAAAATTGATTTTTCAATTATTTCAACAGCGTTTAAATAACAAGATTATTACCTGTGATGGAGTTAAATCAAACGAGGGACGAGCATCACTATCTCTCTTCTGAGCGCAAACACAAGATAATCCTCTTCCAAGCCATGCTCCTGATCCTGCCACAGCCTCAGCTGTAAACAAATAAAATGCCCATAAGTATATGGCAATAAAAAAAAGAGTAATATATCATTATAAGTACAACATGGTTAATTGGTTTAGATTAGTTAGTAAAATGAAATCAAAACCATTCTGCTTACTGGACTACAACAGCATATAGAAATCCTTTTGCTTTCATGCAAAAGAAAAAAGGATATAGCCTGATAACAAACTATAATTGCACGACAGGGGACAACTACAATAGACACTATGGAGAGGATATTAAGGAAGTGAATGGTACTGATGGTTGAGCAAAATATGCCACAGAAAATAGCACTATCATGTCAATTTTAAAAAGTAGGCATATGTTACAATGCTTTCAAGGAAATGTGGAAGATGATAAGCTAACTAATGCACTTACAGCATTTGACTTAAAATATTACGTGTCAACTTTTGTGAGAGTAATCAGATGGTGGGAACCAAATGGAAATGCATAGAGATTGACATTAAATCCTCCCAAATGATATAAAATAAAGGAAAATTTCATAACAAATTGATAATAAAATAAGTACATTACCTAAGAATAGCCTGCAGTAAATTTCTTAAACTATGACTCTCATTACAGCATACAAAGGTAAAATATGGTTGCTACTGTTGATTCACATGCACAGACAACCTCAAACGAAGGGAAAGGGATACACATGATCCAAAACTTTGAGCCAAAGCAAAGCAACAGATTAAGCAGCGCGTTTGCCAAAACAATGAATATTTTTTAAATTTCAAGCAGTATCAGACAGGATTAAAGACCAGCACCTAAAATTTTGAATAGAATCTGAAAAATGAGCCATACTCTTCATGGCTCATTAACAGCGTGGCTTGATAAAGTTTTTATATTGAATATAAATATATAGATTTTCTATTACCGATGCATTTCTAAGTATCCTTCTCACATTTTATTATATGACTTACAATAAATTATCCCAGCTTCGCTCATAATATCTACACACACCAGCTTCATATTATAGATTTGCACAAATCAAAATATAAGTACAGTTGGCTGTATAGGCGCGCGCCATAAACTAAGATCTATAGAGACAACCATCTAATAGATATAAGTTATAAATTAAGCATAGAAAAGAGCTCTGGTGCTCAAAAGAACGGAATATTACCAGTAAGGAAAAAAAATAAAAGCGAAAAGAACTCGATAAATAGTTTGAATCTATTCGATCAAACAGAGAAGGTGCGCATGTATCGGAGAGAAAGGAAAGGTAAGAGTGAAGTGAGAGGGTGTGCCGTGTGGTGCCCAGAAAGCGCTTTTGTCAATCGCGCAAGACTTTTTTTCTTTTTTTGCCAAAATCGATCAATACATAACTTGCATAAAATGTTTGGAATATACACAAAAGTAAAACCCCAAAAAAATCCGTATTAAAAAGAAAACACACAGCAATATGAAATTATCCACCGATGCTATTTGGAAAATCAGCAAGCATCATGCAAGTGTAAATTGCAAAATGATCAAGCTTCTCAAACATGACTCGATCTCGATTCAGGTAACCGTACTTCACAAAATTGCGAGATAGAGATAAATGCAGTATCATAACCATAGTCAACATGAAATGAAACCATAGTCAACATGAAATGAGTGAAAACAACACTTCAGAGAGAATCGCAAAATATACGGAAAACAATAAACAGTGATGAAATACAAAGCATTTACCAGAAATAAACACTTTAGAGGAAGGAGGGTAGGAGAGAGTCGCGAACAAACCGAAAAGGATAAATAGTTACGAAATTTAAATTTAATACATTTACCAGAGGTTGATTGGTAGGAGGTGTTGCCCCGCTCAAGAGTTTGCGACATCCTTCTGACAGCAACGAATGATCCACCTCTATCATCCATATCCTACTATTCTTCAATACACACTACAACCACAGCATAAACAACTAAACCCAATAAGTTACCAATCCCTCAGAAAACCACTCCTCGACAATCCAATTAACTGAAATCACCAAAAGATGGAGCAGAAACCAGATCAGACTCCGAAAGTTTTCACAGAAAACTCGCCAAAACCCAAACGAATAGCACCGAAGGCTCCAGAAAAGGCCAAAACCAAACACACAACGCCGAAATCCAGATTTCCTCAGGAAACAAACAAGGTGGGGAAAAAGAGTAGAGAACTGAAGAAAATCGAACAAATATTACATGAAAAGGGAGATAAGAAGGATAGTAAGAAGATGAAGAAAAATGTTGAAGAAAGTGATAGCTAGGGATTTTGGAAGATCTGAGAGAAGAAACAGGCCATGGGAGACCGTTACAGATACAGCTCGCCTTCACTCTCTCTCTCTCTCTAACGCATCGACAGTTTTGCTAGCTCGCTTGTTAGCTTTCAGTGGCTGCTTGGTGAAGACGTTGGCGTTTTGCTTATAACAAAGAGTGTGGGGGTGATAAATAAATTATTATTAGTATTATCATTTCTTTCCGTTACGCGAAAATATTTATATTGGTCCAATTAATTAATTCTGATTTGATTTTTCTTTAAACAAAAACAATTCGAAACGTTTCAGTGATTATAGGGACATGTACATTCAATTTTATTTTTTGTTTAAAAAAGAGAGATATGCATCATTCAAAAAAATATGTTGAAGCGAATATTATAAAAAAAAAAAATCTTTAATAAATTCTAAAAAGGATAAGTCATAGAAGTGATCTTTCCCGTGGAATTATTAGAGAAGACATTTACTCTTATTTAAAAATAAAAATAAAAATAAAATGGAAGACATCCGGTCTTTGGAGATGTATTGAGGCATGCCGGAAATGGTGGCAAAATTTTCTACAGTTTGAGTTATGAAGCATTTATTTAGTACTCATTGGTCCTTATATATATGAGCATTTTTTTAATGGGTTTATCTTTAAATATAATATTCTTTTTAAATTTGTCTCAAAAATAAATATAATTTTTCTTATTTTTCCCTGTATTATTATGCTACATTAAATCTTTTTCATCATTTTCTCATTGTTACTCTTTTTCTCTCATTCATAAATAAGGGTATTTTTGGAGGGGGAAAAAAGAAGAGAGAGGGTTAAATTTCCTATATAATTATTACATTTAACTATTTTTGAGAATCTCGCAATTTGGTTGAAATGCTCTTGTATATAGTATAGGGACGTATGGAGTATTAGTATTTACTAATAATAATTGCAATTTTTAAGGTTTTTTCCCATAAAAAGTTTGAATATTGACATGTATTCGCAATCATTATGGTAAAACTCATTAGTATTGATATCAGACTCAAACTCACGTTAACTCTTCAAGTTTATGAATCATGTGAATTTGCAATTAAACTCATACTAGCTTTGAGAAAAGGAGAGGAATTTACATTCTTATGACGAATTTATTTAAAGTTACAAGTTTTGCAACTTTGCTCACGAGTTTATTTATCAAGTTTTTCATTTTTTACGTTTTCAGTTTATAAAAAATTGTGTCAATTAATTACCTATTAAATGCTAGTTGCAAATCCAATTGAACTCATGAGTTCTCACCAAATTTACTATTTGAATATTTCAAACTTACAGAATCATGTGAATTTGCAATTAAAATAATACTAATTGAGAAAGGAGAGAACTGAAATAGAGAGGTTGGGTAAAATAATATAAGACACGAGAGAAAATTTTCTTCTATTATTCCATATATTAGTACAAATAAAATGCCCTGCTATACTTTTTGCTTGAACAAATGCCCTGTTATGCTAATGATGTCAATTTTGAATGTATATGTCTATAATACCTAAATATGTTTTAAAATAAAATATAAAAAATCAACTAAGTAAAAGAAATTAATATAATTGTAATTAGAATCTTGAATTCAAATTGTGAGTAAAAAATTTATATATATATATATATATAAAGAAAACCTTCACTCTACTTGGGATCCAAAGCAACTCAAACTTGGATTACTTAGTAACAAGACATGATATAATGGATGGTTCTCACATTAAATAGGTATAAAAAAGAGTAAATACTTTTTTGGTCCTTGACAAAAAACGCGATACCCATGACAAAAAAAAAAAAAAAAAGTCTCGTAATCCCTTACAAATTCAAAATACACTCAATTGGTTAACATTTTGATCCCTTACAAATTTCCAAAATGCTCTTTTTAGTCCAAAAAAAAGGACGAATAATGGTCGTTTTTTTTGTAAGGGACCAAAATGGGGATTACGTTTTTTGTCAATGACCAAAAAGGGTATTTACTCTATAAAAAATGTGATATGCCAAAAAAATTATGCCAAATTTTTCAAACAAGTTTTCTGCCATGTGAACAAAAGCTATTCGTGGAGCCCTATTAATCAAAGAGATAAAGGACATTGGTCACATATTTCACATGGGTTTGTTGCCAAACACGTACCAAGAATTTTTACTTTTTTTTCCATTTATATTAATACCAATTTTTTATTTCTTAATATTCAGAAAACATTTTCACAATCAACCGTCTTGTTTAATTCTTATTTACAAAAAAAAAAAAAAAAGTTTAATATAAGTAATTTTCAGTTAAATGTTTTGTAAAAAAAAAAAAAAAAAAAGGAACAACTTTATATGTTTTTCTATTTTCTGTTTTGTACAATTGGACAATATAACAAGTAGAGAGTCTTATCTTAACTACGGCTTAAGCTTTACTGTGCATGTTGTCTCCACTTTTCATTTTGCTCAATGCGCTCGCTCTGAAATTGATTTTAGGAACACTTATTTCAAACAAGCTTTTGTTAGTGCAGGACTCACAAAAAAGGAGTGAATTGGATTATTATAAAACATTAATTAATTGAAATTTAAGATGAAATGACACCTATTAAATATAATGAAATTAAAATGCTTAAATGATAATTAAATCGGATAAAATGAAAGATTGGTCAAACAATTAAATAAACAAGTGATAATTACAATATAGATAGAAAGAAATCACCATATAAAATCAATGTAGAGATGAAGCACACAAATAATTTATAAAGGTTCACTCTAATAACTTGTCATATGTCTAGTCTCTAAGAACCTCCTAAGATTTCTATTATATACATCCTCAAGATTTTTTTTTTTTTTTTGATAAAAAAATTTTAGGAAAGGGGTTGGATTCACCCACGATTCAAATGCAGTGCGAAATCTCCTTTCCTCCTAAATGAAACTGATGTTGAGCAGGGCGAGCCGTCTACTACCCTCAGGCGTTTACCTAGACACCTAGGAGCTAGGATGTCTCCCCCAGCGCGTTGACCAACTTTAGGATCGAACCCTCTCCCTTTGATGAGAGTGTCCGACCCCTTTGCCAGTTGAACCCAAGGACGAGGGGTTATACCTCCTCAAGATTTAACAATGACTATTAGTGCATACAATTCCTCATGTTTAATCCATGTAATTGAGAACCATTAGAATGTCACAAGTTTGATCCGACCACGTGTGAAGTCACTTACAATTTCTAAAATGTAGTCGGGTACTTTTTTTTCACCTCAACTCCTTTAAGTTTGATCTGGATACTTAAGAACCACTCCTCTTTACAATTTATAATGTTACAATCTGTTTCCTTCAAGATATCAATATGTTAAGTTAATTAATGAACTCTCACACTAAATGATTACAATGAATGACAAACTGAAAAATTAATGACAATTACTTTTGCCTTTTTCTCTCTTTAGGCATCATAGATTGTGGCTTTATGAGTTTGTTACTATTGTTTTTTATATAGACTGTTTCCCTTTCCCCTGGAAAAAAAGAATTTGTTATACCTAAAACACACATCTCGATATAAAGGTAGGTATTACATGGAGCCGGAAAAATAGTGAATCATTACCAATTCAAAGGGATGACTTATTTATAATATATGTTGGCATATAAAATAATAATAATAAAAATACTTATTTATATACTACACTCTCGGATCTTTGTATATTTACCGAAATTGATTAAATTAAGTAAATTAGTTGACTTAATTAATATGACATGCATTTTTTAAAACACTAAAATCATCTTTATTAATTCTTTTATTTCCTCTTCTCCTTGACTATTATTAATAGAGCATTAATAGGGGTAAATTAGAAAAAGATTTATAAATATGAAAACTATGTCTTATAGTAAGGATACAATGGAGTATTGATTATTGATAAGAAGATGTGTTAAAGTTTAAATTTGTTTTGGAAGTTTTCGCTGATGTACAATGTTTCCCGTAAATTTTAATTTTTAGGTTCAATGTCATCTTGAAAGTTTCAAAATATAGCAATGTTGCTCATACCATTAAAAATAATAATGTTGGCCGTTAAATTTTTAACGATAAGGGGCAATATTGCTCTATTTTAATATTTCCATGACTATATTAAATTTAGAAAAACTTTCAAGACAACATTACTTCTTAGCAAAAACTTCCAGAAAAAATATACACCTTCACCCTAAAAGATCAACAATTCTTTAAAAAAATACTCCCTCCGGTCCTAATTATAGGAATTATTTAACCGATTTTGAGGGGATTAAGGAGATGAGTTAAATTAGTTAATTTTACTCATTTTCCTAAAATACTCTTATATAAATTTAAAATGACACAAGTTGCCCTAATTATAAGGAGATGAGTTAACATATATTTGTGTATATTTATGTGAATACATATAGATCTATCTACATACATATATAGATACACACACGCGCGCACACACATATATATATATGTTTATATATATGTGTGTGTACAAACACAAACACACACACACACACACACACATATATATATATATATATATATATATATCTACACATATATATTGACACACATAAACACAGATATACATATATATATGTATACATACACACACACACATATATATATAAATACTCCTAATAATAAGTATAGATAGGGGTATTATAGGAAAAAATTGACAAAATTTAAAACTTACTCTTATAATTAGGACCAAAATCAACTCTAAAATGTGTTCCTATAATTAGGACGGGAGGGAGTACAACTATTTAATATCCACCTTATTTGCATCAAACTCAAACATTGTCTTCTATGAATGAACATAGCCTATGTTTTTTCATCAACAGTTTTAACTTCCTGACCCTTTTTTTTTTTTAATCATTAGATATAACAAATACATAGAAACAATAGTTGATCATATAAATATATATGTGTAGAGCTGGGAATCAGGGCCGACCCGACCCTCCTGGGCTGGCCCGTGAAGGGCCAGGGCCGGCCCTCCAGGCCCGAAAATTAATATTCCAAATTTTAACTATTTTTCCTTCATTTTTTTTAAAGAAATATAATTAGTAAATTACAACATGAATCATCCAACAAATAAATATAGTTATTAATTCATAATCAAAAGCAAACTATATTCACAATGAACATATCCATAATCTTTATTTGCAACAAATAATAAACCAAATCATAAAATTAGAGTATAGTTATTATGTATTTGTAGTTAAATGGATAAATAACTCTATAACAAATACAAAATATATATAAATTAATAAATTAAAGAAGGAAAAAAAGGAAAAACTACAGTGAAAAGGGCCTGCAGGGCCAGCCTGATGCCCTCCAGGGCTAGCCCGTTTAAGCCCGAGGCCCTCCAGGGCTTCAGGGCCAATTTCAAATATCTTATCCATTTTTCAAGTCCGGCCCTTGACGGGTCAGGGCTTAAACGGCCGGCCCGATGGGTTTGGCCCGATTTCCCGGCTCTAGTATGTGTGTAACAATGAATAGGCGTTGATTTTAGTAAAAATGGTTAAAGTCGCTTAAACATAAGATATTGGATCAAGTTTATATAAATGTACAAATTGCCTTTGAGAAAAAATATTTCATTGAATTCACAAAGCTCGAATCTGATTTAATAGAAAACTCATGATAAAAGTGAAAGATAAATCAATACCAATATATTTATTATAAAATTTATAGTAAGCTATCCCATTTATAAATTCTACTTGAAGAAATACGTCTAATTAATTAGTTTGAAAATCAAACCAAATAATCAATCAATTAATTAAATACATTTTTGGACTAATTTAGGTCAACCAAAAGAATATGATGAATAATAATTTTAAAATTATCTCTTTCTCATATGACGTGAATTGAACATAGAATAGGGAGAAGCAGCTGTGACTCAGCAACTTTAGGTGAAGGAAATGTATGAGAAGATGTAACTGCTCAACCTACACACAGTCACACACACATACGTATATATTGACATTTATGAAGACTTTTCTTGAGTTAAATAAAATAACCTTTGAATTCGTGAAAATTTTAGAGGCCTCTTTTTTATTTTAAAATATTTACAATCGATTAATCTGATTAAAAAGAATGTTTATAGTAAAAGTTAAAAGAGATACTCCGTATTATAGTTTTTTCTTAATCTTTTTGGAGAAATATGTCCATCTACTTTTAGTTTTTAGAAAATGTCTATAAATTTTGAAAAGAGATAGGAATTTATTTGATATTAAAAATTAAGGAAAATTTGGGCAACTTATTTTAATATTAGATTATTTTTTAATTTTATAACTTTTTTGTTGAATTTAATTTAAACTATAAATCAAATAGAAGCATGTGTAAATCCTTATCTATAAATTTAATTTGAAAAAAGACTAAAGTGGATGACACACATATATGACATATTTAGTCAATTAATCATCAAACTTGACTTAGATAACAACCGGAGTGAAATTACTATGATTTAAAAATTTCTAAGATAATATTGCTTTTAACCGAAAACTTTCGTAACAAATTTCCACCTTAACCTAAAATAAAATGACGTATATGACATGTGGACTTGTTAACTCAAGATATTTGATCAACTAACGATTAGACTTAACCTAGCTAGCGGTGGGGGCAAAATGGCTATGATTTGGAAACTTCTGGAGCAATATTGCTTCTCAAAAAAAATTCTAGACAACATTACTTGTATGTAACAACTTTCAAGGCAAAATTGAAACTTAACCTGTAAAATGCTTATAGCCATAACTAGATGGTTTGGAGCAATAATCCACAAGGTTCATGATCTAAAATAAGGGTATTTGAAAAAATAGAACACAATCAGAAGAAAGTGTGTTAGAGAACCTTCTAAATGGAATTTGTAGAATTAGCTAGTGATGACAACTGAAAATAACCATTATTTGTGAGTAAACCGTTGGAGAGAATATGGTAATTAGGTTTTGTGTTAAGGTGTAATTTTAGCGATAAAGTTTTTCGTCATAAGCGTCTAACATAATTGAGTTTTGAACGGTGAAAAATTAAAAATAATTTTTTTTAAATGATCCAATTTTAGCAATTCCGTTAAATTGACTCAAATATTCGTTATAAAGCTAGAGGAAGAACAAATGAGTCCCACATAAAAAAGTAATAGATATTTAGGTCAATTTAATGGAATTGTTAAAATGACATCATTTTAAAAGTTTATATATATCTTTTTGGGATAGGTTATTCTACCTACCCTTATTTTGCCTACCTTTGCCTACCCTTTTCAATACCGTTAGATTATAATCTCATCCAACAAGTGGATATTTGAGGGATAAAATAAACTCTTTTACCCCTTCTTCTCTCCCACTGCCTCTCACCCTCTCTCTCCCCTCTACAGGAACCTAGATTACAATTTTCCATGAATACAGAATATCAATCTCAAGAATTCTCTCGTGAATCAACAACAGGGCCTTCTATGTCAGCGTGAACAATGGCATTCGGCCTTCTGGGTTTCGCCGACGCGTGTCAGAAACCTCTATGACCTCTTCTTAGACCTAGACCTCTCCATCTCAAACTTCGAAGGTCAAAGTTTAAACATCACAACTATTGTCTAAGGGACAGGGAAATTCAAGTTGCTCCTATATGTAGTTGGGAATATACAGGCATTATTGCTAGGGAAATTTTAGGTCCAGAGGTTTTGATTATCCTTATCCTTGTTCGTCTAAAACTAGGGATTCAATGGAGATTGATTACTATGGGTAGTCTCAGTTCATCGTTAGGGCGTTTCTGATGGTCCACCAAGTCATATTGAAATCTTGAGCAACTAGAACTCTAGAAAGATAGATAGAATCCCCAATAGATGGGAACTGTTTATTTTATCCATTAAATCTCCACCGTTGGATGATATTATAATCTATCAGTATTAAAAGGGGTAGACAAAGGTATGCAAAATAAGAGTAGGCAGAATAACCTATCCCTACTTTTTTACCCTTCAAAACTTAATTGTGTAAGACGCTGATGGTGAAAAATTTAGTCGCTGAAATTGTGCCTTATAAACCCTTAGGATTTTCGTATATCCACTCTAACTCAATATGGCCTCATTTAATAACTTCCTATCAATGCTGCTCATTTAATTTAATAAATAACTAGATAAATAAGATTGGGTAAAACTCTAAACCTAGACTCAAATAATAAATTTGATGAGTAAATACATTTTCTGGTCCCTGACAAAAAACACGGACCACATTTTGGTCCCTGACAAAAAAACCGACCCTTATTCGTCCTTTTTATGGGACTAAAAGGTACCTTTTGAAAATTTGTGAGGGATCAAAATGTCCATCAATCGACCTTTATTCGTCCTTTTTGTGACTAAAAAGATCTTTTTTTTGTCAATGACCAAAATGGGGTCCGTGTTTTTGTCGGGGACAGAAATGATATTTACTCTAAAATTGACTATCGGACTTCATTCATATTTAAAATAAGATGTCTGAATATCTAAAATATCTTAATATAATTCAAATATTATAACAAATAAAATATTCAACAATTTATTCATTTCTATCCAACATGTGCGTAGCCAAAGCTGGTTGCACTTTAAATGCTGATTGCTAAAGATGTCTTACTTTTGAGTCATAATCTATATATATATATATATATATATATATATATGTGTGTGTTATATTTAACTCATTGATTCAAGTTGATTGGATAGGTTTGGTTTAGTGGCCAAACAACCTTTTAGGTCGCATGAATAGGATCAATGATTCCACCATGTCACACCCACTGGTGCCTACGACCTTTTTCTGAGTTGTCAATTTTTTATTTAATTATTGTGTGTATGAAAGTGACCCTTTCATTTGGCTCATACCAACTATTATGAGGGGGAAATAATTGGAAGCATATTTTTTAAATTTCCGAATTTTTATACATATATTTATAACATAGCACTCATATATCCTTGAGCAAAAAAAAAAAAACATAGCACTCATATATATATATATATATATATATATATATATATATATATATATATTATTTTTGTGTATGAAAAGTTTGTATAATTTTTTGGAATAAAAAGTCGCATATAACATATAAAGACTAGCTAGCTAATATTATTGATAATCTAGAACTGACATTTTTTATGAGAACAGTTCTGTATTTTGCAGAGGAAATAACTGTGAAAACAACCTCAACATCTATTTGATGATCACCATATACGAAATACCTATGGAATTTTTGTGAAATGGAAAAAAAAAATGATTTTATGTACATCAAAATATTTTGGGAATTAATATAAGATCCCAACAAGGAACATATTTAATCACTTAAATGTCTCATAACAACTTAGAAGCATGTAATGATAAGTTTTCAATATAGGAAATGATGATAACCGGATTTTGTTGATCACTTGTCATTCAATGGCAGAACCACTTGTTGGCCAATTGAGGCTAACTCACCTTCTAAAATTTGTTAGTATATATATGTATTTATTATATGATATTTTATTTTGACCAATAATTTTGCCCCAGCTAATCTCTTATTTTCTCTATAAGGACAATGTTTGGTTCATTACTCATTGGATTGTGAGAGGAAAGTAAAATTCTTATTTGAAATACATACTGAAAATATTAATACCGTCTTATATCTTGTTTTGATTTGTAATTGTTGGATATTATTTATTTGTATTTTCAATATTATGTGATATTATTTAGTAAATAGTTCAATATGTTTAATTTTTGGCCCAGACTAAAAATATTTTCTGGTTTTGTCACTGTTGCCATTAAGACTTTTTAGTAATTAAGATGCTTCCTTGGGATTTCATAGTAATTATCCCAAATATTTGATAACCCAAACAAAAAAAAGGTATATTAAAAGAAAAGGACAATTTAAATAGGAACACTTTTTTTTTTTAATCTGAAATAATAGGAAATAAATCCTTTTTTTTTTTTTTTTAAATCTGAAATAATAGGAAATAAATCCTTTAAGGGTGTGAGCGTGTTGACGCACAAATTGCGATTAAGTTGGCCATGACATAAATTAAAAGACTCAATCTAAATCTAAAAGTACCCCTAGAAAGTTTTTACATTAAAAACTACAATTAAATATTTTTTAAATTAAGTTAAATCAAATTTTTTTATTTTTTATTTTTATATAAAGTTTTTTATTTTTTTGTTATAATTATATAAAGTTAAATCAAAGTTGTCGACAAAGGAAACAAGTTTGAGGGGACCAACTTTTAGATAGCTGAGAAGGCCCATCACATTTATAGTGGAAGCAGAATAGAACACTCTTTAATGAAACTTAGCTTTTAATATGAAACTTGTAAGGAATATTAGGTATAGAATTAAATGTTCAATTAATGAAAACGACTTGCCTAATTTACTTTGAAAATAATCTCTCACACACACAAAAACACATCCTTTAAAGAACAAAGGTGCAAAACACCTCAAAATAATCAAACAAATATTTATTCTTGATTTAGAAAACTTTAATTAAATTAGATTTACATGTTTTTATTTATTTATTTCCATGTTTTAAAGTTTTTTTTACTTCTTAAAAATATTATGTCTTTTAAAAATTATACAAAATAAAATAAAAATGACATTTACTGTTATATATTAATGATATGAATATAATACGTATGAAACACGTATATTGTTTTACGTAAAAGCAAAACAAATAATAAAAAAAAAAAAAAGGCATATGCTTTTATCACGATTGTCACCAAACCAGGGGCCATGTATGTGCTTTTTCCAAACGAAAGTTTGTGGTCCATTATAGGTGAGGCCCGTTTGGTTGGATGATTAAGAGCCATTTGAGGAAATGACATGTGTTATGAAATAAAATACTAGGCTCATCCAAGGTGTGGCCCATCAGGAGACATCTAATACATTTGGGCTTTAAACCTCGAACTACGTGGACTTTGATCCCTCTTCAGGGTACGTAGGCCCTAGGTATCGCACCTAGGTCAAGTCCTGGTGCTTTGTGATCTCCGATCCTCTTAGGTATCTCATCCATAGATGCTTGGGAGAGAGCTATTTGATCCTACATCCACATACTAGCCCACCTAGGGTTAGGGATCTATGTTCTACGACCGAACATTGGCGCCGTCTGTGGGGAATCGGTAAATTCCTGATTCCCGCGACCTAAGAAGGTCATTAATTCCAATTCCCAGATTGCAAACGAACAATCGGTGATCTGTAGGGAAACTTTTTACGAAGAATGCCAGAATTTTCAAAAAATTATATCTGAAGGCCCAAGAGGATTTTCGGATCTAGGATTATCCGATGAAGTGAATTTATCGCAGGGGTACAGTGATTTTCCAAACAGATCGATCGCTCTGAATTCATCAAAGGAGGTTCCAATTGAAGTACTTAACGCTGATGCGTTCAAAGCTCTTGGAGGTCCATTTCCATGAGAAACAAAAAAGAACCAGAACCAAGATGGTCAATGATTCCAATTTTCTATTGCAAAGCCAATAATCCTGGAGGTGGACAATTAGGGTTTGTGGACGTCCATGACAACTCAGACCTATTGGGCACCATCAGGACCAAGATGAAAATATCTCGGACCGTTAAGGCTTTCCAAATAAAAATGACTCTAGGGTTTTTACAATGGTCTGATCCCGAAGACGAAGAGCAGACAAGGGGCGATATTCTGTCTTACGCAAGTTTAGTATCCAGTGAGTTAAATGGCCAAGGTTAAAAGGCAAGTCTACTTGCCTTCAAAAAAGTGAATGTCAGGGCTTGGGGGCTGAGACGATGATGTTCAGGATACCTTCATCCCTCCAATTCCAGGAGGCTCTGGTTTGCATGTGTGAGCGTCAAAATGCCGGCCTCTGGTCAACTGTCTTCAATGATATGACGAAGTGCAGGGTCACAACTTGAATCGGCTTGAATCCTGGAATTATAATTGAAAGCCGAGATTCTAACTCATCCACTCGTCATTGCCGAGATGAGTGTCTCGGGGAAGCATGAAGGCCGGGATGTACAATAAGCCGACATAAGCAAGTCAAGTTTCTTGGGAGGCTTTAAAAAAAAAGGGGACTGCAGCAGCTTGTTGATTCCAAAGCCGAGTTGCAGAGGGTACCTCAGGTTCGTAATCCGAGATAGAGCAGAGCTGAGTTTCATGTGAACATGCCAAGTTGCACAGAGCAGTATACCATGGCACTGCTACCATGCAAACCACCTCACTCATTCCCTCAATTAAAGAATGAACTCCGGTTCTCTCTCAGAACTAACTCAGAGATGGTGACGTGCCGAGACGTGTAAATATTTTTTGAGATGATGATGTGCCGAGGTGAGGGAACGTCGGGATGCCTCTGAATATGTGTGTGCTGGTTCTCAAAATCCAGTAAGGAGGACGTGAAGGCAATAAGTTCTCCCTTTGAAACTGGATGGTTTTTGGTCGAAATCCATGCAAGCATAAGAATCTGAGTTTTCTTGCCAGCATGGCATCATCTTTCTGAGGCGTCTGAGATGAAAAAGTAGCGTCAAGTGGAGGGGTTGACAGGATATTGAATTTTGTTTTAGTGGTTCCTCATGGACCTTTACTCAATGAAAAGCATTATTATCCTCTACATCTGAAGCAAGAATTTCAGAATAAAGGAAGTTTAGACCAACATGTATTGACCTTCATTGGTGAAAAAGTGGTGTGCAAGGGCAGGCCAGCGTGATGCAACATTCAGACCAACCTGGTGAAGCTCAAGCTGTCACCCTGACACTCTTGTTAATCTTGTACATCGCTGCGCCCACCTGGGGTTTCTCAAGAATATGAGCATCTGTGGTCATTTAATCTGATTGCAGTAGATGATTTATGGCAGCGAAGACCTGAATTTATCCAACCCATTGGTGAAAAAGTGGTGTGCAAAAATCACGGTTAGCTCCATATTTCAGCTTAGGAGTATGCCATGCAGTGACAAGTTGCTGCATCATAGACCCTTGAGTACCATTTCTGTTAGCATTTTTATGCTAATAATTGGTAGAAAGAAGACAATTGGCAAGCTGGAATTTAGCCAAATGTTGTCTTAATATGCACCCTCTTGGCGGCATGCAATAAGAAGAAGGTTGAAACAGTGTTTTCTGCCACTGAGATGCGAGGCATTGAACTGAGCATGATTGCATATGATTCAACAATTGGAAGCTACATGAATGTGGGGGAATCATTGTGAAGGTAGTTTGGGCTTCACGTCAAAACAGGATTTAAGCCGAGATATATCCCCCAGGATGCCGAGATATGACGCTGCCTCAAAATCCCGAGATGCCACATTCTTGTTCCCCAATACCGAGATGATGCCAAGGCGTGGGGGTACATGACCGAGATGGCTTCTTTTTCCATTGAGTTGTCGAGATGCCAAGATGCAGAAATTTCGGTATGATGTTTTCACTGCACCGAGATGCCTTTATCAGTTTCCCAGCTCTGACTTTGGAGCATGTTGGTTCAGGATAATGTAATCTCGGCACAGTGATGAAACTGAGATACCATTTCCTGCTGTGGGCTGCGATTATTTCAATGCAATGGAATGGGAGCACGAGGTGAATGCCGGGATGCAGGTCTGACGCTATGCCGAGATGGTTTCCTGTTCCACTGAGCAACCAACCGAGATATATCCAGCTAATGAGGTGACTGCAACAAGTGTTCTTCCATCTTGCTTTTTGATGAAAGCGTTGAAAGAGGGAAGAGTTGTCCATGGGTCCACAAGAAGGAAAGAGTGTTGAAGCTCTTATGTGGTTCAGGAAAATGATGCTACCCGGCGTGGCTCCTAGTTTTATCAGTGTCTTTCTCTTTTGGGTTTGACTATAGCTGCGGTGGTTTCCTTTCGCGCCCAGCCGTAGAAATTTCTCTGGATTGTTTATATGTGAAACGGTTGATTCAAGTTCACCGCTGCTTTTAGACTCTCCAGTATTCTCTTGCTACTGAACAGTGAACACTTTAAAACAATTAGGGAGGTTTGGGGCTCCTATATTAGATATTGAACACATCAAAGATGAAGAGCGATTGGTTACTTTTCATGGATTCTGATGAAGTTCATCCTGGCATCTTTTCATTGGGGCCGTTTGTATTTCACAACCTCGAGACTTATTTATTTGCACAACTACATTCATTTGGGGACCATTATATTTGCCACTGAAGAAATTTGTATTCTCCTGGAAGTTTAGCTCTTTAAGAGGCATTTAATCGAATGTTAGGACTTGCTGGTGCTGCTGTTATAGTTTGGTTCTGTAGTGGGACCAACTCAAAATAGTTCAGGATATAGCAGGTTCTCAATATAGAATTTCCGGGGCTTTTATGCAGATTTTTCTAAATTCCCAAAGCATGGAGGCAATGACCAAATCCCTTGGGAGGTTAAGAAAAAGGATTTCTCAACATCTCTTGTTAGTATCTCTCAAACACTGTCAGCTAGAGTATCAGTTGCAGCTGACCAGCATACAAAGTTTGGGCGGGATTGCAAACTCTTATTCTGACTCCGCAGAGGAATAAATAGAATTTTTCTTATCAAAGAGCCAAAGTGTGCTTAAAATTCCTAAAGGAGAAAAAGTGGACCCCGGTTTTAACTGAATCTAGTTAAAATCCAGGCTCCATATAAAGGGGACAAGATCGCAAGTCTATTTTAAAATTCGCGTTCCTTAATTGGACCTCGGATGCGGACCCCGGTTTTAACCGAATCTGGTTAAAATCCAGGCACCATATAAAATTCTTGAAGGCGTACCCCGGTTAAACCGAATCTGGTTAAAATTTCGAGCTCCGTGCAAATTTTTGGAGGTGCGCCCCGGTCAAACTGAATCTAGTTTAAATCTAGGCTTCATTTGCGACGGCTACGACCGACAAATCTATAAACATGTAGGAATCCAAGGTACATAAACCCGGGTCCGAAAATCATGTTCAAATTAAACATGTAGAAGTCAGGGTAAAGAAACCCGTCTTCGAAAATCATGTCCAGTTTAAACATGTAGGAGGTATGAGGTACATAAACCCGTTTCCGAAAATCATGTCAAGTTAAACATGTAGAGGGCAGGGTAATCAAACCCGTCTTCCAAAATCATGTACCGTCTTCCAAAATCATGTACAAGTTAAACATGTATGAATTCTGAGTAAAGAAACTCGTTTTCAAATATCATGTCAAGGTTATACATGTAGGAATCCGAGGTATATAAACCCGGTTCCGAAAATCATGTTCAAATTAAACATGTAGGAATCCAAGGTACATAAACCCGGTTCCGAAAATCATGTTCAAGTTAAACATGTAGAGGGCAGGTAATCAAACCCGTCTTCCAAAATCATGTACAAGTTAAACATGTAGAGGGCAGGGTAATCAAACCCGTTTTCCAAAATCATATACAAGTTAAACATGTAGAGGGCAGGTAATCAAACCCGTCTTCCAAAATCATGTACAAGTTAAACATGTAGAATTCAGGGTAATCAAACCCGTTTCCGAAAATCATGTACAAGATAAAACATGTAGAGGGCAGGGTAATCAAACCCGTCTTCCAAAATCATGTACAAATTAAACATGTAGAGGGCAGGGTAATCAAACCCGTCTTCCAAAATCATGTACAAGTTAAACATGTAGAGGGCAGGGTAATCAAACCCGTCTTCCAAAATCATGTCAAGTCTATTTTATACAACTAAATCCGCGCTCCTTAATTGGATCCCAGATAAATTGTGGAGTCAGTCCTTGAAAGGGATGAAGGCGGGCCCCAGAAGCTTAATGAATCTGGGTGGAAATCAGGACTACGAAAAATAACGGTTAAAACGTGATCATTTGGGACATGGTAAAACCGGATCTAATGGTTAAAGCGTGCACCCTTTGGGACACGGTAAAGTAAAGATAAGTTGTTTAAAGTTTTAGCGCGGAAACAAATACAGAAGACGGATAGTGCTAAATTCGACAAGTATCGGATCCGTAAATCTCGAAGTTAGAATAATTTAAATTGAATCTAGTTTAAAATTTATGTCCCCGAAATTAAGGAGTTCAAGTATCTAAATCGAATCTAGTTTAAATCCAGGTGTTAGAATAAAAATAAGAAGGCGGAATCTCGTGCTAATCTAGTTGAAATCAGGGGCCCGCATTGAGTTCAAGCAAGTCTATTTTAGAATCTCGGTATTAGAATCAAATGGCAATGCCGCAATTCTATTTGATAAAGTTTGGGTAAACAAATCTTGAGTTCAAGAAATATAAACCGGAATCTCGGGAGTTCAAATAAATAACATCCGGAATCTCGGTGTTAAAGTTTATAAACCGAAATCTCGGAGTTCAAGTATCTAACATCCGGAATCTCGGTGTTAGAATAAATAACATCCGGAATCTCGAGTTCAAGTATTATAACCCGAATCTCGGAGTTCAAGTATCTAAACCGAATCTCGGTGTTAGAATAAATAACATCCGGAATCTCTGTTAGAATTTATATCCGAAATCTCGGAGTTAAAGTAAATAATCCGGAATCTCGGAGTTAGAATATCTAACATCGGAATCTCGGTGTTAGAATAAACAACATGAAATCTCGGCTCAAAGTATATAAACCCGAAATCTCGGGTCGGCACGCATCGGAATCCCAACGATCGCGAGCACCTCGTCCGGATTTGAAAACAACACATCCCGCAGCTCAAAGCACCTAAACTACCAGTGGGGGGCAAGAGGGGACAACGATTTGTTAAGTGGAAAGCGTGTTATCAATAACCGCCATTGATGCAAACCCGAAAGTTTAATGCAAGCTCGGACAAGTATTCGAAATGAGCACGTTGAACGATTTGCACAAACAGTAAGTATTTTCCATGTATTGTGATTTGCTAACATGTTATTAAATGCAGGAATATAAACCAGACAATTAGCCCGGAGAAATTGCTACGAAAGCAAATTTGGATTCAGCGGATCCCGGAAAGCAGTCAATTAATCTCGGCAGCTCAGAGACCTGAACTACCAAGCTTGGGGGCAACTATTATGGAATAAAATACTAGGCCCATCCAAGGTGAGGCCCATCAGAGACATCTAATACATTTGGGCTTGAGGCACCAAAGGCCCAGCAAGTCCAAACCCTAACCCTAAGGTAGCCTCTATATATAGTTGGTTAACCTAAAGAGGTACATATCTTCGATCTTCTAAGCTCTCTCTCAATTGCATATCTTGCACCACGAGCACACACACCCCCTTGGCTAAACGCCTCAGGTAAACCTCGAACTACGTGCACCTAGGTCAAGTCCTGGTGCTTTGTGATCTCCGATCCTCTTAGGTATCTCATCCATAGATGCTTGGGAGAGAGCTATTTGATCCTACATCCACATACTAGCCCACCTAGGGTTAGGGATCTATGTTCTACGACCGAACAACATGAAATTTGGTTATTAAAAAAACTAATGAACTACCAACAACCATTGGGAGCAAGTGGTAGGGGATTTGCTTTCCCACCACCACGTTCTCGGTTTGAGGTGTGGAAATGGTGAAAATGGTGTTAGGAGCTCTTTCCCCATTATTGTTGGCTCGACGTGGGGCGAAATCCGGATTAGTCAGAACCGAATGTTTCGATGATGCGAAGTAGTGGAAACGCTGGGAAGAGGTGGAGGTGTACTCTCTAACTCAGTATACCCTGTGGAGCAGAACTAAAGCGCCTTGCCATTGGACTGTGAGTGAGTCCGACCCCTTTCCTAAAATTTTATAGCAAAAAAAAAAAAAAAAAACAGTGAACTTCACAAATATGACTAAGAAAACTAATGAAATTCTCTAATGTTTAGAGTTTGTTAAGGCCAAACTTGTATATTTTTCTATAAGATCGAATTAATTAATTAATTTGGATAGATTGAGAAAATCAGTTACTTGTTAAAAACGTGTGTTGGTTTCCTTAAAAGATCATCTCAAATAGTTTACATTGAAATTACCCCTCGATGTAAACTTCGCAAACATGTGAAATCAATGAGGATAATTTAAAGAAAATATAAATATGGGGATAAAGTGGACTAGCCAAATCTAACTATAAACTATCTCTTATATTAGGGATATTAATCACTAGAGGTAGCACTCTATTCAATCTAAATATAGGAGTTAGATACTTATTTATAAATATTAAATAATAGTTAAGTTAATATTTATAAAAAAATGTGTGTGTGTGTTTTTTTTCAAAACACCCTTTAATCATTTGTTTGGATTTTTTTTTCACACGTGTAAAAATTATAAATTTATATGATAAAGTGAATTGGAGTCTTGCATCGAAAGAAATTCGTTCAATTATCTCATATCTTTAGGATTGGAGGGAGTGAGTCTGTACATGGTATGTCGGGTGGAGTTTTAAATACTAAATCCCATTGATTCAAAAATATGTATTTCTACGTTTTACAGGTTAAAAAAAGATAAAATTACACCTAAGTCCCATGTAAAAGAAAATACAACAGAAATATTCCTTAAAATCTCAAATTTATAATGAAGTCTTGTAGGACATTTTTGTAATATATTTTAAATGTGAAAAGTCTAAAACACCTTTAATGAATAACAATCATCCGTTCCCTCTCTATTTAATCAATAGGGTTATTTTGGACTTTTCAAATTTAAAATATATTAAAAAAATGTCTCACAGGACTTTACTACAAATTTGATATTTTAATAGACTTTTTTGTTGTATTTTCTCTTATTTGAGACTTAAGTGCAATTTTCCAGAAAAATATGTATTTGTTTTGGGGAAAGCAGAAAATACGTATTATTAATTTATTATATTTGAAAGTTCTATACATACAGGTTTCAAATGATATATTATTATCAGATATAGATGAGAAAATGATTTAAATTTCAACAATAAATTAACAGGATTAACCCCAATAAAACAATAACCTTTGGTGAGGCTTGAAGAATTGAAGCTTGAAGCACATGGGCTGAAGTATGAGTCGTTTGATTTGCTGTGGCCCAAGACTAGTCAATTTGATCAATTTATTTTATTTGGGTCAACTAGATTTATGTGTACTTTAGGTATTTGACATAAGCCCATCAGCGTTTATTTGGACTTTTTTTTTTTTTTTTTTTTTTGCATTAATTTCCTATTTTGTGTGTGGTGGGTGAAATTATTTCTTAAATTTTAGATATTGTATCAAAAAAAAAAAAAAAAGATATACCTATTGGGATGATCTTTGAGCATTTTATTTGAATATAATTGTATATACACGGAAATTTAAAAATAGTTATAAATAAAAACACACGCACATATATATTTATTTGTTTTCTTTTAGAAAAACAGGTAAATTAATATACGACTCTCTGTAACTTCACTTTATTTTTTAATCAAGTTTTTATAATTTTTTATTAACTCTTTATAACTTGTTCAATTATAGAAATTGATTTCTATACTCATAATTTGTTAATCTGCGAGAGAAACAACAACAACACCTCACTCAATAACTTTACCGATAGTTCTCTTTGGTCTTCCTTTACTCAAATTTTTTAGCAAGGTTCTGAAACCCGGACCGGTCACTGAACCAGTCAGAGTACTAGGTTAAGGGTTAGTGGGTCAGCCCAGAGTCAACCCGGGCCAGACCGGTGAGGTATAAAAAATTGGAAAATAATTAATTTCTCATCACGCCAACCTAAATTTGACATACTATATATCATTTCAATATTTTAGATCAGTAGCAAATAACCATATACTTCAATACTTGTGACATATTCAGGAATCTCACAAACCGAGCAAATCAAACCTTCAAAAATCCAAACCAAACCGAAGCACAACAGAAACCAATAGGCAAATCAAAGCCAATATTCAAAAATAAGCAGAGCCAACCAAAAATAGAGCAACCATGACAGCTTCAGGAAAACCCAAATCAAACCAATATGACATCCAAAAGTGAAAAAAATAAACATCAGAGCACCAGCAGAACACGAAGAATAAATAACTAAAAATAAAATAAAACATTCAACCATAATAAACCTGAAGCTCTGCACAATGGAACGAAGCTCTAAATTGAGATGAACAAAGCTCTTTCACAGTTTCACCTGAAGAAATAAACGGTAGTGGGAGGCAAATTTTTTTTTTTTCCGGTTTCACAAACCATGTTTTTTAGAACTCCATATTTCTTGATCCCCCCACTAACACATCCAATGCCCTTCTCTGAACATATCCAATCCACATAAAAACTTTTTTTTTTTTTACCATTTTCTCTTCAATTGGTGTCATTTCGATTCTTCCATGTAAAAGTTTGTTATAGATCTTATCTTTTCTTGCATAGCCACATATTTATCTTAGCATCCTCATCTTAGCTACTCTCACTTTATATTCATATTGTCCCTTTAAAATCCAACATTAATTATCATATAGCATAGCAGAGTGAAATTTTTTCTTTTGCCTTATTAAGAACCTTCTGATCACAAATAACTCATTACTTTCCTTCATTTAAACCACCTAACTAGAATTCTATGATTAATATCTCCATCAATTTCATCATCTTTTTGTATAATCACTAATGTAACAATCGCTTTTAGACCGGGTAAAAATTGCTTTTGTTAGGTCTAAAAAGTATGACTTTTTAAATCGGTTTTGTAAACCATTCAGTCTTAAAAGCCATACTTTTTAGACCGGTTTTCAGATCAGTTACTCAAATATTAGGTTTACAAAGTCAGACTTTTTAGACCATACTTGGCTTATATTAGGTCTAAAAAGTACGACTTTTTAAATAAGTTTTGTAAACCATTCGGTCTTAAAAGCCAAACATTTTAGATCGGTTGTGTATAATAGCTGGTCTTAAAAGTCTGGCTTTTAAAATCGGTTGTTTCTAAAACACGTCTTACAAATAATATTTAGACCTTGTATTTTTAAAACCAGTCTTAAAAGTCTCGTCTTAATTCTTTTTTGACTTGATGTTTATCACATCCAGTCTAAATGTTTTTTTTTTTTGTTTTTTACGTATCCACTATATTTCTTCCTGTTACCTACCATAGATCTAATATATCCAACAACTAAAAGAATACAAATTGTTAGAAATGAAAATAGAAATTGATTAATTATTGAAAATGAATATAATTACAATAATATTCCAATTTAAGTGGGAACAAAATTGACCTAATAACTATTATTCATTATTGTTCCAATATGCCAACAATATTCAAATGCCAATACATACATGATGAAATACACAAGAACTAAACTCACTTTTGTTCTAATAAGAGCTCATAAATGAATTCACAACATTTGCTGATGAAGTCAATATCTTCCTCAGGAAAGGGATTAGTAAGATCAAATATCTGTAACATCAAAGGCAAAAAAATCATTAACTTGCGTGCTAGGTTAAAAAAATTAAAAGTATATAGTCATACAAAATTGTTGAAATACACATTTACCTTTTGATTGAATTCAGTCATGCCTAATGTGATAATGTTAAATATGTGTCTCAACACATAAAGGCCACATAAGTTGGATCCCATTGGTTACCTATGAGTCTAAAAAAGAACATGAAATAACTAAAACTAAATAGAGCATAGCTTATTGGCTAAGTTCATAAAGCAAACAACTATATACTAACCTTTGGTGTGATCCATTTAGGGTCTTTGACCTCATGCACATTTTTACCACCACTAGCTTGTTGGAATGTCCTTATTGCCTTATCATTAAAATCACAAATTATTGATTTATCATTGTTGTATTGCTTTTTCAGTTAATGCAAGCAACCTGTGAATTCTCTATTGTTTAGCACTCTTACACACTAAAAGAAATAGTGATGTTTATGATCAAAATTTCACTCTTATGCACATAAGCAGATTCAGAAGTGTGAACACCTTAATTTAGAAGAAAATTTAAGAAATTGACATGAGTTCAATTAAACAATGTATGGACGATCTTCTGTACACTCCAACAACAACTATTATGAGAAACAAAATTATGCACAAGCACAGAGTCAATGTAGATTCACTCATAAATTCAAAGTCATCTACACTTAATCACAACTCAGCCCAATAGTCAGAAAGTTCTCAAGCCCACACAAAACAGTAGCTCAAATTTTGACCAGAAGAATTGTTTTCAATTTGAAGTCAAGTTCAGAAAGCCAAGTGTAGAGTTCAAATTCAATTTAATGCAAACAAAAAAAAAAACTCAGTGGAATATATAGCAAAAAAATAGTTTGAATATTTCAACAAAATAAGCTCAATTACAATAGGAAAAAATCAGTTAACACTCAGATTTAGCTATGTCATCAGCAGCAACAACAATTCAATCCATTTTTCAATGATTACATATTAAAGTTAATAATACACACAAGATAGAACACTCTTACGAGTTCATGGTCTTCTTCAATTCATTCCCTGGTTTGTAGTGAAGGGAGCATAAGACGACGATGATGTAACTCTTCTTCCATAAGAGCACCAATTGCCAATAATCACTGAAAAAAAGCCTTTATCCAACTGTCAATGATAAGATCTATGTATTTGTAGAATTTGAACTATAGACAGTAACAAAATGTCTAAGCAAAGCATATAAAACAATAATGGTGCCAAGAATGCAGTTGCTAAAGGTATTTTAAAATAATAAATAAATATGTGGAGTTAGCTTTCAAACAGTACCAATAGCTTCACCATAATTAAAAAGAAAATTTGCTTCTTACCCATCCATATATGGTGCCAAGAAACACTCAGGTTTTGTTTCACTGAGCTTCTTTGATAAGTATGTGTGTCTGATAGAAGCAGTGGTCTCTCTTTCTGTTATTTGGATTGGGTACATGAATCCAAAATCATTGTTTTTGCCTGAGGAAACCAACCTACGATTCATATACCTACAATAATGCAAGCACACAAATTATAATGGTTTAATTATATTGTTAAAATATTTACACTTACAAGAAGATACTTACACTAAAAATATTTGGACAATTCCGATCGTAAGCTCCTGTTTAGGAGTTATCAGGGACATTAAATCCTCCCTAGAAAAGATGGTACCGCTGACCTGCCTGCAACTGCATCCCTAGCCCATGATCTTGTGAAATATGTATCATATGCCATAATAATCACTTCTTGCATAAAATTCAACTTAGGCTTAGAAACTGGTTCAGTGGATGGAGCTACAATTGGGGTTTTGATTGAGGTTTCCTCATCTTGATTAGAAACGAGGTTCTTTGGCCACAAGATAAAGGTACCCTTGATATCACTCATAATCTTTAGATCACTAGTTGGGATAGGGACAGGTGCATAAGCTATGATAACCTCTTCAACTGACACTCTGACTTGATCATCCTGTATTTGTTGGTGGTGTATAATTGATCCCAAGTTGTGGATACCCCCACATGCAATTAATCACCTCAGAGGATCCTCAACAAAAAGGTCAAAAGCTTCAACAATACCAGACTCTCTGATGACTGCCCAATAATGCAACAACTCCTTTTAGTGCTCTACAAGGGTGCATGTGAATGTGCCTTGGGAACACTAGTCTCTTGACGTGAGCTCACAATCATCATCATTTGGTCCTTCATCTTGCTCATCTGAGCTTCTATTATTGCATCAAGTGAAGCTTCTGCCTCTGCCTTTGCTGGCGCCGTTGCTTTTGTCCTCACAGTGGCTAACATATATTCCATCTCCTCCTTAGTCAGACACTAGAGGAATGACGTTTAGATGATCCAAAGTAATCCCTTGTGCCTACTCCACCTCCAACTCCCCTAACACGGCCCAAATGATCGTGTTTTGCCGTAGTAATAGTCATAATATCATTTCTCTTGTATGACATAAATGATCCATTTGCTTGTTTTTTTTTGAAGTTCCTCCTATAAGATATAGATAACACGAGACTTAGTCATGAAACTTGTTTAGTAACTAAGAAATAACAATAATGATACTTACAATCTTTTCAACAACTATACGAGTTTGTTCATGTAACATCCCATTTTAAAAGCGGATTTTTTTTTTAATCATTCATCAGAGTAGAGCATTGGAGCGAAAAAGTAACTGATCCATAACAAAACATTAACCATGGTGTAACATAGTATTGAATACAGCCATCCTACTGTTCGAAAGTAAATACAGAAAGCGATAAAGATATCTCCGGCCGGAAGCCTACTCCTCGCTTGCCCTATCACCGATCCGAGGTCCTCCCGACCCTGAAGCACACGTGAGATCCAATTTACCACATTGGATCTCGTACTGATTAACCTTATGCTCAAATAAAACATTATACGGCTGATGACAAACATAACAATACAACAGTATATCACCACATAAGCACAGAGCAGATACATGATCATAATAGCGACAGAACATAAGCACAGAGCAGTATGTAAAGTCCTACAACAACAGCCTGTACAAAAACCAGTGCCACGATACAAACATGTGTCCTCAGCGCTAGGAAAACATAACGGTATTATCATGACTATAACCCGTGTATAAACTGTATGTATAACGACGACCTTAAACAGAGCCTCGGTAAATGAACTATCTATCATGTATATGTATATGATCCGCACAAGATTAGTGTTACAGTATGCGTCCGTACATTCGTTGACGAACGTCGGTAATTCAAGCGGAAAACGACACGTTTTACGGAAAATCGTACTTTGACTGAAACAACGGTTGACACGGAATGTCGGCGGTACAATAATGATATTTGTTCACGGATATCCTATAGGGATAATATCACATTTATTAGTGATAAATATCATAACAGCATTTTAGGTACAAATTACCATTTTGCCCCTACTCCTTACTAATTGGCGGAATTTCGCAGAGCTTCGCTATTTTTAACTCCCAACTTTCGAGACTCAATCCCTACTATGTTTTTACCTCATGGGCATCTTTCAATGCAATGAGGCCTAAAAACAACAATAGGAATTTCATCTCCTACTTTCTAGATCTAACTAACATTTCTACTAAAACTACCGAACGAACTAAAGACTAAAGACCGAAGAACTTACTCGTTGAAGAACTTCCCTGCTACCTCCTCCAGAGCTTCTCTCTCTAACTTCTCTCTAGTTTCAGAAATCACTATTGTGATTTGGTGTGAAGAATATGCATGGGGTTTGCCTTCTATTTATAGGCAAATGTTGGGTTAACTTAGGTAATTTTCTCCAAAACTTTCCTTCAATTCCAACCACACAACACATCTTTTTGCTCAAGCTCCATTCTCCTCCACATAACACACCATGAACCGGCCTCCCCCTCTCCCAAGGTCATTAAAGCAAGTTCACCAACTTTTGCTTTTTGCCTCCGACCTGATAATAGTAACTTTAAAGATATTTTCTTACTCATTAGAAATTTCTGGGTTAACTAAATTTTTGATCTCTTTCAGGTCTTCTCCGGGCCTGCCGAAGATTCTCGAAAAACGCGATCGATTACTGAAATCATTCCGGAATCATCTTCGGGACAAAAATTCACTGATTCATAATTTGTCCAGTTGATTACCAACTCATCCCCAGATATTGAGTTATGGCTTCGTTTCTATAGATTTTCATTTATCTGATTTGCTTTTTGAACATCAGATAACTCCTTAATCAGTCTAGTTTATCCCTTTTCGGTTACAGAAATAACGTCGGAGACAGTCCACTCCGAGATAAAAATTCACTTGTTCCTAATATACTCCGGTTTTAGAAACTTGATTCATGGTTTTCCAGATAGGATTTAATTTCTATCGGTTCTCGTTTATCCTATTTGCTTTTTACAATTATAATACTATTATAATACCACATGTCTTAATCAAAAAAATCTACAAAATCCTCTCTCCTCATCCATTAAGGATTTTCGGTCCTTTTTATTATTTTTTATTTATTTTCGTTTTAATTAATTATTTAATTAATTAATATTATATAAAATAATTATTTAATATAATTTTTTTACAAAATTTTCCTATTGGTCCATACATGTTTTTAGGCTTAAAATTACTTTTTGATTTTTTCTTCATTATTTTTCCAAGGTTATATTTTATTAAATTACCTAAATTAGAGACAATATACTCTCTAAATTTTAATAATTATTTTACTGCCTCTTAGGATTTTTTTATAATTTTCTTACGTCACTATATGCTCCACAAGGGCATTTTGGTCATTTTGGCCATTTATTATTTTTTCCTAATTTCCAAGAGATTTTTCCCTCATAAATACAATAAATATAACACAGAAATTGAGACCACATATTCACCTATCAGAATTGGCCATTTTATTTATACGGGTATTACAGTTCACTTGTATAAGTCTCACTCCTCTTTTGTCATACAACCATTTTTCTTTGCAATGTATTGGAGATGGTGGAGAAAGAACAACAGAAGGATTGGATTAAGCTTCTTCTTCCAGTCTCTTTTGCTTGGCCGCCATCAACTCTTTTTCAACCTTTTCATAACTACCACGAGACATTGTATGAGGGCAATCATTATTTCTACCATTCTCTTGTGCTTTTTCCTTTTTTTTTTTTGTTGTGAATAAGAATTTAAAACAAATATTAATTATAAATTCTAGCTAAAGCTCAAGTAACATATCCAGCCAAAGCAATTGAGTATATCATTACATTACTTGGGAAAAATAACCACAATACAGAAGGCTCATTTGGCATCTTAAAAAAATGAAAACAATCCAGAAACCATTCATAACTGAAGATGGAATATCACCTAGAGGGGGGTGAATAGGTGATTGTAAAAATCTTTTCGCTGTACGCTCAAAAACTCTAAACAAAGACTGAGAGAGAAAGGGAAAAGAACACAAAGATATTATACTGGTTTGGTCTAACTCTTCGACCTACGTCCAGTCCCCAAGCACCTTGGGATTTCACTAACTCTTAAACACAGAATACAATTATACACTTTGTAACTTAGGATGATCCTCTCACTCTAGGACTCACTTCCCCTTACAAGTTGTAATCGTACACCCACACTTAAGGTTCCACAACCTTAAGATTTAACAGCTAAAACAAATAATCAAATAGTGTTTAAACTCCTCACTGAGTAGATAAATGATAAACACTGAAGTACAAGGAAATATCCAAAGATATTAAATGAAACTAATGAAACAGTAGATTGTAATAAGTTCGTATTGAATGCGCAGAGTTTCGGTAGGTGGCGAATTCAATGCTTCAGGTATTTATAGTTGTTGACATTTATGACCGTTGGTGAAGCTTTGAAGATTATTCGTTGTGACTCTTCAAAATAGCCATTAGACTTGATAATCACTTTCGCCGTTAATGATCTAGGTGAATTTGCGTCGTTTCGACGTTCCTTCATTCTTTATGTTTTTGCCCGTTATGAAATAGCATTTATTGCGAGTTTAGAATAGCAGCAAATGCTTTAAAATGAACAGAGTATTGGTTGCCGAGAATATGATTCGTTTTGGTCATAGCATTAAATGCATTCTGACACAGAGATTGCTTAATGAAGATTTGTTGTTAATCCTTTGTATAATCATCTGAAACTCATTAGCAAACTGATTTAAAGCAATTGGGAATAGTGATGAGTAATGATATAAAGAAAAGAAATCACAATTAAGAGATTTAGATTTCTGGAGACCGTGATTTCAAAATCAGATGAGTTTAACTTCAAGTCAAAATAAATTGCCTTGAGTCAAAATGACTTGAGGCAAGATAATCATGACTCGAGGCAAGCTTCAGAAGATGAAGAAGAGATAACTTGAAAGATTGCCCAGAGTCAAAATGACTTGAGGTAAAAATGACTTGAAGTAAAAATGACTAGAGGCAAAACAATTTTCTATCGCAAGTCATGAAGAGCATTTTAGACAAGTATTGCCTAGAGTCAAAATGCCTTGAGTCAAAATGACTTGAAGTAAAAATGACTTGAGGCAAACTTAGTGATTCAAAAACAAATGATCTTTAGTAATAACTTGAGGTAATAAATATTTGACTTGAGGCAAGATTAACTGCGAAACAAATATTTAAACTTTTCAAAACAATTAACTCGAGGCAAATCAAATGTTAACTTGAGGCAAACAATTGTCAAACTAATTGACTTCCAGTTAAAAACAATTAGCCTCGAGGCATATCAAAATAACTTCATTTGCTTGAAAACAAATGACTCGAGGTAAGAAACGCTATGACTCGAGGTATGTTTGTGAAACATAATGTGCCTAAATCATGTAACTTGAGGCAAATGAAAATTAACTCAAGGTAATTACTTTAACATAAAATCCAAATTTTTATTGAGTCCAAAAGATTATTTACATTATAATTGTTATCATAAAAAACATAGGGAACTAATAATAACTTATAACTTACAACTTAACACTTAACCATTCATAACTTATAACTTAACTATTCTTTTCTAAAATCTCAAATTTAAATCAACGCTACCCTTTACTCAAATTGGTTGGCTATCCTAAACGAAATTTACTTTATTTTGTTAGTTCTTGATTTTATGTTTTGATGATAACAAGCCTTGTAAAAAGAAAGGTTTTAAGTTAGTGAAATGTCAAATATGAAGAAGCTTACTTGAGCACACCTAAACTTACTCAAGCATGATACTTGCTCGAGCAAGTAAGTGATTACTTGAGCAAGGTTCTTCATTCTCGCTACTGCCCTTGTTTGTCATCTTACTCGAGCACACGTTTGTTCTTACTCGAGCATGAGTGTCCTTACTCGAGCATGGAGATGCTCTGCTCGAGCACTATACTCGAGCATAAGTACTAACCTCTTCAATTGCAGCATTGTTACTCGAGCATAGAAATGCTTTGCTCGAGCACTGTACTCGAGCAAGATCTGAAGTTTACTCAAGCATGAATGTTCTGTAAAATTAATCTCTTCATTTCAGGATGTTACTCAAACAAGGAGATCTTCTGCTCGAGCATATATATTTGGTTAACTAATGCTTTGCCTTTTGCAGCAGTTGCTCGAGCATGATTTAATATTTACTTGAGCATATTCGTCCTAACGACTTATCCTTTGTTTTTTCATAGTGGTTGCTTGAGTTCATAGAAGTCTTACTCGAGCATGATACTTCAACAAGACTATTTGCTTACTCGAGTAAGCAAATAGTTAAATGTAAATTAAATGTTGCTCAGCAGACTAAGTGGTACTCGAGCAATGTTCTTCCAGTACATTCAAACACTTAGTCTTCTTTGCCTTTGTAAATTCAAAATATCTGATTAACATTTGGTTTCATTTTAACATTACTTATTATTATTCTCAATGCTATTAAACATATTTGCTAGTGAGTTTCAGATTGTTAATGAAAGGATTTCGTGCAAATCTTCAAAAAGCAACGAACGTGTCAGAGCATTAAATGTGTTGCAGAAAATAGAGCACTCACACGGAATGGAATTTAGAGCAGGTTAAATGATCATTGCTTCAGACACCAATTCTGGCGAAAGCGATAGCGACTCTTCCATGGTCAACTACTGACCAAAGGCATGTCATATGAATATTATCGACAACGATACAAAAATGACATATCCTCAAATCTTCAACGACTTTGGTTTGTGTCTAACGAAAAGGTTCTGTGCCTAACGAAACAATTGAAGTCTCTTAATGGATAGCTTAAAGCTTCACCAACAATCATTAATGGCGTCCAGCTGTAAATACGAAGAGCATTCAATTCAGATCTAACAACCAACGACAATATTATTTAGCGTTAATGTGCAAAAATACACATGTGTTTTACCTTGAGGAGCACCCAACACCAAGTGTTTTTTTTTTAATTTAATAATTTTATTTCAATTAAAGGAAAATTATTATTTCTTTAGGTATAATTCCTGGGAGGCCAAATTTTTTCTTCTGATTTTTTATTTTGGGAAGGAGGATTTATTCAATGGGTAAAAGCAGTAAAAAATTTATTTATATAATTTATTTCCTTTTTTTAAAAGAAATCCGTATTCAATTTTCTAATTAATAATTGATAAATGAGTATTTATGTATTTGAAATTTGAAAATATAAATAATATATTTACTTAAAAATGATTTTATTTTATTGAAAAATGAATAGTTAAAGAAATAATTCTTTTATTCTATCAGAAAATAATAATTCATTTACTTTGAAAAATTCAATTTTATAACTATAAGTCTATAACATTCATTGATTTACTTTCATTCATCATATAAATAGAAATAACTCATTTAGAGGTGCAAACGTTTTTATTGCATATTTCTTAATGCAATAAAAATTAAATAATATTGTTTGGTTTTGATTGAAAAATTATTTACATAATTTATAGTTCAATTTGTTAGATAAAATTATTTGTAATTAAATATAATATTTATAATATCAAATTTCAAATGCATAAATACTCATTTATTAATTATTAATTATTAATTAGAAAATTTAATAAGGATTTAAAAAAGAAAATAAATTATGGAAATAAAAAATTTAGCCTTTTAGGAATTATACCTAGAGAAATAATAATTTTCCTTTAATTGAAATAAAATTATTAAATTAAAAAAAAGAACTTTGGTGTTGGATGTTTTTTTTTCTTTTGCCAAACCACATGTATTTTTGCACATTTGAAAGCCACATCATAGTCTAGTCAGCAAAAAATTTCAAATTTAACAGTCAAAGTCAAACTTAACGACTAAACGATATTTTTGCACATTGTTTGTAACCACGTGTGCACTTTTGCACCTAAAAAAAACATTTGGTGTTGGGCGATATTCGGGGTAAATCACATGTGAACTTTTGCACCTTAACCCTTTTATTTATTACTCAAATTATTGCTCATTAACACTTTCTGATATCTTTTGATACTCAATTCTTTAGTGATTAAATATTTACTCTGTGAGAGAGTTATCTTCATTCAATTGTTAAATTGATTGTTGAAAAATCTCAAGGTAGTAGGACCTTGAGTGTGGTTGTTCAATTACAATTGTAAGGGGGTGAATCTGGTGAGATTACTCTATGCTTATTGTAATCATTTTGTGAAAGATAGTGGAAATCTCAGAGGAGCTCTGGGGACTGGATGTAGGCCACATTGTTAAGGCTGAACCAATATAAATATGTGTGCACACTTCAGTGATATCTCTCTAATATTTCTTTCTTGATTTAATTATTAGTTAAGATTGTTTTAATTTTTAGAATTCACCCAATTCACCCCCTGTTGGGTGATTCGCTGTAACTAACATATTTTAGAGCTTCATAGCTTTAACTTCTTGAGTTACAATATGTTAGTTCTCAGTTTATATGTTTTGATGATAACAAGACTTGTAATTGAATAAGTTTTTGAATCTGTGAAAAGTGCCAAAGTTAAGAGCTTACTCGAGCATGCTCACACTAACGTCTTTGTTGAAGTATTTTCAGGTCCTTACTCGAGCATTGTTTCAAGGGTACTCGAGCATGGTGCTCAAGCACATTCGTTGTTACTCGAGCATGCTATCAGTAAGAGCTGTTTATGCTAGTCCTTTAAGAAGTTATTCGAGCAAGCCTTGCAGTCTATTCGAGCATGGTACTCGAGTAATGCTATATGCTTACTCGAGGAAGGACACTAGTGTCAATAATAACTCTATATTAGAAACCATACTCGAGCACATAGTAGGTCTTACCCAAGCATGGTGCTTGAGTAGAGGTAATATTTTACTCGAGCATGATTCTTTCTTGACTTATATTTGCTTTTTGGTAATTCTTACTCAAGCACACTTTAACTCCTACTCGAGCATGATAGCATGAGAAAATGTTTACTCGAGCATAGGCATCCTAACACATTCTCTAGTGTGACTTTTAGAGCTTATTCGAGCATAGGAAATATTGTACTCGAGCATGCTCATTCTTGTACTCGAGCAGATGCGTTCTGATTTGTCCTTTAGTGTTTCACAGAGACCTTACTCGAGCAGATAGAATGTCTTACTCAAGCATGGTACTCGAGCAAGACCAAACTTATACTCGAGTATGCCTAACGTTAACCTTCTCTGTGAAGGATTTTTGAATCTCTACTCGAGCATACAAGGAAGCTTACTCGAGCACTGTTCCTCAGAAGCTTCAATATCTTTGATGTTCCAGTACTTGTAAATACAAATATTTTGATTAACCATTTGATTATGTTTAAATACTACTCAATATTACTTCATTGTTATTAATCATCTTATTAAGTGAGTTTCAGATCATTAATGAATGGTTTAACTACAAATCATTGAAAAACAATAAAGTGTGTTAGAGCATTAATGTTTAGAGAAAACAGAGCACACACATAGAATGAATTTTAGAGCAGGCCAAATGATTCCTACGGCAGATACCCATTCTAGCGAAAGACTAAAGCAACCTTTCCTAAGTCAACCTCTGACCAGAAGCATGTCAAAGACTGACAACGGTGATCCGAAAGCGATGTATTCTCAAATCCTTAAACAACGATCGTCTGTGTCTAACGGAAGCTTTTTGTGTCTAACGGAATAGTTGAAGACTCAAAACTATTATCTTAAAGCTTCTTCAACAGTTATTAATGGCAGTTGGTATAAATAGGAAAAGCATTGAATTCGCCACCTACCGAAACTATCAAACACTCAAACGAATTTATTTCTATTTATTGTTTCATTCAATACTCTTAATATCTTTGGATATTCTGTACTTCAGTGATTATACATATCTACTATGTGAGAGAGTGAATCCTTTTGATTGATTATTTGTTTAATCTCAAGGTAGAGGGACCTTGAGTGTGGGTGTATCGATTACAACTTGTAAGGGGGAATGAATCCTAGTGAGAGGATTACTTCAAAGTTCAAAGTGTGTGTGTTTGAGAGATAGTGAAAAACCCAGAGTTTCTGGGGACTGGACATAGGTCAAGAGTTTAAATCAAACCAGCATAAACTTCTTTGTTCATCTTTTCTCTTTTCTCTATTCTCTACTCTCTTTCCTTTGTTCTTTAGTTTATTCGCAAAAGATTTTAAAATAACCCAATTCACCCCTCTCTTAGGTGTTATTCCACTTTCACAATAAACATTTAAGCAACAAATTATCAACAAATTTTAATCTTTAAAGCATCCAAACAACATCAATATTAGCGTCTAAATCATCATCATTTTAATCCCTCTAAACATGATCCAACCAATGTAGGACCATTATTAAATATATGGAAGCACTAAACAATGAGATTTTTATCAGTTCCCAGCTTCAAAATTAGAACCCCATGGCTTCCAACATCATACATCTAACTGACATTAACACAATCTATCTCTTTTGATATCTAAAATTACCTTAACACAATAACATATTAAATTTCATTTCATTTAGTTAAGGAACTTGCATTCAACATGATAGGGAACTTTGGGTCCAAACTCATCACTCTTCATAACAATTTTACCATCCTATATAGCTCCAAAATTAGCTATATGAATCCTTGAGGTTGAGGGTATCTTCCAATTTCAATATTTCCCTTCAAGTCATTCATGCTTACGTGGATTCCTTTTTTTTTTTTTTTTTGTTATAATCTTTTGCTTCCTTTTCATATTTGTCTAGATTAATAAATTTATAATCAACTTGTTTAATATTTCAAGATCAACTTTAGTAGTAATTTTTAGATGGGTTAAGTTGAAGGAAAAAATTATATGATTGCGAGTGTTGGTTGAATTCCTCTTGTGGCAAGCGAACCAGTTGAACAAGTAATAAAGAGTAAGTAGAGTTATCATTCCACAAAGACTGTTAATATCGAATATGAAGCCGATTTCCTTGTGAAAGTTGTGTGATAAGAATAGAGTTGTGGTTTGTTTGTTTATTACTAATGGAAAATAAAATTAAATAAGTGATCGGAAGTCGGTTGAGAGATATCAGTGTAAAAATAGGCAAAATTCGGATTTCATCTTAAGTCGCATTATTTCCCTAGTTTGCATGTGACACATTGCTACATCATTTTGCTACACAGCTTTCGCAGTACTACAGCAAAATGCCTTTCGCAACGTTATTCAGCTAACTCACCACTAACCTATATAGAAGCGTCTGCATCCTGTAAGTACAATATTCCTATGGTGATTTTCTAGTTTAGAATGTCAATTTAACCTAGGTGTATTGGCTATGTGAGGTAGACCCATTCATGTAGCCTACAATTTAGATCGAGCCCTGCACAAGCGTGCCTAGCACACACTATCTAACAGAGGTCTAACCTCGACTCCCTTCCAGTAAGCCGATGCCATTGATCTAGTCTCTTAGCGGCCAACTAACAGATAAGATGTTAAATCACAACTAAACAAGTTGAATATATTGAATTAAAAGCTTAGCAAACTGGGTTCATTCTAAACATTAGAAATCCATCCTCACTCATCCAACAGAAATTAGTTCATGACTATTGAGGAAAACATGATATAGATTATGGCAAAACAGCCCATGGAAAGATTAAAGAAGAAAATACAAAAAATCAGAGAAATTAGTCGGAGTGATCGACAACATAGGGAGCGTCCGGTCACGCGACGTCTTTATGTCTTCTATAGCCTCATCTAACTTCGGGAAGGGATTGAGTCTCTTTTGCAGCTCTTTCTCAACGATTCTCTCTTTCTCGGTGTGAGTCAAGTTGAATTGGAATTGTACAGACTCTCTGACTCTCATGACTTCGACGACCTCTTTGGGTTTAGTTGCGCTTTCCTCTTAAAGCTAGGTCCTTTGCGTCGTACGTCCAGTGAGTTGGGCTTTCCAAATCTGTTAGGCATGACTCCCAAGATTCGGTTGATTGATCCTCTTTTAATTCTGCGGGATTCTTCAAATCTTCTCTTCAATTCTCGACATCTTCTATTTCCGTCTTCGTCAATTCAACCGTCGTCTAAACGTCTAACTTGATTACCAGTATTTAATTCCTAAAAAACCCTCGAGGAAAGGTCAGCGTAAATTAGCGCATAACTCCGCATCACTTACGATGTTACAACACGAGCTTTCTTTGTCTTTCTAGCACAAATAACGATACCATATGCTATAGCAATGTATTAGCTTTGTCATGTACTTTCACAGTAAATCAAAATGTAGCTCTTTTCTTCTACACATATATAGGATAATATGGAGAATGCAATAATTTATTGAATCTATCCTCTATTTCCCTATATGAATGAATTCTAGCATATTTTATCAGATAGAACATAATTAAGGTCATAATCACCATTCAAAACAATCATAACACACAGGGAATACATGACATAAATATGACTCATCTAAGAGGAAGCTAAATACACATAATGCAATCATGATTCTAGAGAAGAGGTGGTATTATGCTCTGCTTTCCAAAAGAAGAATTAGAGGAACATGAATAAAGAATTTGTTAGGAATTGAAGGGTACCAATTGAGTAGTTTATTAAGATGCTTCATAAATTTCATACCTCTTTCCATATCCTATAACTCACAGTATGACTAGAATGAAAATGCAGCTAAAGAAATAACAAGGAGAAAAAGATACATAACACACACCAGATACCTCAAACTCAATAGAAAGCACAATCACAAAATACAACAGATTTGCCAAACTTTTGAGAAGGCACTCTCCATCCCAAGGCCAAAGCCATAGTTCCAAGTTCTCCGCTCTCTCCACCTTCCCTTCTCTTCTTTTTTGCATATGAAAGTATGGGTCTCAATACATGGCTTAAAGATGTTCAAAATATAACATATTTTTTCTAGTTCTTCATCTTCAATTTGGCAAGACAGATAAGGTCCCCAAAGAAGGATATCCTCCCCTTAAAACTGTGTAGATCATGGCACAATTTGACACAAAATATTGTTACTAAGAAGTAGGTTTTAGACTTTGGTTGACAAGACAAACACCAAAAACTCAGATTTAACCACAAATCAGCTAAAAGTCATACAACCTTAATCATTAGATAGAATCATGGGAAATTAGTGTCCTGTCTAAAATACATAGCCTCAGTCATCATCTCCAGCACATATATATGAATTCACCAAAGCAAATCAGATAGAAACATGGTACGCAAAGGCATAGGCACCATGCACAGGTTATTAGCCATATAAAAAAGGAAAAAAAAAAGAACTCACCAAAGCTTCTGAAGTAGTTCGAATCCAACAAAATTCTTGCCAAGTCTCTTCATCAATATATAAATACTAGCTACAAGGATTAGGACGAGGCTTACCATCTTTCACCTTGATATGTACGTATTTGTTAGCTAGATCTGTATTAAACTTCCTCCAGCGTTCACAACAATACACTTTGTCTTCTTATACAATTTGTCACTCTCAGGAACATCGTACATGAGATGGATAGTATCGAAATATGTTGCTTTACTCGATCATCGATATTTCTCCACTCATCTTTCAAGATGCTAGGCTTGTTGCGTGTTAGGAGGCCGACAAAACTCCTATATCGGCTTGCATTAGGTCTGATTAGTTTCCAACATCTATCAAACTGAATCGGGATCTTTTGCTTGGTACTCTGACTTAGGGCAATCTCTCTTAATCGTGTGCCTCTTCTTCCACTTTGTAAAGAACGGTTACTAGACTCACTTTGAGATGTGCCAGGCTGGCTCTGATTCACACTAGCTAGTGTCTCTTGAAAAGGAGTAGATTGACTTTGACCCTTCATTTTGCTATTAAGTTGTCATCCTGAGGGAATGCGACTGTATGGAGGGAAGCTGAAGAGTCACATAGGATGGTGATAGTGGGAGTGTCGCAGAGGATGGTAGAAGTGAGGTTCAGAGAGTGAAATTCAATTTTTGGCACGACAAAGAGAGGGTTTAGTAATCGAGTTGTAATTTGAGGCTAATCTTTTAAATTGATTATGCTCAAAATAAGGTCCTAAAAGTTTACCTTTTAGTCCGGTTAGTCTTAACAACCGATCTTAAAAATAATAAATATATTATATTTTGTTTCGCTTCTTTTAGACTAATTGTAAGAAATTTAAGGTCTAAAAAGTTTCATCTTTTAAACTGGTTAAACAAGAAAACCGATATTAAAAGTAATAAATATATTATTTTTTATTAAGTTTTATCTGTTAGACTGGTTATAAGAGACTAATTGACATTTTTTTTGATTTTATCTTTCAAGTTTCAACAATCCTCATCCCCCATCTCCCATGGAAAACCAGAAGGAACAAATGGAGAAAGTGCTATTAGGAAATCATGTCAGATTCATGTACGTACAGACCCATTTGTATATATAATCAATCATGTTGCAGCAAAACCATTATTGTGAGTGAGTGATGCTATAATGTTTTGGAAAGGAGTCCATGGAAAATTTTGTTTAATATCATCAAGGAAGAGATATTACCTAGAGCCGTCCTCCCTCTTACGAACATAGCAAAAGAGATTTTTGGTTATGAACAAAAGATTTAATCATTCCAATACTTTGGATGTTCGATTCCTTTAGAAACTCAATATCTGAATCGTCTTTTCCACTATTGCAGTAAAAAATAAACCGCCCACACAACACACTGCTAGTTTTCTAAACATCCCCTGTCCTCAATAAACATTCATAGATGAAAAACCAGAGAAGCTCTGAATGATTAAAACATAAAATCTTCCCTAGAGCGTTCCTAACGTAGGTGGGAATTTTCATGATTCCAAATTCCCAACAAGAAGCACATTTGTTTTCATTTCTGCTAGGATGCGACAAAGAAAGAAAGTTTTCAGAATTTACGCAAAATTTGAATTTTTAATGATTTCTCAGAGAATGTTCTTATTTGGATTTGGGTGTTCCTAGCATCTCATCAGGAAAATCAACCTGGAGCATGACTATTCAAAAACCCATTCAAACTCTTTGGGTCTTCTCATCTTCCTTGAATATTCGGCAAGATGAATGCCACATGCAGGGGCGGACCCAGGAATTTTGATGACGGAGGGCGAAAATAAAAAATATTATATAATAAATAAAAGTACTTGAAATACAATATATACCTAATATACAAAAAATTAAAAGAAATCTATTATAGAAATTAAGATCACTTCACTTGACTTTCACTCTACTTGTTTTCATATTTTTAAACTCATCTATAATTAAATCCGTGCTAAAACTCAAAATAATTTCTTTTTCAATATATGTAATCAAAGATTCATCAAGAAATTAGTCTTCCATTCTATTTTGAAGCTTGTTCTTGATTATCTTCATAGCAAACAAAGATCTTTCAATGGTTAATCACTTTATTCATTTCGAACACGACCTCTCCTTCCAATATATTTTGTACTCATATTTGGAATGTCAATGTCATGTTTTATGCAAAATTCTTGAACATGAACCAAGAAAGCATTATTGTCTCTCTTAATTTCTAAAGTAACTCTTTTGTAGTTGAAACTAGATGTAAAACATTTGAAATATCTTGAATAATGTTGAATATTCCTTATTTCAAAGTCTTAGCACTTGTATCTTCGACATGTACAAGATCAAAAACATTTCCCATATAAAACCATCTTTATAGATGTATCTCAAAACAATAGCCATATGCTCTTTTTTTAAATACATCACTAGCTTCATCAACAATAAGAAAAACATGGCATTGGAAATACAAGATGATAAGGCGCTGTATATATGGATTTGTAAAGTATATACATGATGTGCTAAATATAATATCAAGTCCTAAATATAAGACTCAATTTAAAACTAATTTTTTTGAATAATTTAATCATGCACAACATATTATTAATTAAGTAGACCGGTGAGGTATAAAAAATTGGAAAATAATTAATTTCTCATCACGCCAACCTAAATTTGACATACTATATATCATTTCAATATTTTAGATCTGTAACAAAATAACCATATACTTCAATACTTGTGACATATTCAAATATTCCTAACAATTTTCTTTACAACCTACATTTGAGACAATATATTCATGGTAACAAAATATCAAAAACAAGTATATGATGACAAAATATTCTCAAGCAGGATCTTTTTTAACACCAGAATGTGTGGGAGGATTGCTAGATTCGGGATTGGGAGTGGTAGTATTCTGGGCACCTTCATTATTAATATTTCCCTCCCATTAACACAGCTTCAGGAAAATAATCAAACACAAAACCTCGCTGGACGGAATCTCACAAACCAAAGCAAACCAAACCTTCGTAAAAAAACCAAACCGAAGCACACTGTGAAACCAATAGGCAAATCAAAGCCAATATTCAAAAATAAGTAGAGCCAACCAAAAATAGAGCAACCACGCATGACTTCGGAAAACCAAGCGAACCCAAATCAAACCAATATGACATCCAAAGTGAAAAAATAAACATCGTAGCACCAGCAGAACACGAAGAACAAAGTAAACTAAAAATAAAATAAAACATTCAACAATAATAAACATGAAGCTCTTGCACAATGGAACAAAGCTCTTTCACTTGGTTTCACTGAAGAAATAACAGTAGTGGGAGGTAAATTTTTAAAAAAAAACCTAAAAAAAAATTAACGGGTGGATTCGGTTTAACCCGTCTCGGTCACACGGTTTTCACTTCGGCCGGGTTTGCGAGGTTTCACAAACCATGAAACAAACACATATATACTTTTTCTTTTAAAAAGAAAAAAAAAATAGGGGGGGCAGGGGCCACCCCTAGCCCCCCCTTGGGTCCGCCCTTGGCCACATGGGTCATCAAAATTAGAGATAAGAGTATGCCATTGGAAGACCGGTTATAAGAAATATAAGGTCTAAATTTTTTTATATTTTAGGCAAGTTATAAGGACAAGCGGTATAGAAAGTAATCGGTTTTTTTTTTTTTTAAACTTTCATCCTTTTAGATAGTTTGTTAGGAAAACTGATCTAAAAAAAATCTTTTAGATCTTATATTAAAGAACCGATATAAAATTTCTTTATATTTACGAGACTGCCACCGATCATATTTTTTAAATCTAATTCTCTATAATTGGTCTAAATGCGGCAATCTAAAAGCCCTTTTTTTATACAAGTGAATTGATCTCAAATATCTAAAATTTTCCACTTGAGGGATAATTTGATCTTCCAGTTTAACTTTCAAATAATTTTAAACTTATCTTTTATCAAAACTAAAATGTCTATATTCTGTCTTACTCATATTCAAGTGAAAACCCTTCTGCCCTACAGTCTTTCTCTATAACTCAAGTTTAGAGTTAATCCCTTCTCTTGACTTAGCCAAAAAGCTATATCATAATTAACAATAATAATCGACTAGGGACAATTAGAATAATTCTTTTAATCATTCATTGATCCTTGTGATAAAGAAAACATTCAAAACAATATAATAAATAAACATTAATAAAATTCCTTTTATTAAATTAAATATAATGTCTACATTCAATTGACTGGGTTAGAACACAATTCCCAACAAATAATATGAGTCCAACACCCAAGAAACCATGTATGTTTAATCAATATTTTTTTTGGGTCTTAATATGTCTAAGAAATGCTACTTGATGCATTAGGATGTCAAAGAAGTATGAAAGCTAGCAAGCAAAAGCAAGATAATGATACTTGAAGAGCAAAATGAAAGGGTAAGATGGGAAATAACTTTCAAGTAAACTTTCCAAGATTATTAAATTTGAATCGGCCATTGAACTAGCTGGGGTACTAGGTTAGACCGGAATCAAACCAGAACTAACACAGGGCCAAACCGGTCATAAAGTAAAGATTTCAGGGTTATTGATATGAAATTTTAAAGAAAAAAAGGGTGAATCGGGTTGATGCCTAGACAAGACCGGTTTATCGATTGGTTCACTGGTTTTCGGGCCAAACCGAGCGGTCCAGGTTTAATTACTTGAAAAATTTCTAGATATAAATTAGAAAACAGAATCTGTGTTGATTTTTTTTTTCCAAGTAGAGAATTTCAAGAGATTTTTTTTTGGGGTAAAAGACGGGGAATTAGCCCTTCTCCATTAACTCAACAAAATGAAACGTGGGTAGGCTACTCCCACACAATCCCTTAACAACAAACTATTACAACACAAAGGAGGATTATTAAACACAACAAACATATCCTCTTGATTAAAATTGAAATTATCTAAGACATCAGCACAACTATTGCCTTCTCTATACACATGGGCAAATATAATGCTTGTAAATTTTTGCATGATTCCTCCTATATCAGATAGCAACCCCGAGCCTACATCAGTAAGCTCTCCATCCTGCAATCTTTTCAGTAGAGACACAACAATTATAGAATCACATTCAACAATTAATCTCTCAATCCTATGAGTAAAAGCTAAATTCAATCCTTGTAATACCCCCCATAATTTAGCTTTTATAGTCGTGCAAATCCCCAGCTTTCATGTGAACCCACAGATCAATTTCCCACTGCAATCCCTCACTAAGCCACCACTAACAACAAGCCTTTTCTCCCCTCTAGAAGCCCCATCTACATTAAGCTTCATCCATCCTACCGAAGGAGCCATCCACCCAATATACGCCTTTTGCCTTCTTTCCTTCATTTTTCCAAATTCCAGCCTTGCCATACTCACCTCCCTTACATACCACAACACTACTCTACCACAGTTTGTAGGCATGACATATCCTTCCTCAAACATGCTTTTATTTCTCCAACTCCACAACAACCAGCAACCTATCCCAAACTGAAGACTCCACTCCTGATTAGTATGAAATAGATTCCAGCCAAGCCATGCCTTCCCCTGCAAAACCATAAATTCAGGTTTAAAGCACCCCTTAGCCACACTACAATCCCTCAACACATGCATCAAATCCTCATTAACCTCTGTACAGCGAAAACAACAAGCTTCCCCTCCCATTATTTTACTCTTTCTCGCACTAGTCAACAAACTATCATGCATAGCTAGCCATAAGAATACTTGTACCCTTCTTGGACCCTTCCACTTCGACAACTTAGCCCATACTTCCTCATCAACATCTTGTTCACTCCTCAAAACATGGTACATATTAGCCACTACATAATTACTATGCAGACCCCTTCCCCATTTGATTCCATTCTCACCTCTAAACACATTAGGAGGGGGGATTGCCATGATAAGATCCCTTCCCTCTACATTAAGCCATTCCCCTAACTTCCTCATATCCCAATCACCCTCACCTGTAACCATCTCCTTCACTTTAATACTTTCTTCCTCTGCTAAAAATAGTTGAGTGCACTTCTCCTTTAAAGGTTTTCCATCATACAACCACTTATCATTCTAGAAATTCACCCTTTTACCATTCCTTATTTCCCAAAACATGTTATTCAGTAATATTGGCCAAAGCCTACCCAGGTTTCTCCAAATATCTGAGTCAGATTTCAGACTCTTACACTCCTTCATTAAGTCTTTGCCCCTACTGTATTTACCAACCAGTACCTTGGAACACAAACTATCCAGTTTTGCAATTACATTCCAAGCCACTCTACCTAGCATGGCATCATTCATGGCTTCAAGATTCCTCAATCCTAGCCCACCATTCTTTTTCTCTTTACATAACAGATCCCAACTTACAACATGCAACTTCCTTTTTTCCAACTTCACTCTTCTACACAAAATCCCTCTTATTTCATTCCATTTGATGTCTCACACCAATTGGAATATAAGAATGCTGCATGGAGAACACAACCAATTGATTAGTAACTGATTGAACAAGAGTCAGGCTCCCAGGTAAAGAAAGAGTATGCTTTTTCCAGCTGTTTAATTTTCCTTGCATTTTATCAATGAGGAACTGAAATTTTCTCTTGCTGCCTCTACCATTTGCCATAAATGATCCCAAATACCTCCCCAAGTCATCCATTCTACGAAAGCCAACAAAAGCACAGATCTCATTTTGCACTCGCCTATCCACATTTTTAGAAAAGAAAACACTAGATTTTTGAGTATTAATTTTCTGCTCAGACATCTCACCAAAATCTTCCATTATACTCATTGCCATGCACATCTAATCCAGAGAAGCCTCACATATCAGCAGTAGGTCATCTGCAAACTGAGCAAGTGGGAGATCTCAACTCCATCTCTTCCCAATTTTATAGGCTTCCACTTACTATTAGTGTAATACCCTAAAAATCACACTTAGGGTAAATATCAAAATTGGGAAATATACCTATTAAAAATAGGTGAATATGAGGTCTCAAACACCTTGTATTGAGTTTACCTTGTTGTCAGGGTAATTTCTCTTGAAATTAGATAATTTGCAAATAGGTCCCAAAATAAATTGAAAATTTGCAAATAGGTCCCTAAGCACATATCAGGTTATAAATACCCCGTGAAAGCTATAAAAAGGCAAGTAAAAATCTATTTGAAATAGGGAATGATATTGTCCCTAATTTAGGTAATTTATTAAGTTACAAACTTGGAGAAATTGAAGGAGAATACTCAAAAAGTATTGAAAAGACCATAATGCCCCCGTAAATATTAATATAATGCGTGAGGCATAAAGCAAAAATGTCAATACAAAAGTTATGAGATAATGAGGCATCCTAAGTAAGAAAATTATCAACTATTGATAAGAAAGTAATTAGGTTATTGGCTAATTACTTAAGCATAAGCAAAGGAAATTCGTAGATAATTATGTAAAACCCTAAAATTAGTGGTTTTTGGCTTAAAATTAGTAAAAATATATTTGCTAATTAATTGGAAAGTTTTGAGAAAATGGATGAGTTTAGGTATTTTTAAAACCTAAATACAAGAATGGACCAATAGGAAAGTTTTGTGAAAAATTATATAAAATAATTATTTTATATAAAATAAATAAAATAAAAACGAAAATAAAAAAATAATGGGCAGAAAAAAAGAATAAAATAGAAACTTAGTTTATAAATTATAGTATTTTATAATATAATTAATTAAAGTTATATTATTATATAATATAATTTAATGTGGTGAATAGTAATTCAATAATTAGGAAACGGATCCTATCCTGAGATCTAGGAATGAGATTTCCAAAGTCAACGAAATATTTATCAGTGAGTTTTTACCTTTAAGTGACCTCTTCCTAAGTTAATTCCGAGGCACATAGCGCATTTTCCTAATAAGACGAAATAAGGAAAATGCAGTAGGCACATTTTTGGATTCGAAGAAAATAAATTCTAACTCAACATCTAGGAATGAGTTTGAATTTATATGAACATATTTGGAATCGTTGAATTTTTCAAGAAATTGATGATTTTAGAAATGCGTTCAAACCGACGCGTTCGACACGATTTTCCAGAAAACTTCAATTGACCGTTGGAACCCTCGTAAGGGACTGAAATCTAAGTTAAATTAGATATTATTGATGAGGAAGAGAAGATCTTCAAAGTTGTAAATCCGAATTTTGAGATTTTCCGAGATTACGAAATGGGACCGATCGGGAAATTCTATCGGGCCGGCCATAAAGCAACATAAGTCATTACACTTTGAACCCATCATGGGCTGCCACATCACCATGTATGTCGACCAAGTGCTTGCATGGCCAAGAAATAAACACCATTTGCTTTGATTTTCTATGGTTTAGAACAACTTGAAAAATTCCCAACATATCCCTAAGTTTTCCTATAAATAGGCCTAAGGTTCTCTTGAAATCTCACACCATTTGGAGAGTCTCCTAGCCGAATCTAGAGAGAGTTTTTTAGAGAGAGAAGCTCTGGGCAAAATTGTGCAGAAGTCTCCAACGGGTAAGTCCTTCGGTCTTTAGCTTTTAGTTCTTAGTTAGTAGAATTGTTAGATAGTTTTAGTAAGTAGGAGTGAGATTCTACTATTGTTTTAGGCCTCATTGCATTGAAAGATGCCTAAAGAGGTAAAACTTGGTAGGGATTGAGTCCCCGAAAATTGGTAGTTAAAGTAGCGTAGTGCTGGCGAAATTCCGCCGACTAGTAAGGGTAGGGGCAAAATGGTAAATTTTACCTAAAATGCCTGTTATGATGTAAATCATTAATTAATATGATTTATATTTCAAAATGATATTGGAGTAGGAGCTATGTCAAAATTTTGGAAAAGTGGGGCCAAAGTAACGTCTTTGCAAAATTCCGCCAATTAGGGGGTCAGGGGTAAAATAGTCATTTTGACTAAAAATGTCAGTCGTAATGATAGATCCTTAACAATTACATTGTTATGTTGATAGGATATCCCTGATTACGTTCGATCCTCTGCCGTACCACATCCAAACGTACCGTTTTCCGTTTTCCGTCGAAATCTCGACGATCGTCAACGAAGGTACGTTCGCGTCATCGTAACCTTAACTCGATGTTTATTGTATGCATATGTGTACTATTGTTCTGCATCTGATCGTGCATTTTATTGTTGTCCATGCCAATTGTCTGTCATGCCTCGTATTTCTGATTGTACTCGTTGTTCTCATGCTGTACTCGATTGTACTATTGTCTCAGACTCGATTGTACTAATGCTTCGTACTTTGACTGTACTATTGTTCGTATATCCGACTATACTATTGTCTCGTACATTTGACTGTATTTATTGTCTCGTACATCCGATTGTACTATTGTTCGCATTTACTGTATTTTATTGTCTCGTACATCCGATCCGTATCGTTGTCTATCATCCGACTATATGATTGTCTGTCATCCGACTGTATTGTTATTGCTATACATATTTGATATGTATACCTTATGTCTGACCGTAGTAAATGTTGCCAAAAGTCTAAGAATGTTTGTTGTACATATATGATGTATGTAATCATGAGGTTAACCGTTACCTGGGGTTCGATGCATGGACCTCGCTCTAACTTAGCCGTGGATCGGGTGGACCGAGAATCGAGGAGAAGGACAAGCAGCACGCCTAGGAGTCCCAGCTGAAGACTTCTTTCTGTTATACTTTTAAAACACTCTTGTACCGTTGTTTAAACAACAAGACATGCTACCGTGGGTATTTTAATATATGTATCAGTTACTCAATCGCTCCGGTGCTCTACTCTGATCATTTTGAAATGATGTTTTTGAAAAAAAAAATTTATACTGCTTGTGAAAACGGGATGTTACAATTAGCCACATAATCAGCAATTAAGTGGGTTAACTTCTCCATTCCTAGGACCAATAAGTAAGGGGAGAGTGGATCCCCTTGCCTTAAACCCCTAGAAGGCCTGAACTCTTCCCTTTTACCCCCATTCCACATTAGAGACAATCCAACCGAATTGGTACATTGCATAATACCTCTCTTTAGTTGATCATCATTTCAGCTAAAACCTTGTTAATAAAGCACCAAGACATTCTATCATATGCCTTTTCAAGGTCAATCTTAATGACCATATAACCTTTCTTCCTTGCAATCTACTCATAGAGTGCATAACTTCCCTAGCAATTAAAATATTATTGTGTATACTCCACCTAGGAACAAAACTAGACTGATAAGGGGAGATCAACTTGTCCATAAGAGGTTTCAATCTATTTACAATCATTTTAGTTAAACCTTTATAAACTACATTACACAAAGAAATAGGTATGAATTTATTTACTCCTTCCGGTTGCTCCACCTTCAAAATAAGCACAACAAGTGTGTCATTAACCTCCCCAATCTTTTCTGGATTTCTCCAAAGACCCTTTATGAATCTTGTGACAAATGGCCCCACCACTCTCCAATTATGTTGGTAAAACCTCGGAGGAAAGCCATCACTCCCAGGTGCCTTAAAACTCTCCATTTCAAAGAACACTCTTCTTATTTCCTCATCACTGATATCCCTACCCAACCTTCTGAGGTTCAAATCAGATACCTTTCCCACCCATGTTTTGTTTGAAACCATCCTCTATCCTCCTTCTCTTCAAAAAATAGATTCTCATAGAATTCCTGAAACATCTGCACAATTTCTTCCTCCTCCTCAACCCACACACTGTTACTATTTTTAATCATCTTAATTTTGTTCTTTCTTCTTCTCACTAAGGTTTTGGTACGGTAAAACCTTGTGTTACGATCCCCTTCTTCCAGCCAATTACCCCTAGATTTTTGGAACCACAACACTTCCTCTTGTCTTAAAGTATGCATAAGTTCCTCCTCTAACTCCTTCTCCAAACTAATAAGGTGATGGTTACTTCTTCTTACAATACTTTTTTGAATTCCATTCAGCCTATTTAAAATTCTCCTTTTGCGATGTTTAATGTGGCAAAAAATCTTACTATTCCACCGTACTAGTTCTTGCTGCAAAACAGATAGTTGTACATCAAACTCCTCCTCACCCTTCCAGTTCTCCCTAATAACCTTCTCAAAATTTTCATGCAATTGCCAAGCAACTTGGTATCTAAAAGGTCTAACTCTATGTTTGTCGTATTCCACATTCAGTTTTACAAAAATAGGGTGATGATCCGATCCTACTCTTGGAGTAACCCTGATCTCAACATTATCAAACAATTCTTGCCATGAGACGTTACATAGGCACTTATCCAGCCTTTTGAAGACCCTTTCCAAGCCTTCCCACTTGGGCCCCTTCCAAGTAAAGAAATTAAAGGACCATTAGCCTCCAGGTCAATCAAACAACAATCCTGAATGCAATCATTAAAATTCCTACACCGAACCTCATTAATTCTTCCACCCCCTTTTTGTTCTAGTGGAGATTTTATTTCACTAAAATCCCCTACCAAAAGCCACGGCTTATTAATCTCAAAAGAAATTTTGTGCAACAGTTCCCATAGTCTATGTCTCTTTTGTTCATTTGGACTTGCATAGATTGATGTAAACAACATACTCTTTCCACTTAGGCTCAATTTACAGTGTATAAACTGATCCTCTATCTCTAAAACATCCATTACAAGGTCATCTAGGTTGCAAAGGATCCAAATACCCCCTAAGAAACCCTCAGCCCTTTCTAACAGAGTATTTAAACCCCCAATTCTTTATTACTTTTTTTTTTCCTGCTAACTACCACTTATCCTAGGTTCCAGTATAACCAATACATTCAGTTTATAACTAAACTTAATATAACGTATCATAGCTGCACCTCTACTATTGAAAACGAAAGGAAATCACCAAGAGGGGGTGAATTGGGGATTTTAAAACTTTTATAATAACTTTGCACCCAAGTGAAGCTAAACGTAAAGAGATAGGGAAGAAGAGCTTGACACGAAAGTTTATCTGGTTCGGTCTAAATTCTTGACCTACGTCCGGTCCCAGACTCTCGGGTTTTCTACTATCACTTAACTCGGATACACACTCTGTACTCAAGGATTATCCTCTCTCTAGGATACACTCCCCTTACAAGTTGTAATCTGAAATCCCAATCTCAAGTCCCCTTGACTTGAGATCTTTTACAATGAATGAATAATTTGAATAAAATCTCTCTCACGAGAGAAGATAATGATAAACAACGAGGCTCTTTGTATATCAAAATACAATACGAAAGAAAGCTGAATGTATAAGAACTCTTGAGCTTGCTTTTCGTTTACGCTTAATCTTTCGTTATCTTTCGAAGTTTGTAATCAGCTCCTTATATAGTGGTGAGTTGCTATGTGACCGTTACTTCTCAACTTAGCATGTTCTTCATTTGAAATTCAGTTTGATGAGGATTATAGCCGTTGGGTCTGAATTTCAGCCGATTCAATTCTGGACGCGTGAAATCATTCGCCTTCGATTCTTCGCGTTTATTCAATGATTCGTTTGATCCAATTTAATACACGAAACATTCTCAATATAGAGTAGTTAAATACGTTTGAATATACTAAATGAATGCAATCAATTCGTATAAACATGGTAAGTTTTGCGGTTTAAAAGAATCGGGATGAAATCGTAACGATCATATTTGCTTAGTCTTAAACTCGAGTTCTCTAAGTCGGGCTCGAGTTCGTAAGGCTTTTAGAGTATCTGGTTTATCTTACGAGAGAGCAAACTCGGAGTTTGATGTAAACTCGGAGTTTGTATTTTGTTTCACCATGTGAACTCGAGTTCACGAAGGTAGGCTCGAGTTCGAATACTCTCTAAGCTTTTGTCGAATGAACACACGGAGTAATATCTCACAAGATAAGCGAGGCTCGAGTCCATTAGTGATTAGGCTCGAGTTTAACACTATTCATGCCTAAGAGTTTTGGTTGCTCGATTAGAGTGGTGGAGCACAGTACAAACTCGGAGTTTGTACACTTGCTTTTCTTTCTTCGGATGAAGGGCTCGAGTTCATTATTCTTAGGCTCGAGTTCAGCTTAATTTATTCCATGACTTATTGAAGTGAGCTGGAGGTTTGAGCTTAAACTCGGAGTTTGAAAGAAGGAAAAACTTGGGAGCTCTGCGCAAGGAAAACTCGAGCTTGTAATAACGAGGCTCGAGTTTACCTATTTTGTAAACTCTTCTTCGTTTGTCAAACCATAGAGTAAACTCTACACAAAAGCATTAGGCTTGAGTCCATATACTTGGGCTCGAGTGTTCATTAAATTATAGCCATAGAAACAAGTGAACTCTACTCAAAAAGAATAAACTCGGAGTTTAAAGAGATACAATTTAATTAGAAAACTTCCCGCCATGGGAAAACTCGAGCTTGTCTATACGGGCTCGAGTTTACTTGTTTGTAAACTCTTTATTATTATATCATGAGGGTTTAGGCTCGAGTCTATTTACTCGGGCTCGAGTTCGTTATCTTGAAAATATCTGATGAGCTCTGTTTGCGAGAAAACTCGAGTTTGCTTAGTTAGGCTCGAGTTTTGAGGTGACAGTGATTTTGACTCTTTTGTCATTTTAAAAGCATTCGTACTTGTTTACAATTGTTATTAATCATCAAAACACATAGAGAACTAACATTCTCCCCTTTTTGATGATGACAACACTTGTAAACAATTAACTCCTTTAAGAACACTTGTTTTGATCATTTGAAATCATTGAAGCATAAGTGTTCGGTGTAAATGCATCGAATTAGATTTTAACATTTAAACTTTGATTCTATCGAGTTAGCGACTTAACATAAATCATAACACATATTGTCATTGCATAAGCTAAAACATTCAATGGTTTACAAAATGACATTTAGAGTTTCAAGCATACATATATCTCAAAAAAAAAACTTGACAACTTGACAACTTGACTTCTCCTTCTTTACTTCAACTCTTCTCCCCCTTTGGCATCATCGAAAAGTGGAGGATGAGATGAGATAGAGGTTGACTGAAGAATAGGATCATGGGTAGATGGTTCGGGGCTATGGAGGTTGGGATTGGTTCGGAAGAAGGTGGAGGTGCCGAAGAGCTAGGTCAGCGGAATTGATGGACTGATTTTCTAAAATTTTGTCCATTTTGTCATGGAGGCTGGACATAGACACCAAAAGAGTGGAGATGCTTCTTGAGTGATCTCCAATTTGATCCCGAGACCTTGCACTTTCTCTTTGATAATCTCATGTTCAAGAATGAGATCTTCTTGTGCATCGAGAGAACTCCTCATATCCTTTCTTGGTGTGGTGAATCTGATTCTATCTTGGAAGAAAGATCGAAACAACTTGGGCAATGTAAGTCTTTATTCTTTCATCCAAATCGGAGGAAAGGATTGTGGTGGAGGTGGTGCACTTTGAGCTTCTTGAACTCTAGATTGAGTAGCTCTGGTTCTAGTAGGTCTTGAGGGTGCTCGGAATGATCACTTCCTTGATCAAAGCTTATCCTCATCAAATTTAGGATATCTTTGGCCAAATTTGGTGGTTTTCGGGTTTCTCATTGGTGGTAAATACCGGACCCTTTCATGAAACATAATCATTGAGATGAGGCGGCAAAGGGTATACGGGATGTTTTTCTTCCATGGAAACGAAATTTGAACATCTCTTTAAAGATCCAATCTCCTATGTTATGAGGGACTTGATCTATGATAGAGGCAAAAATAGGGAAGTCCTTTTTGGCAAAGTGAGTGAAATTGCCTCCCTTTTGTACTAAGTTTCTAGTGTATATATACCAAGCAGCTCTTTGCTTAGGAGGCATTGATACTGGAGTGAAATCCAGAACCTCTAAAGCATCAGGTATAGGCTCATCGGGTCTGAGGAGTGAAAAAATTTGCCTATTCGTATAATTTGGAGAAGCAACAGGAGGAGGATTTTGGATTTGGAGGAGGGAATTAAGGTATGCGGCGGTGATGGTTATCTGTTTTCCTCTAATGGATGTGGTAATCCTTTCCTCAACCAAATTTCTATCCGCATCCAATAAATTATCACTTTGCATACAATAGTAAAAGGTTTTAACAAAGGATGGACTATATGAGGCTCTAATGGATATGAGAGGTTCAAATTGTCTAAGCCGAGTGGGTAAGATCAAGGTTACATTCCTCTTTTAAAGCATCTAGATTGACATACACGAAGGGCAAAAACTCTTAGCCTCATAGTTTTCTTGGAATCGTATGGCATCCTCACCATATAGAGTGACATCCTCACTAGAGAATCCTTTAGGGATGGAGGAATGATTGTAAATTTCAAATAAGGCTGGTTTTTCTCTAGATACGAGGAGCAGTGTTGTTGGTGATGGGAGGATGATTGAGCTTGAGAGCTAGTTTGACTAGTTGTGGTCTTTCGAGACTTGTGTATCTGTTCTTTGCCCCTTCGAGGTGGTGTGTCGGCGGTTGAAGCTTTCTTTGAGGTATTCATCTTGGTGTGGTTATTGGAGTGGCTTGGGTAATAGGAATACCAGGAATTTGCTTGTCAATTCCATGCTTGAATCGTTTGGGAAACGATTTTACCACAGGAGGACGTTGAGAGATTTTTGTATGATCGGTTTGGGGTTCTTGAGGATCAGAGGATTTGGAATCTTGGGTTGCGGATCGTTTGGACGCCATGTTCTCTGGTTTTCGTTTGAGGAGATTGAGAGAAATTTTTGGGAGAATTTAGGTTTAGGCTCGAGGGTGAGATAGAGTGAAGACGAAAAGACGGGTTTTAAAGAAATTTTATCGACGCAAACTCGAGTTCTTAAGTGTAGGCTCGAGTTTGTGTAACGTTACTTACACGGAATTCAAGAGTGTATGTGTGAACCCTTGAAATTTCTTGCTAGGCTCGAGTCGATCACATCGTAGGCTCGAGTGCATGCAGTTCTACGAGGTGGATTGCTCTCTGTCTCCCTCGAACTCGAGTCCGTTCACTAATAGGCTCGAGTCTGTCAAGATCTACGAGATGAGTTGCTCTCTGTCTCCCGCGAACTCGAGTCCGTTCACTAATAGGCTCGAGTCTGTCAAAATCTACGAGATGAGTTGCTCTCTGTCTCTCGCGAACTCGAGTCCGTTCACTAATAGGCTCGAGTTTGGCGACTGATAGTTGCATTTCTTCTTTGGTTCTTTCGAGCTCGAGTCTGTCTTTGGTAGGCTCGAGTTTGTGACTGACTTTACTTGCACTCGATTGTTTGGGATTTTGATTTCAATATACATCCTGCACAAAACATATCTACATACTCCGATGCTTAAGTTAGTGGACAATAATCATTAAAAAAACATAACTAACATTTGAATTACTTACAACTCATTGGGATTTACCATTCCCAATTCTCTTCTTATGAACACAAATTGTTCTTTTGCTAGTGGCTTGGTGAAGATATCAGCGAGTTGCAAGTGAGTTGGGATGAACATGACTTTGACATCCTTCTTTTGAACATGATCTCTTATGAAGTGATGTCTGACATCAATATGTTTGGTTCTAGTGTGTTGAACAGGATTCTTTGCCAAACTTATTGTGCTTGTGTTGTCACAAAGAATTGGGATTTCTTTGAGATGAACTCCCAAATCACACAATTGTTGTTTGAGCCAAAGAACTTGAGCACAACAACTTGAGGCAGCAACATACTCACCCTTTTCATCGGCATCCGAGTTGCGGTTGAACTCATTGGAGTATCTGCTCCATTACAATCAGCTAGACCATATTTTTTAATAGATCTTTCGAGATACTTAGTGCAGGAAATGAAGATTCCATCATGGCGTTGCTTGATTTGAAGTCCAAGGAAGTAATTAAGTTCTCCCATCATGGACATTTCAAATTCTCCTGCATTGTCTTGGCAAATTCTTCACACATAGTATCATTAGTAGCACCAAAAATAATATCATCAACATAAATTTGAGCTATTAAAACATCACCAAGTTTATTCTTCTTTATAAAGAGAGTTGTATCTGCTTTTCCTCTAACAAATCCTTGATCAAGAAGGAAAGTGCTTAACCTCTCATACCAAGCTCTAGGAGCTTGCTTAAGACCATATAAGGCTTTCTTGAGGTGATAAACATGATCGGATGATGTTCATTTTGAAAACACGGAGGTTGTTCAACATAAACTTCCTCTGTATAAAACCATTTAAAAAGGCGGATTTTACATCCATTTGAAAAAGTTTGAATCCTTTAACACAAGCAAAGGCTAGAAGAACTCTTATAGCTTCCAATCTTGCTCTTTGGAGCATAAGTTTCTTCATAATCAATTCCTTCTTCTTGATTATAGCCTTTTGCAACTAGCCTTGCTTTATTTCGAATGATTATGGCGGATTCATCACATTTATTTTTGAATACCCATTTAGTACCAATGACCGGATGGTCTTTAGGTCTGGGCACCAAGTCCCAAACTTGGTTTCTTTCAAATTGATGTAATTCCTCTTGCATTGCTATAACCCAATCATTGTGCGAAAGGGCTTCATCAATCTTAGAGGGTTCAATTTTGAAATGAAAGCTGAAAAAGTAACTTCATTCAAAGTGCTTTTTCTGGTTCTTACTCCTTGATTTGCATCACCTATCACTTGATCCAGAGGATGACTCCTCTGTATCTCCATGATTTTGGTTGAGTTTGAACACTTGTTTTCATAAGCATTTTCACAATGTTTTTCGGTTTAGAATCATCTTGCAAATCTTTTTCCGTATTTGTTGAAACAGAAGTTTGGTTTGTCACGGGAAAATCATCATCATCATCCAAGGACTTGTTAGATTTGGTTTCACGAGAAAACAATATGCATAGATTCTTCAACGGTGTGATTACGAGTATTATAAACTCTATATGCTTTACTTCTACTTGAATAACCCAAGAATATACCTTCATCAGCTTTGGAATCAAATTTTCCCAAGTTGTCCTTACCATTATTGTGGATGAAGCACTTACATCCAAAGATATGCAAGTGAGCTAAGTTGGGTTTTCTTCCTTTGTAGAGTTCATAGGGAGTTTTGTCCAACTTCTTCGGAGATATGCCTGTTTGATATGTAACAAGCGGTGCTCATAGCATCGACCCAAAACACTTGAGATGTTTGGTTCTCATTTAGCATTGATCTTGCCATTTCGGTAAGCACTCTATTCTTTCTTTCAACAACTCCATTTCTTTGTGGGGTTCTTGGAGTGAGAAGTTATGATTAATTCCCATACTATCACGAGAATTCTCCAAAGGCATGATTCTCAAATTCTCCACCATGATGCGTACGAATACGCAATAGAGAATCCTTTCTCGTTTTGGACCTTCTTGGCAAACACAATAAATTGATCAAATGTTTTATCTTTTGATGATAAAAGAATGACCCATGTGAATCTTGAGAAATCATCTACTATGACCAATGTATAAAGATTGCCGCCAAGGCTTTTTACTCTATTTGGTCCAACTAAGTCCATATGGAGTAATTGGAGAGGTCTATTAGTTGATAATTCCGTTTTCGACTTGAAAGATGATTTAGTTTGTTTACCTTTTTGACATGCATCACAAATTAGATCATTTTTAAAAGAAAGTTTTGGTAAACCAATAACCAATTCCTTTTACGTAGTTTATCAAGTTGAATCATATTGACATGTCCTAAACGTTTATGCCATAACCAACTTTCATCTAAGTTACCAACAAAACATTTTTCAGAATCGAATTGTTTTTAGGCAGTTAAGAGTATAACAATTACCTTCTCTTGGAGCTCGAATAATGCTTTGGATTTAATACTATCTAAAGAGAGAGCATCCTTACTTACAATCAAACATTCTTGAATCAAAGATGACTAGGTTTCCTTTGTCAGTGCTTTGACTCTGCGAGGAGGTTGTGACATAACTCATCCACAAGATAAACATCTTTGATTTGAGGTCCATTGCTATTTCCAATTTTACCAATGCCGGCAATTCTTCGGACTCATTTCCACCAAATGTTACCTTGCCACCTTCCTTATGTTTGATTGAAGCAAATTTGGATTGGTCTCCGAGTCATATGTCTTGAGCATCCTTTGTCTATGTACCACTTATTGGGATTTGATGCTCTAAGACAAATCTCTTCGTTGTCACGATTCCTCTTGAGCCACAAGGCGAGATTGGCACTTTGTTCCTCTTACGCCTCATCTTCATCGAGATGAATTTGTTGCCCCATATAGGCGATACATAAGCTCTTTTCTTGAACTTATTGAATTTCTTTTCTTTGTTTTTCATTGCGGACATTCGATTTGATGTGGCCTGGTTTCTCACATTCATAGCATATAATTGGTTTCTTAGTTTACGTGCTAGAATTTCCTTTGTGAAACCTTACGTGAGATTGGTCCTTTTTGTAGAATTTCTTGAATCTTCGGACCATCATTCCTAGCTCACCATCTTCATCTTCATCTTCTTCATCGTCATCGATTTAACTTCTTTGATGGTTTTAAGAGCTATTCCCTTGTTCTTGACATTGATATCATTTAGTCCCTTTTTGAATTTGATCTTCCCCTCATATTCAGAAAGGTTTGCCAAATAGTCTTTGCCACGGAGGCCATTGATTCGCCTCGAGATTCTTCAATTGCGGTGACCTTGGCTTCCCATTCCTTGGTGAGAATATTTAGTATTTTCCTCACTTGGGCAGGTTGTTCATATTCTTTTCCCAAGGCAATGAGTTGATTGATCGGGTGAGTGAATCGAGTTGAAATTCACCAATAGATTCTCGGTCTTCATCGCAATAGATCGTATTCGAGTCATGAGAGTATTGATACGATTTTCTTTGATCGCATTTGTTCCTTCATGAGCTATTTCAAGAGCATCCCACATTTGCTTAGCGAGATGGCAAAGTGCAGATTCTGAAATACTCTTTTTGGCCAAGAGCACTTTGGAGCATATGAATTGCCTTCATGTTGAGAGTGACTTGTTTCTTATCATTGTCATCGTACTCTTCTTCTTTCTTGGGAGTTCGATGTCGGCTACTGAACTTAGCCTTCCAGAATGAGTAGTGTTCTCCATTAAAACCTGGGGGTCGGTTGATTGAGGCTCCATCTGGTAGAATTCCTTCCATTGGATCTTTGTGTCTAGGATGTTAATCCTTCAAATTGACAACGAGGCTCTGATACCAAATGAAAACGAAAGGAAATCACCAAGAGGGGGGTGAATTGGGGATTTTAAAACTTTTATAATAACTTTGCACCCAAGTGAAGCTAAACGTAAAGAGATAGGGAAGAAGAGCTTGACACGAAAGTTTATCTGGTTCGGTCTAAATTCTTGACCTACGTCCGGTCCCGGACTCTCACGGGTTTTCTACTATCACTTAACTCGGATACACACTCTGTACTCAAGGATTATCCTCTCTCTAGGATACACTCCCCTTACAAGTTGTAATCGAAATCCCAATCTCAAGTCCCCTTGACTTGAGATCTTTTACAATGAATGAATAATTTGAATAAAATCTCTCTCACGAGAGAAGATAATGATAAACAACGAGGCTCTTTGTATATCAAAATACAATACGAAAGAAAAACTGAATGTATAAGAACTCTTGAGCTTGCTTTTCGTTTCTGCTTAATCTTTCGTCTCTTTCGAAGTTTGTAATCAGCTCCTTATATAGTGGTGAGTTGCTATGTGACCGTTACTTCTCAACTTAGCATGTTCTTCATTTGAAATTCAGTTTGATGAGGATTATAGCCGTTGGGTCTGAATTTCGGCCGATTCAATTCTGGACGCGTGAAATCATTCGCCTTCGATTCTTCGCGTTTATTCAATGATTCGTTTGATCCAATTTAATACGAAACATTCTCAATATAGAGTAGTTAAATACGTTTGAATATACTAAATGAATGCAATCAATTCGTATAAACATGGTAAGTTTTGCGGTTTAAAAGAATCGGGATGAAATCGTAACGATCATATTTGCTTAGTCTTAAACTCGAGTTCTCTAAGTCGGGCTCGAGTTCGTAAGGCTTTTAGAGTATCTGGTTTATCTTACGAGAGAGCAAACTCGGAGTTTGATGTAAACTCGGAGTTTGTATTTTGTTTCACCATGTGAACTCGAGTTCACGAAGGTAGGCTCGAGTTCGAATACTCTCTAAGCTTTTGTCGAATGAACACACGGAGTAATATCTCACAAGATAAGCGAGGCTCGAGTCCATTAGTGATTAGGCTCGAGTTTAACACTATTCATGCCTAAGAGTTTTGGTTGCTCGATTAGAGTGGTGGAGCACGAGTACAAACTCGGAGTTTGTACACTTGCTTTTCTTTCTTCGGATGAAGGGCTCGAGTTCATTATTCTTAGGCTCGAGTTCAGCTTAATTTATTCCATGACTTATTGAAGTGAGCTGGAGGTTTGAGCTTAAACTCGGAGTTTGAAAAGAAGGAAAAACTTGGGAGCTCTGCGCGAGGAAAACTCGAGCTTGTAATAAGAGGCTCGAGTTTACCTATTTTGTAAACTCTTCTTCGTTTGTCAAACCATAGAGTAAACTCTACACAAAAGCATTAGGCTTGAGTCCATATACTTGGGCTCGAGTGTTCATTAAATTATAGCCATAGAAACAAGTGAACTCTACTCAAAAAGAATAAACTCGGAGTTTAAAGAGATACAATTTAATTAGAAAACTTCCCGCCATGGGAAAACTCGAGCTTGTCTATACGGGCTCGAGTTTACTTGTTTGTAAACTCTTTATTATTATATCATGAGGGTTTAGGCTCGAGTCTATTTACTCGGGCTCGAGTTCGTTATCTTGAAAATATCTGATGAGCTCTGTTTTGCGGAAAACTCGAGTTTGCTTAGTTAGGCTCGAGTTTTGAGGTGACAGTGATTTTGACTCTTTTGTCATTTTAAAAGCATTCGTACTTGTTTACAATTGTTATTAATCATCAAAACACATAGAGAACTAACATATCTCTGGAACGTAACTAGGTAAAAATCGTTATCTAAATCAAATATGTTAATACTCCATTTTCTTTCTCAAATTTGTCTTAACTTCTTCACCATAAACTCGTATGAAGGTTGCCTTCCCATCAATTTGACAACTAGCGTTCTACAAAAAGGCTTTATAAGTCTTTCTTGCTCCTGCTCCTCAAAATGAAATTTCGGACACAATGGATTAGAAAAATCCATAGTGATTCCATCACCTGGGTTTAAGACTTTCATAAAGTCTGTATCTGCACCATAGTCTTTGATTTCCTCCTCTTCTTCAGTCTTCCACCATTCCCACCAACAAACCCTCTGATTCACATTGTTCAGCAGCGATTCTCTGTATGACTTCGTCGACGGACCCTTTCCATCAGGTTGCATCCATTTCTCAACTCTAGGTTTCATGGATTCATCTCCCGTAAACATTGCCCAGCCACTCTGACCTTTCGCTTTCTATGGTTTATCTCCTCCCTATCATCCTCGATCATGTTCTCTCACTCTCCAATGCAATTTCTCCTTCTCCGATATGAGCCCTAGCAGAGCCCTTGACTTACGAACAACTTTTTGGTAGAATTTCAAGAGCTTTAATTGCAAACTAAATCATCCTGATATGATTTTTCTTGACTGGCTAACAAATTTCCATATAATTTGTAAGAAAATTTAAAGTGACCAAATGAACAATAATTTGAGGGTACGTAGTTCCAAGAAAGAAAATTTGTACTCCCTTCAGTCCTCTATATAAGCAACTTTTTTCTTCACTACGTAAAATGAACTACGGTTAAAATTAGTTAAAAAATAAATATGTCAAAAATATCATATTTCTTCCAAATATGCCCCTATTTAAGAAAAGAGTATAAGAGAGAGAACAAGTAAAAATATGAGAGATAATAGATAATAAATGATTAAATAAAAGAGAAGTCTTTTTGGGTTATCGATGGGAGAAGTGACTTCTTTCCTATCTGGCTTTTGCAAAAGTAAGATAGGATAAAAGTCAGATTGTAAATGTGATTTGTGTTTGAATTGATGGTAGCATAAGTTACTTTTTTCCAAACAAAAACATGTTTGGATTATTATTTGAAAAGTCAGTTGAGTTGTAAAATGATTGAAAAGAGCATGGATCTTATTGAATACTACATATATTAATATTAATTGTATATATTATGATAATTGAAGATAAAAATTTAAATTTAAATTTGAAAAAAGGTTATATTATTATTAAAATATTAATAAACAATAAAATCCTTAATTAAATATATTTAATAGATAAAATTGTATATAAATTAGTGTAATACCCTGAAAATCTCATTTATGATAAGTATCATATTGAGTAAATAATACCTATTGGAAATAGGTGAATATGGGATCTCAAAGATCTTGTGAAGAATTTATCTTATTTTTGGGGTAGTTTCTCTTGAAAAAGAATAATTTGCAATTAGGTCCCTAAAACGTTTGGAAGTTTGCAAATAGGTCCCTAAACGCATTTACGAGTTATAAAATACCACTTGTGAAAGTTATTAAAAGGCAAGTAAATATTTATTTGAAATAGGAATAATACTGTCCCTAATTTAGGTAATTTATTAAAGTACTACCTTGGAAAAATAAAAGGGGAAAGTTAAAAAGTATTACAATGACCAAAATGCCCCCGTAAGTGTTAATATAATGCATGGGACTTAAAATACTAATGTCAATGCAAAAGTTGGGAGGTAATGAGATATTCTAATTAAGAAAATTAGCAACAAATATTAAGGAAGCAATTAAGTAATTATTGTCTAATTACTTAAGCATGAACAAAGGAAAATCCATAAATAATTATGTAAAACCCTAAAATTAGTGGTAAAGGGCTAAAAATTAGCATAAATATATTTTCTAATTAATTGGAAAATATGGAGAAAAATTGATGAAATTGAGTAATTTTTAAGCCTAAAAACAAGTATGGACCAATAGGAAACTTTGTGGAAAAATTATGAAAAAATAATTATTAAATAATTAAAAATATATATTATTAATTAAATAATTAAATAAAAAACGAAAAATAAATTAAAAAGGACCAGAATATGGACCGAAATGTTGGAGCAAAATTGGATAAGAATTTACAAAATAATATCTAGATATTATTGTTGCAAGTTGTAATATTTTTATAATATAATTTATGTGGAAAAAGAAAATAAATACCTTTAGGAATCGGATCCTATCTAGAGAACCAGGAACAGGATTTCTAAAGTCAATATGTAATATTAATCAGTGGGTTTTTATCTTGAAGTGGTATTTTCCGGAAGTTAATTCCAAGATCGGTAGAAGAAGTTAGTAATAAGACGAAATAGGGTAATATGAGAAAAAGGCAGATAGTCACAGATTTAGAATTCGAAGAAAATAAATCATAACTCAACATCTGGGAATAAGTTGAGAATTTCCTGGACATATTTGGAATCAGTGGATTTTTGTCTAGAGATTGATGATTCTGAAAATTCGTTAAAATGAGCAAATACGTTTTTCGAGAATCTTCTAGTGGCACGAAATGCCTGAATGGAATCAAAAGTAAGTTAACCTAGATACTTTTGAAGAGAAAGAAAAGGTCTTCAAAGTTGTGATTCCGATTTCTAAGATTATACGATTACGCGATTCGGACACCGTCGGGGTTTTATCGATGAAAACTTCTAAGACAAGTTGATGACATCATCGGGATGACTTCATCTTTGGAAAAGATGACATATGGACGTTTTTGGTGGAGGATAAGGAAGGAAAATGAGTGATTCTCATAAGGCCACATCTACCATCTCCTCGGAGAAAATCTGCGGCGAAGCTCTGGGTAAGTTTTTCTGTACTTAAGCTTAAAGTAGTTCTTTCGAGTAGTTAGAGTAGAAATGCTATATTAGTCTTTAATCTTCCAAGTATGATTAGATATCATATGTTAGGGTATTTTAGTCATTAATTTGAAAATCATGATGGGGTCGGAGTTATGGCAAAATTGGAAGATTAGAGTTAAAATAAGCGAAGCTACAGCGAAATTAAAATGGAGATAGGGGCATCGGGGGCAAAATGGTAATTTTTACCTAAAATGCATTATGCTGTGAATCATTAACTAATATGATTTATATTTCCAAAAATGATGTTGGAAGAGGAGTTATGTTGAAATTTTGGAAGATTATGGTCAAAAGTAGCAAGTCTTTGGCGAAATTCCGCCCAGATTAGGGGGTCGGGGTAAAATAGTCATTTTGACTAAAAATGTCGTCAGTAATGATAGATCCTTAACAAGTACGTTGTTATATTGATAGGATATCTCCGATAAGGTTCGACCAATCTGTTGTACCGTTTTAGTCAAAGTACCGAATTTCCAGTCAACGAAGGTACGATCAGCGTCTTTGTAACATTAACTCTTATGTTTATGGTATGCATATATGTGCTATGTGTATTGTTATGGTATGTTTATTGAATGCAAATATGTTAGAAAAGTTTGGTCTTGAAGGAAAGGCTAGTCTATGTGGGTAAGCCATTAAGTCGTAAGTGAACTCGGTGGCGCCCATGATAGACACTTACAGCCATTACATTCGGTTTACGAAAGTATGTACGTTCGCGTACTGTAACACTAACTCTGATGTTTATGGTATGCATGTATGTGGTATGTGTGTTGTATAGATGTTGTACTGTTTGAATGCATATAGTGGTTAGCGGATATATCAAAGTATCTTTGAGGGGCAATATGTCGTATCTTTGGGGGCAATCAGTCGGTAGGGCTGGGGGCAATAGGTCTACATGTTGGGGCAATACATATGCATGGGTTGTGATAGAGTGATGGTATGTCTTTGATGATGTCGTGGATAATCGTGTCGTTTGTATGTGTATACATAAACATGAGGTTAACAGTTTACTGAGATCAGTCTGGCTGGATCTCGGCCATATTAATATAGCGTCGAGGTTCGAGGAAGGATTAGAGATTTAGAGAGAGAGAAAAGCGGCCGCGTAGAAGTTTAATACAAGACTTACTCAATCGCTCTGATGCTCTACTCTGATTATTTGAAATGATGTTTTGATGAAAATAAAAATATACTGCTTGTGAAAACGGGGATGTTACAATTAGCATACATATTTTTTTATATGTTAATATTAAATAATAGTATATTGCTAATTGGATGATCTATAATGAACAAGTTATCATTTAGCCCCAAATTTTTTTTATTTTTAATAAATAATTTTCCAAACATTTATCCCAAGATCCCCATTGTTTCTGGGTATCACCTCCTGTGTCCTTCTCATCTTCCTCAACACATTCTTCACCTTCCGTACTCAGCCCCTCACCAGCTCCGCCATTCTCATGCAAATCGCGGTCCTCCCCATCGGAAAGTTCATGGCCTCTGTTCTTCCCACCATGGAATACAACTTCCTTGGCTGGAGATTCAGTTTGAATCCTGGGCCTTTCAACATCAAAGAGCATGTGATTATTACTATATTTTCTAATTGTGGTGTTTACTATGGAGGTGGCGATGCTTACTCCATTGAAGCCATTACTGTCATGAAAGCTTACTATAAACAGACTATTAGCTTCCTCTGTGCTCTTCTCATGGTCTTGACCACCCAGGTTAGATCTCTCTGCTTTAAAAAGTTTATTGCCTTTTCTCCATTTGCTTCTGTTTAATTCTTCTTTCAGAAATTTTTAAGAGCTTTTTGATATGAACTGATTGGTTATTTTAAGATCTTGTTTCTCTTCAAAAATCTGTCAAGATTCTCGTGGCTTGTACTTTCTTCTGTTTCTTCCTTAAACGTTACCCTCCGGTGCTTTTAACACCACACGATTCTATCACGAACACAGGAGGTGAAAGAGACGAGAGGTTGGAAAAGCTCTGCATACGCTTCTGAAAGGCTGGTCGAAAGGGACGAGACGGGACAGAAGGAGCAACGCTCAGCCCAATACTCCTCACCTGACCATCCAGCTAGAAGGGGCCCTTTTTTTTTTTCAGAAGACTAGCGGGTGAAAAGCTACCCCAAGCACCTCAAATTGAGTTTTTTTTTTTTTTTTCCTAATGATATTTCTAATGTGGGTTATTTTGTTCCGAACCTGAACGCTTATCCAAACATAGTGTTAGTGGTGAGTGGGGATAAATAATATAAATATATATATTTAATAGTGGTAGAAAATGAAAAAGTAGTGTAAAATTTGAGACAAAAAATAAAAGTTGCTTATATTAAGGACTCAAGAAAAAGAAAATTGCGTATAAAAGGATAAGAGAGAGTAGTTATTAATCAATGCTTTTGTATGACTTCCATAATGGTCTTGAGAGGTTATTATATACTCCTTTTACCCCAAAATATAAGACATAGTTAAGTAATTTACACGAAACAAGGAATATTAGTTTAGGCATTTGATGTGTCTTAAATTGAAAAAAATTACCTATTTTACCTTATTAAAAATGTGATTTTCAAATATGTAGTTATTATCTATCACATCTCTCCTCCTGTAGTGATGAAAGTGAAAAAAAAAATTAATTACCTTGTCAACCTCTCTTATTCTAGACCAAATTTTTCTTAGAAGACTTTTTGTATTTTGGGCACGAGGGAGTAGTTGAGGCATTTGTCATTGGAGGAAGGAGAACTTTCACCAAATGTTATGATTGCCCATCGCAAAATACTCCGGACAAGAGATAAAAACACAAATTACATAACTATACAATCAAATGATAAAATCCCATATTGTACTACATAAAATGAACTGATAAAACAGTCACAATTATCCACCAATCCCTAATTTATCAACCTTGATTAGCCTTATCAGCATAACACACGAATCTCAACAGATGAAAAGATATCAGTTTTGCTGTGATTCCATATACACAGATAGAGATATATTTGAGAAGTCTCACGTATTACAATGAATTATACTAACATACACATACACATATACATATACATATACACACTGACACAGTACACACAAGAAAATAATCCAGAAATGCAGTTCTCTCTAAAACACAGGCTAAGAATGATAAGGGTTAAACAAAAATCTCATTTGTGTTTGAGATTACTTGAGCCCTAATTAATATTAATAGCGATATATATATGGAAGCCCAAATTTAAACATGATGACAAGTCAGGAGACAGTGGCCTAAATGTTGAGAGTTTGGTTATACAAATGTTTGGAGCAGTCAAGACCTTGTCATTTTTGGATACTTCATAATATCAAAAGAACGTGTATATGTGTGATCATATTATATATGAACGCACACTTCAGACAAGGTTAAGGATAAGTCCCATATTTCATAAAATAAAAATAAAGAAGTAATATACACGTAAAAAGAAGACACATAAATGCTTAGATCTTTTTATATCATCAAGAAATATATAGTTTGCCATTTACATATTTTCTCACAAAAGTTTAACTGAGAAGGATGATTGAAGACCTCCTTCCTATTTCTTTTTTTTTTTTAATTAAGAGGGCATGCACTAAAGGCATGAGGTTACCATGGAATCAAACCTGCAACCTCTCACTTAAAGGGGGAGTTCTCATACCATTAGGCTATAAAGCATTTGGCATATCTTCTTCCTATTTGATGCTCCACTTAAGCAATAATAATGTGTGTGTTGTTAGAAAGACAGACATCCGCTAAGCTATCTATATTTGAATATACCTAGTTCACCGTTGGTAGATTAGGCTAAAGTGCTAAACTACAATGTGAGTGTGAGTATTATGTGAATAAAGAGACATATATGGGTCCATAGAGGAAACTTTCTCTTCATGATGTTCAAGTTTAAATCCATATAACTGCCGGGTACGTATGTGATATATGTATGAGTTGAGGGGCTGGATGCATAACCCTAAGTCTTAATTATCGTGATTCGGATTCATGTGAGCAATCTGGTTGCTTCACCAGCCTTCCAAGTACGTCGCGTCCCAATTCCTATAATATGTAACCGATTCTCTTACTACTACACGTCTATAAAGAACGTCCAAATTTGGATGCACATACATTATTATGGCAAGAATGTAGCTAATATATGTTATATATATATGTATTAACACATATACACAAGCAAGATAGTCCTTTTCTAATAAATAAAATATATATAAGAGTACACCTTTAAAGAAAAGACTGCACTCTATCGGTAATATATATAAGGTACATGGAAATCCCTCAAATTAATAGCTTGCTATGGCCTATGATGAGTAAAAGATATTGTACGTCACGATTAAACTAATACCAAGCTGTCAATGAAACGACAATGCGTTTTGTTTTCTTCAATTCCTCTCCTTTTCTTGCGCTTTTTAATTTGGTTCCAATATACCTATTAGAAAGAGGTGAAGCATTCATGTTCAGATGAATTTGAGTCGTCGCAAGGAGAGTGGTTGTGCCTTCCTTCATAAGTTGTTATCACCATACGACAATCCTCTGATAGTCGTTCAACCCTCTTCTTCACTCTGCAATTGCTATGGGTGCAACGGTAGTAGCTTCTGTGAAAATGAAGATTTTCTTGGGTCAGAATTATATTGAATAAAAAAGTAATTAAACATAATATATCCTAGTATCAGTGAAAAGTCCCTGTTTTTTTTGGACAAAAGTGAAAATACTCTATTTGAAAATATTTTATTGGCTAGAAGGAATTGATATATTTTTATATATAGAACATACTAGTGCTATGTAGGATTTCATATAAAAAAGTACGTACTCGAATTGATGTCCTTTTGGCCAATAAAATGTTCTAAAAGTCACATTTCACTAATTTTTATTTATAATTTAGAAAAAATTGACATAAACAATAGTCCTAATTTTCTGCACAAATAGGTCATATTCGTTTAACATTTTATCAGAAGCTCACAATTAAAACTAAATGCATATGGGATATTTTGAGAGACATTATAATATACCAAAAAACAATACCAGGATAAAAACAATATGCCATATTAAAATTTCATTTTAGTCAAAAGAACACTTGATCATTTAACTACAGTAGGCCCCATACATCTGCATGGATTTCATGATGAGCTGTAAAAATAATGTTCACAGCACGTAAATACAGTGGCATTTTTTTATTTTATTAATATTGATATTGTTAAATGATTTCTAATTATTAGCATGTCACTTGTATATGTTGTTTTAAGACAACATAGATAGGCTCCAATTTGTACTCATCTATGTTATGTAGAAACAATCAAAATGATTAGTATATGCATAATAGAAGACAGGCTCCAATTCATTAAGCTCATCAAGAAAAGATTATGCAATTAACTTTCATTTTGCATGATTTGTAATAATTAAACATTCTATTTGCATGCCATATAGTTTTAATTTAAGTAAACTAAATTGGATGTCGGTGCTTTACATAAAAACTTACATATATCACGCTACATATAAAAACATTAAAGTGTAGTTTTTTTTTTTGTGTGGGAAACTTTATATTAGGCAATACATTGTGTGTGTGTGTGTGTGTGCATTCATGTGTGTGTGTGTGTGTCAAAACAAAACTGAGCAAAGTAAACACATCAACCTTAAATGAGAATTTTCAAGAAAACATTTATTTATGGCCATTTCAGGAGAAATGCCTTCTTATAGTTAAAGACTTAGAAGTTACTCTTTCTAATTATTAGTGACACTCTCCATATATAATACTATATCTAATAAATCAGATGTCATCCACCATCAAGAATTGAATTTTAACCCTTCATATACATTCTCAAATTCTTAATTAACCTGCTGTATCAATTGGCTTTTCAAAACCAAAAGTGAAAAAAAAAATGAAATCCTTGTCACAACTTAGGGAAAAATTACACCTAATGACTTGTATCTCATAAATCTAGACTGAAAAATCATAAATGTAGTAATTATATTAAAAGACCAATGTTACTATCAAATTTCACAGGATTTATTTTAAGGTTTTAAGAATTTCTTTAAAATAATTTATAAGAGCTTTACCATAAAATAAAGTTAATTCACTAATACAATCAACCATGTCAGTTTGGTACTATATATATATATATATATATATATATATATATATATATATATATATATATTGAATGAGACAATAACGTTCTCTTCTTTCTATAACAACCGATTGTCTTTATATAGACAATCGGTTGTTATAAAAAGAAGAGAGAATTTTATTGTCTCATTCAAATTCCATCATAATTTTTTGACCACTTATGTAATAAGAACTCCCTTTATTGAATCACAGTCTATAAGAAAGACATTATATTTATTTTAATCCAATAACTTACTCTATCTTCCTAGTTAGCTAGCTAATTGCACTTATATCTAAGGAAGTACATACCTTTAAGTGCAAACTTCTAATGATGGTTTTCATCTGAACCCATTTAGGATTTAATTGATATGCCACTTTGACAATTTTCACATTATTGTGTCATGCATTACTATATATATATATATCATTTCAACCTAATGGGTTTTCCTTTACATGCACGCATGTGAAGAATATTAAGAAGATATTGCCAAGAATTTGCATGTTTCTTTTTCTTTATGTTAATAATTATGTCTCACTTGATGTAAGTAACTTAGAAATTCATCATTCTATATTATATTTCATTTCTTTATAGAATATACATGATTCAATTAATTTTATTTACGTTTTTCCTTTTTTGTAAGGTGTTGTGAAACAACCGACCTTTTTGTCTCCTGTTCTGTTTTCTCCTATTGAAAATAGCTACTAAAATTACTTGAAACTTCTTATTTATTGTCCTTGTTTTGATATTGTTATAGATTTCCCTTTTCATTACAAAAAACAACTGCAAAATCTGTTTGGTACAATTATTTTGAAAGCAAATCCTCTGCTATTGTCAATGTAACAGCATATTTTAACATGCAATTTTCATTTTTAAATTTCAAAGTTATAATGTTTTTCTATATTTTTTAAAATAAATATTAAAATTGAAAAATTGTAATATACCGAATTTTTTTATATGTAATTTTATTAAAATCATATTAAACATTTTGGATTTTTCTCCAAGGTCTGTTTTCTTCCTTTCCATTATTAAAGATGATATATTAAATAATTTTAAAGAGTAATAATTATACAATCATATTTAGTTCATTTTCAAACATATTTATAAAGATACTAGTCAAATATTAAAATCTATTTATATATATACTCCCTCCCTCTGGTCTTTATATAAGACATATTTACCTAATTTGATTAGATTAAGTAAGTTAGTTAATATGACATGTATTTTCTAAAATACCCTATTCATCTTCCTCGATTCCTTCATTTTCTCCCCTCCTTGATTATTGTTGAAGAAGTATTAATAGGGGTAAACTAAGAAAAATTTGACAAATATAAAAAAATTTGTTTTATATTTAGGACCAAGATCAATTCCTTAAATATGTCTTATATTAAGAACTGAAAGAGTGTGCGTGTGTGTCTATATATATATATATATATATATATATATATATATATATATATATATATATATATATATATATATATATATATATATATATATATTTCTTTCCGGCGACCCTTGCGCCTGACCTAGGAGAATTATTTGATGCATAATTCAGTGTGGTTTTTCAATCTCAGTCCTTTTATGTAAGAGTATTTCTTAAGAACATATGTACGGTTTTAAAACATTATAAAATAAATTTGAATTCTTAGTCGCGGTATAGAATAGCAATAAACCAATAACTATAAAAGCCAAAACAAATCAACCTCTTATGATCTATAAATATGAGATAAACAACAAAGTTACACAAAGAAACATTCTTTTGGTTGAGTTATTGATAAAAATTTTGTGAAAACATTTTACCAAAATATATTATGCACCATAAAAAATATAAAAATCTGTTGGCCCCTAAATAAATATATTTGGTGTTTGTCCATTATTGTTAGACTGTCTTTAATTACATCTAATTAAGATCTAATATCTATTACCAAAACATATTTTCACACCATAAAAGAACCAAAAAACCAAAAATAGGTCATCATACAAATAAATCTATATTGCTTAATTATTTAAAAAAAAAAATCTCATTTTAATTATTTACTTCATCACAGTGAATTTGCTGAAAATAGTTGGACCAAATGTAATAGCTGGTCAAGATAAAATCCTTCAATACCTTTAAACATTATTGTTTTGATTTATTTCTGGTTACAAATTTTTCTCTGTAATATATATTTATCTTAAAACACTTTAATATTTTTTTTGTTATATTTGAAAAATTAAACTGCATCTTTATTCGAAAATCTTCTGGAGCTATCTATATGTACATGTATACTCGAGTTATATAGAAAACTTTATGTAAAGTCGCAGCTTTTTTCAGTGAAAGATATGAAAGTGTGGAAGAACTTTGTATGTGTCATTGAAATTGAGGCCTCTTTAGGGGTCCCTATAATATGTCCTATTGTCAAAATAATAATCATTCATATAATACACCAAATATTCTCATTATTTATATATTTTTTATCTCTCTCAATAATTTGTCTGAAAACTAATCATAAATAAAACCAATTGCTAGCTCATTCTGTTCCATCAACCCTTCTCTTCAACAGTATCATTCAGTACGCTGGAGATTCTCTCCTTCTCTTTCTATCTCTATCTACTCTACCTTTATTAATTTGAAAGTTACATTATATATATATAAATTATTTAATTTTTGTATTAATATGTGTAAATAAATTATTTATTTTTAAAATGTTATTTATTTTTCTAGTAACTTTGTAGAAAGCTAATCTATGTGAACTGTAAAATTTGTCATGTGGGATTACACATACATGCAAACACACTAGTTACACTATTTAATTTTGATAATAAAGTCCCAAATTATTACTCTTTTCAGTCTTTTTTATAAACAACCTTTTTGTATTGCTTAAAACGAACTGGCGGTTAATATTAGTAAAGATAAATAAATATGTTAAAAATGTCATGTTTCTTTCAAATATGTCCATGTTTATGAAAAAAGCATAGGGGAGAGAATGTGTTAAAAATATGAGAAAAAAATGAGTAATAAATGATTAAATGAAAAAGAATTAGAGTCTATTTGGTTTGAGGGGAGAGAAGGGAGGTGAGAGAAATTTTTTACCTCGTTTTGACCAAATTGCTAATGAAATTTTTTCAATATTCCATAACTATACCCTCAACAAAAAAAAAAAACCCCCTTTTTTTTTCTCAATAATGGCAATTTGGTAAAAACATTCCCTTCCCTCCCTCCTCTTCCATCTTCTCCCTCCAAACCAAACACACTCATAAAAAGGTAGTTTAAATTTTGATAGATAAAAAGAAAGTTGCTTATTTTAAAGACTAGCCTCATGAAAGAAAAAGTTACTTAAAAAAGGACTAGAAGGAGTATATTTGGAAAACATTTTTCTAAATTCTCTATCATTAATTTTAATCAAATATAGCTAAGTCTCCAAAGTATCACAACTTATTTTTTTTGCCCAAAAAGTATTAACCCTTATTAACATCAAAAGAACTATAACAAGGAGTTTATTATTATAAGTTTAAAAGGTGTGAACATTGTCAGTTCATAACCCATCATTTATATATGCACAATTTACCTTTAAGGTATTAATCTTTAATTAATTCAAATTAAGCCTAAGAAAACTTATTTCTGAAAATATTGTGACCTGTGATAATATTGAATATTTCTTCATTATCATCACATACGTTATTTCAAAAAGAGACATTTCACCTTAATCCCCCGTCGATATTGCCTATGATGTAGCTATTGCACTCAATAGGTCTTTTAATAATAATTTGATGGAGACACTATATTAGACACCAAAAGTAGAAAAATTAAAACAATTAAAAAACGATAATTCTTTGCTAATCACTTAAACTGCAGTGACTTAACTTCAGAATTTTCTTCTTAATTTACATTTTTCAATATGCTTTTACCAATATAGTAAAAAGGTTTTCTTAATTAAACCGTTACTATTAGATCAAGTGGTTAATTATATTGGCCAAGTCTTATAGATATCTGATAGTAACATGACTGATATAAAATTCCATACCAAAGATGCACAAACTGCAATTTGTTGAAAACCGAACCTTTAACTCTATAAAACAGACAATACAAAGAAAAAAAAAAAATTCCAATCCACAATTCTATCGAAATTTTTCTTCTCCAATTTCTCTACTCTTTCTAAAGTAAGCAAGATGAAATTGGATTATTCTCTATATTTATGCAATATTTATGTCCATTTCTTTATTCTAATCTTCAAATATACTCCACATGCACTCACTTTTTATTTGTGAATGTAGTTGTTATAGATAATATATCAGACATGAACCACAAAATAAATCAAAACAAAGAGAGGGAAATTAAAATAAATAAATATTTTAAAAGATAGAATTGATTATTACCTTGGATGGAGGCTGTTTTTGACAACTTTTTGGCCATATTTCCTCCATTTGTAGCCATCATCAAGAACATCCACATCGCTTCTTGTTTGGAAACAAAACCTTGGTTCTCTCAGCTTCCTCCTCACCTTCACTTTGCTTTTCTCCGATGCTGTGTTCCTCCACCTAACATTATCTCACACATCACAAATAATTCAATTATATCACATCAACCCTATCAAATATCATCATCAATAATCCATTTAATTATTTTATAATTCATCAGCAATATAATTAAGTCTTTCAAAGACTACCCAATAATACAGCACTGCGACCATCAAGTGCAATCCCTGATCTTATGAGCAAGAAGACTAATATCAGTAGTTACCATAAACACTACCGAGTTCATAAACCTATATATTATTGACACATATACTAATGAAAGCCCTATATATCTTGTATACTTAATAAAGGCCCATAATTGGGCTTTATTGGATTTGCTTATGATAAGCATGTTTATACAAGTCAAGACAAAACTCCTTTTGCACTCTTATCTCGTAAACCATAAAATTAGGATTGAAATGCTAGATTAAGGCTTCAAAATGTCCAAACAAGTACATAATTACTTTATATATATATATATATATATATATATATATATAGTGTGTGTGTGTGTGTGTGGAGTTTGTTCTACCAGATTGAAGCAAAACAGTTGGTATTTGTGTTTCTGTGTGTTTTGAGGAAAATGGAAATGGAAAAGTGAAATATATATATAACTGAAGGATTATTGTTGGGTGGAGACTGGAGAGTGATGGAGGGAGTAGTGGATTCGAGAATCGATGAGTATCAAGACTTTCAAGTCCCAATTAACCTCTTAGCTTGTTCTTCTCTCACAACCCCAAGACAGAAAACAGAGAGAGAGAGAGAGAGTTATAATGATAGCTTGGCGTACGAAAAAGCAAAAGAGATAGCAGACTCTATAACGTCTCTCTCTGGTTCCATAGAAGGGCGATGAGACCTTTATATTCTTCGCAGAAGCCTAAAGGAATATCTTCTTGGGTTCCTAAATAAGCTATTTACGTGCATGTCTTTTTCCCTCATAGCCACATAGAAAATGAAAGAGAATAAGCATATATATAAGAGAATCAAAAAGGGTATTGATGTTTCAGTATGAAGGAGAGAAAGAAAGAAACCAGAAACAATAATAGAAATATATATATATCATACCATGTATTGTTGCCGTCACTAGCATTTCCAGTGCAGTTTTCATCGTTGACAGCCTTGGGATCCAGAGTTCCCACCTAAAAAGTTTGTATTACCAAATAAATAAATACATCAGAAGAAAATTCAGAAATAAATTAATTACCCTAAAATCTTTTATTGAATAATTATATAGGGCTTGGTAACTTGATAATTCTGATGTGGATTTTGCAGATAATAATTAATTTGAAATAAACAACCTGGTCGGTGTTCCATGGAGTTGATCTGGTATTAACAAGGTCATTATGGCTAAACCCGGCCGAAGTGGCGACTGCGCCAGTGGCTCCTCCTCCTCCGTTTGTGGCAGGTGCTGAGGAAGGGGCCGCCGCTGCCGCGCTGCCGCCGCAGGAAGAAGATTGAGACTGAGCAGAAGGAGCTAAGAAGCTGAGGACTTGATTCTCTTCGAATTGAACAAAACCCATTTCGTGGATGGCTGCTTGATGATGAGGATGATGAGGGTTTGTGAAGGAAACCTGAAGTTCATAATTATTCGGAACGCCTCTCTCTCCTTCCATGATGAGATAATTTTAAGCTTTGGATGATTCGAGATATGAATTCTCTGAGGAAATAATTGGTCTTCTTCTTCTTCTTCGTCTATAGCTTTGAGAATAGAGAGAGAGAGAAATTAAACAGTTGAAAAGAAAAAAAACAGAGAAGATTAATAAAGTAGTGATTGATTGAGGAAGCAGGTTTTTGGGTTGGGAGAGAATAAGAGAATTAGGAGGAGGAGGGTATGTAGTTTGGTCAACTTGGATTCATATATTTTGATTTGCCTGCGATTAAAATGGTTAATAAGAATAAGGGAATGTTTGTTTCTTGGGAAAATGTGTGTGTGTGTGTATTCTTTCCGTCATGTAAAAGGGATATAAAAGTCCACTAATTCAACACTTGAACAGTCTCTTTCTCTCAATTCTCATTCTTTTTCCTCTCTCTATTGGATACACGTGCATTGTCCTGAAATGTTTTCAGGGGAATCTACTTGAACAACCTGGGGCTACATGTATGTGTTAAACTTACCAGCCAGCCTTTTTTTTTTCAAAAATGTTTTTTTAAAAAAAAACTTCAATAGCAGTTTGATGCAGATATATAGAGGATTTTGTTGATGAATTTTTATTATTTTTTAACAAAAAATAACACGACGAAGTTGTTATTATAAAGTATTAATTCCCTCTAATCTTAAATGTAGGAGCTAATAATTGAAATATATGCTCAAGCCCTAAGTGTAGCTAGGAGCCTAGGACCTAATTTACTATGTCTCCTAAATATACAATTTTTCTTAAAAATTATCCTGTTCATTGCACATATTAAATAAGGTTTTCCATATTTTAAGGAAATTAACATAGTTTTTATAAATACCTAACTCAATTAATTTTTTTATCTTCGTAAAATATTTACCTATCTCTTATCTTTAGCACCTGTGTGGGAGTACTAATTGCCAATTTATAAATAAATTAATAATTTAACTTGAGATATTTTGATAATTACTTTGAACACCTATTGTATCCCCCTTATTTTAATTTTTTAACGGCTAATAAGAGTTTTCTTAAATTCAAAGTGGCAAGACATCTCAAAACTGTGAGACTTAAGGATTGTTAATGATTGGTTGTTTTATTATAAGATAAAATTTGATAGAGGTTTATCAATCAGATTATTTATATAAGTTTTCAAATAAAAGCATGATATTATTTTTAAGACTTAAATTGTTTAATTATTAAAATACAATTGGACGTATCATCATCTCATACACTTAATAATTGTGAGTGTCTTCTTTGTCACTCTTCATAAAAAATTCTAGATGCATGCATATATATCAAGGATTTGTGTTGATAAGAATTAATGTAAATAACAAGTTTTAAACATGTCACTCAAAAGAAACCCCTACAATTGAAGAAACTAAACTTTGACACGTAATTATAATTGCCATTAATTATATTAATAATCACTATTTGCTTTAAGATATTCGTGGCTTAACCAGGTTCATTATTGTTTTCGGAGTTACGTAGTTTTCATTAAATTGATCTGAAAGGACAAGACATAATTAATTAAATACGTGTTGCGTTGTAAAATTAGGTTCGGCAGAATATATGTTTATTAGGTTTTTGGATATATCTACGATGGACAAACGCTGATTTAATAAGTTTAATTAGCTAATAATTCATTACTAACAGTAAAATTATTATATTAAGACAAACGAAATGATTAACAGCGATCAAATTCTTGAGATGCGTTAAATAGTATTGGTAGATTTTTCATTTTATTTAAATTCAAATTCAAATCGGCTACTATAATATTATATATATTCTGAATCAGAAAGTAGAAGATTGAGTAATTTTTGACTAGACAGCTTGATATCTAATAAATGTGTTGCTAGAATATATAACATGATGGAGACAAGCATACAAAAAATACAAACTCTATGCCTTTTGTTTCGTTTAATTGCCTCAACCGGTTGAATGAGGCTGTTTAAATTTGATTTAAACTGCAGTTTAGATATTATTATTTTTTATTTTCTGAACTTTATGTTTAATATTTTTTTACTTTGAGAGCAAAATGAAGAATAAGGTAATTCTACCAAACAGAAAGAAAAATTTCACGAACTGTTTTTATGCTGAATTTTGCTGTTTTATCAAAAAGAAATATTTGAAAAATAAAGTCCAATATTTGGTTTAATCAGTTTTAATTCGGTCGATTTTTCATTTAATTCCCCCTCCTACTTAAGCCTAATAATTCAAAATTGATAACATCATTAGACAATTTGGAAATGAGAGATAGATCACAAGACGTGTTAAGCAAAGTATTGGATTAACCTATCTAAAGTCAGGGATAAAGTCACAAACTCAAAACTATGTTCATATTGATAATTGCAATTCACCTAGTGGTTTCTTCAATACATACCACCAGCTCCAGCCCTAAAATATAAGACCTCTTTATTTAATTTAACGAGATTAAAGAAGCTAAATATATTATTTGATTATAATGTAAGTGATATGATCACTATGAAAGATTTTTGTGTATCATTATATTATATATTAATTTATAAGTTAGACAAATAAATTTGAAGAAAAAACATAATAAATAGAAAAGATAAAATAAAAATGTCTTATATTTAAGATAAAAGTTTAATTCCGAACTAAGTCTTATATATTGTATCGGAGGTTCTATCTTATAGGCATATAAAGACACCCCAAAAATCTACATATATTTCAAATCAAGACTCCGAAATGGCCTAATCAATGTAAAGTCCTTAGGGACTAGTCAGAAATTAAATCTGCAGCAAAATTATCCGAATGTCCTTAATTAGAAATTTAAGGAAAATAATAAAAAAGCAACGATAATTTCATAAGCAATAACTTTAACTTTCAAAGGATAACAATAACTAATACAATGACAACTAATTTTGCTCATGACAATTAGATCATTTCACATAAATAATTAATTCCTAAGGATTTTCGTAGTGGTTACCAAAAGTTTCTACAAATATCAGAGTTTGTAACGGTTTATACCAATATCGCTACAAATTTTCAATGGGATGACTCGCGCCAAGTGGCGTACTGGTTAGAGAACGACCTTTGTAGAGGTTATCATAAATTAACCGCTACAAAATATGACGTCAAGCTCGTGCCAATTTTGTAGCGGTTTCTTTTCACAAACCGCCACAAATGTGGTGCCAGCTAGGTGCCTTATGACGCAAAAGTTGTGGTGGTTTATTTGTAGAGGTTTACATAGACAAACCGCTATAGAATGCAAAGAGTCTTACACATTTGTAGTAGTTACTCATAGAAACCGCTCTGAGAATGCAAATAGTCTTGCACATTTGTAGCGATTACTCATAAAAATCGTTACAAAATGCAAATAGTCTTTCACATTTGTAGCGGTTATATAGAATTGCTACAAAGTTTCACGTTGGACGAGGTAGGGTGGTTGTTATTTGTAGAGGTTAGTGTTGAACCGCTACCAATGTCTATACTTTGTATCAATTTTTGTTGTTGTAAAACTTCTACAAAGTTGAAGCCTTTATACACATGCTGCCACCAAACAATTTACCTTGCCAATTTGTTTCTCATGAGACCTCTAGAAGATTTTGCTACATCTCTGACATTTTTTTTAGCATTTATGGAGTGTCAGGGAGAGATAAGGACAAGGGGAAGGAGGTTGAGCGTCCCAGACCTATTCTATGGGGGAGTAGTAGTAGAGAAGGCGATGGTAAAGGCCGTCGAGGGCAGCATGAGGGTAGAAATGTCCTCGTACCATCACAAGAGGCGACCCAGCCACAATAGCTCACTACAAAAAAAAACCATCATTTGTAGCGGTCACATATAACCGCTACAAATACTGTATTTGTAGTGGTTAAAGACAAAATCGCAACAAATTTGTAATGTAAACGGCGGTGGCGCCAGCGCGGGCTTGTTTGCGGCGAACTTTGTAGCGGTGACAACAAAATAAACTGCTATAAAAGTGGCGCCCGACAGTGCGTAATGGCGCGAAGGTTTGTCACGGTTACTTTGTAGCAGTTGTGAGGAAATAACCGCTACAAAGTTGGCACTAGCTTTGGTGTGTAACGGCGCCAACGTTGTTTGTGGTTATACGAAAATAACCGCTAGAAAATGCGAAGTGACACCATATTTGTCGCGATCGGGAAAAGCAACACCTTGGCTAGTGACAAATCCTATAAATTTGTCGCGGTTATTGTAATAATTGGTACAAATATTCACGCTATATATAGGGTGACTCAATCCATACATCAGTTATAAATTATTTAAAAATAATTAGCTCTGCATTGTCACTGAATGAACTATCTCGGCTTGGTAGTTGAAGACATGCAGATATCTACAGCTCTCATCCTTGAAGCCAAGATGAGAGCTTCAAATATTTACGTCTCTCATCGTTGAAGTTGAGGTAGTTCCTTCAGTTACAATCCAGATTTAATTATTTCTTTGACGTGAAGACTTCTACTCTTTTGAAGATAGTTCAACATGCAACCGAAGATTAGGTTCTAATATAGTTGTTTTTCTCTCATGAAAATATCTCTAATCAAAATGAGTCAGTGAGTTTTTTGTGGGAGATCGACATCTATATTGAATCCGAAGTCTTCATTGTGGCACGCTGGAATTTTTGTTAGTAAAAAATGATATTTGTAGCGGTTATAAGAGAAACCACTACAAATTGAAGATGTCAGTCAATTTGTAGTGGTTATGTCCCACGACAAACAAGGCATATTTGTAGTTGTTTATGCAGCGGTTCATACATAACATAGCAGAATGCTTGAACTTTGTAGCGATTATACTTAAGAACCGCTGCAAAATGACGTGGTTTTAAATAGCATTTCCCCTCATTTTGAATCACGCAAGGTTTGATTTCTCGCCTTTTAACTTTTGATTTTCTTACTAGTAGCGGTTAAACTTATACATTATGGTTAGTAAGGGAGATAAAGGGAAAGTGGTTGTATGGGGTAGAGTACTTATAAGGGGCAATAGTAGTAGAGGGGGCCGTACAAGAGGGCGTATGGCTCAAAATATCCCACTGCCCTCTTAGGTGGGGAGTAAGTTTGATCAACTCTTTGCCGATGAGCCAATCCTAGCGCTAGAGACCCTAGAGACCGTAGGGGGAGAACAGGGCACAAGTCTGTCCATCAGCGACCTCGATGAAAATGTTGGGATAGAGATTAACTTTCCTATTGGCAAGGTGGAGCAGTTTGTTGACTGGGAGATCAAGCGGGACCAAGGGAACCCCCGATTGTCGTCTTTGCGTTCCACCGGATTTGAGGTGGATGTCGAAGGTAAAAGTAATTATTTTTGTGACAAAATTTAAATTTAAATTCCTTTTTTTTAATTAAATTATATTTAAACGCAATACAAACAATTTTTTATAATTGTGCAGATACACAGGGAAACATCAGCATGAGGACGCTGGATGTTCCTGGGGTTACTCTATTGGAGGGGCCTCGCGTCGTTGTCCCCTAGAACTTGGACACAGATCAACTGATTGGCAACGGGTGGTCAGTTGTTCAACTGATTCCTGTCGGAATTGGGCATGGTTCCCCCTCGACTTCAAGGATTGGAAGCATGTTCCAAAAGGGAGCAAGGACAAAGCGTTTGCGGACATTGTATAGGTAAATTATGTTGTTTAATTAAATTTTAGATGTTTTTTTTATACCACAAAAGTCAAAAAAAATAAAGACAAGTAGACAAAGGAAAACACAAAAGAAGGGACTAAGGTCCCAACCTCCTCCTAGTATGAGCTACTCCCATCACATCAGCTAGAAGAAACTGATAAAGGCTAGTAGGAGGGTCAGAGAAGTGAGCTTCATCAGGGATCTCCACATGGGATAGGATCGTGCTAGCCAACCAATCCGCACTTGGTTCCCTTCTTTAAGGACATGACAGAATCTTATGTCCCATTGCCGACAAGTAACTGCTCGTATCTTAGCCACCAAATGGGACTCACGAGCTGCATTACCTGATTTAGAAAGTAATGCAATGACTGCTTGACAATCACTTTCAACCACTACATGTCTCCAACCTGCCTCCCATGCCATCTCTAGCCCCCTCAAAACTCCCCACAACTCAGTTGTTAATGCTGAACACCTTCCAAGTCGTGTAGAAAAACCTCCAAGCCAGTTTCCAGAACAATCCCGCTACAAACCCCCACATGCCGCCACCTGTAATGGGCCTTTTGAGGCCCCATTAGAATTGAGCTTCACAAACGGGGCTTCAGGAAAAGCCCAGCGAACAGTGGTAGGATAGTGTCCTGAACTGCTTCCCCCTACTTTGATAGTTGCCATTTTAATACCTTCCAGAAACTGAAAGACAGTCCTGGGCCGATACCTAACACTCTCGTCTTGCGCATCATAGATGGAGGCATTCCTCCATTTCCAAATGAACCAGCAGGAAACAATAAATATAGCATGCCAAATATACCCACCATCCCTTACATCATCACACATCCAATTTTCCCTAACCCAGTCAGTCCAATCATACTGGCAAAACGAGTGGAACCGATCAGTAGTCACCACCTCAAACCAGAAATCACAAACGACAGGGCAGTCCCGAAATGCATGTAAGCTAGTCTCCTCTGTTTGGTGACACAATGGGCAGAGGCCATCATTACCGTCCAAGAACGGATCTAGGACCGTAGGGGGAGACTTTGGTGAAATAATTTCCAACCAAAAAGTTGTACTCTATGAGGTCCCTCCCACTTCCATAACTTGCTCCATATGTCACAACTTATATCAGAGGAATGAAAGCCAGATTCGGCTAAGAACATGTAACAGTTTTTGACACTAACACTAGTTGAATCCCCGACCAACCAGAAAGATCGATCCGGGCCATCATTAGCGGAGGGAGGGAGCATACCTCTAATTAGTCCCACCACATCTTGAGGAAGAAGACTGTGTAGTAGTGACAGGTCCCAGCGGCCATCATGACCAACAAATCTAGCCACCATGCATTCCCGCATATCATCAGGGATGGGACTCAAAGCATAATCTCGCAAGCAAATAGTAGAAGATACCCATTTATCTTTCCAAAACGAGATAGAGGTTCCATCCCCAATCTCCCATAGTACCCCATCCTTCATGTTATGAAATATATTACAGAGAGCGCTCCAGAAAGGTGAACCACCGGCTTTAAACAGAGGCAATTGACCATTTTGAACCTTGTACTTCCCCCGTAAAAAACGAACCCAAAGGGCATCTGTCAGCCCGACTTCATGAAAAATGCATCATTCATAAGGGCTGCTGATTTCAACTCGAGCCCGCCCATAAGTTTAGGAGAAGTCAATACATTCCAACCTAGAGCATGGTGGGCTTTCCGTAGATGGGAATCACCCAAGATGAAATTTCTTTGAATTCTCTCAATCTCATTGCATATATTTAATGGGAGGCTCGCATACTGCATATGAAAGTACGTGATAGTAGATAATACTGACTTGGCAAGAGTAATTCTACCTGCTTGAGACAAACACTGTTGTTGCCACCCACCTAGTTTCTTTCGAAGCTTGTCCACAATATGTTGGTAAGATTGTTTAGTTGCTTTTCCATGAACCATCCAAGCCCCTAAGTATCTTCCAATACTTTTAACCCTCTTGAATCCACTCTTAGTTGCCAAAGAAGAAGCCAAGTCTTCCAGGGTGTGCTTAGGAAGGTAAATCACCATCTTTTCAATGCTTAGTTTTAGACCTAAACTCTGCTCAAACAAAGATAGGCATTTCATAACAATATCCAATTGCTTAGGTCTTGCCTCTACAAATAGCAAAAGATCATCAGCAAACATCAAATAGGAAATTGGGGGGCCTCCCTTTCCCACTTTAATAGGGGTCTAAAGACCACCATTAACAACCGTGGAAATGATATGAGACAGTTTTTCCATAGCTAGCGTAAATAAGTATGGTGATAAAGGGTCACCCTGACGAACACCCCTAGAAGGTTGAAAGGATGAAGTTTTTCCACCATTCCACAAGATGCTAAGAGAGGAAGTAGAAATAGCTTGCATTATTAATTCAACCATAGAACACGGTAATCCAACCTCCCCCAGCACGTTCTGTAGAAATTTCCAGTTAACACAATCGTACGCCTTTTTCTAGATCAACTTTAATTGCCATAAATTACCTTGCTCGCATTTTATGCATTGAGTGAATCAGTTCTTGAGCAATGACAATGTTATCATGAATCTGCCTGTGGGGGATAAAACTAGCCTGCAAAGGCGAGATTACAATCTCCATAATCGGCTGCAAGCGTCCCACAATCAACTTGGTGATCAACTTATATAGGACTGAGCAAAGTGATATGGGCCGAAATTGAGACATAGACGTTGGAACCTGCACTTTAGGGATTAAAGCAATCAAAGTAGCATTTAAGAAGCGGATATGGGAGGGGTTCTTCCATACATCTACAATGAGTCTCATAATCTGTGACGAATCACGGTCCATTGTCTCGGAAGAACACTGCGGGAAACCATCAATCCCAGGGGCTTTATAACTTCCCATACTGAACAAACATTTACGGACCTCCTCACAGGAAGGAATCCGATGCAAACCTTCCAAAAGGTTGGGAGGGAATCCGATACAAACTATTTAGATGTAAATGGTTATAATTTGTGGTTCATTTATTTATTACTTAACTAATTAACAATTAAATTATGATATAGGCTAAGTTTAAAGTGAGAGGCAACGCGAAGAGGTATGCACTATTGAAGATAGGGGACGGTTGGAAGAGTCGGAGGGGTCGTCTCTATACCAACAGGAATGGAGATGGGACGATTCCTCTACAGCAGCTGATCGAGAACTGCCCAGACGGCGTTAACCCAAATGACTGGGCGGGTTTTGTCCAATATAGAAGGAGTCCAGTGGGACAGGTAGGTTTTTTAAATAATTATAGTTTAAATTTTGTTTAAATATAGTTTAAATTATAAATTTAGTTTTAAAAAAGTTTAAATTAATTTATAATTAGATATAGTTTAACTTAATTTATAGTTTAAATTTTCTTTAAATTAATTTTTTTAAATGTAGTTTAAAAATAAAAATACAGTTTAAATTAATTTATAGTTTACATTTGGTTTAAATGAATTAATTGTTTAAATTTAGTTTAAAAATAATTTAAATTAATTTTTTGTTTAAATATGGTTTAACTTAATTTATAGTTTAAATTTAGTTTAACCATAGTTTAAATATTTGTTCATTTATAGTTTACATATAGTTTAACTTAATTTATAGTTTAAATATAGTTTAAACTTTAAACTTAGTTTACAATATATCAAAATAATAATTAATTTCACATAACATTTTGTTTGCTCTTCCTTGCCGGCTCTATCTCAGAGGAACACTAGAAGCCAGGCACAACAAAGGATCCATCACACGGCAGGATCCAAGACATTTGCTCTGACCTACAGTGAGCTGATATGTTGAAAGTTAAATTAATTTTAGGTTTAAATGATTGATTGTTTTATTTTTGAAATAACAAACTTTATATTCTTTTAATTATTTAAGCAAACGAAGGCTCGGGAGGACAACCGTCAGACGGACTATGGGGAGTTGTTCACATACACCCATAGACACCGTGATGGGACGACGACCTATAAGGCGATAGAGGAGTTGATGGTAAGTTTCAAAAAAATTATTTATATAGTTAATTTAATATATTTAAATTGAATTAAATTGTTTGATTAATGTTATATGAAATGTGTGTGTCAGGGGTAGATTGAGCAGAGCCAGGAAAAGATACGAGCGTCGCAGCCCTCGTAGTCACAGGGGTCTGTGGATCCTACGGCCCTATTGAAAGCTATCATGGGCCCAGTCGAGCATCCTGGTTGCGTTAGGGGTATAGGGTTAGGCGCCAGGCCTAGCATGGTCTACAGCAAGACCTCTGCCTTTGAGGCCAGAACCTTCGACTCGAGAAGGTTGCCACCAGAGGCGCAGTTGAGGCGATGATTGCGGAGCAGGTTGGCGCTAGGACTAAGGAGATTACTAGCGCAATTAATTTAGTTTGAATTTGAAATTTGTAGCGGTTTGGTTACCGCTACAAATGTTAATTTATATTTGTAGCGGTTAGTGTAGCGGTTTTTGAATCGCTACAAAGTATCCAATCTTGCATTTAAGGAACTTAAGTGCTGTGGAGATAATTAAAAATTCTCTCTTCATTTATATTCTATCCTAGCTTTGTTTACTACATATGGATAAGTCATGGATTAAATTGCTGCACAATTCTCCCGTATATTTAGCAGGATTAAAAAATTTCTTAGATTTCACCTTCTCTCATGCTAGCATTAATGGCAAGATCGTGTGTTCGTGTTGTTGTAGCAAATTTAAGAAGTGGTAAACACGACAAGGTGCTATGGAACATCTTCTTATGAAGCCTTTCCCGGAGGAATACACATTCCGGGGAGTTCATGGTGAGAAACGTGGTATGAGATATGGGGAGCATCTTCCTCGAAGCTCACAAGTTGGAAATCAAGTAAATTAAGATGATCCGGTTAATGAAGTTGTTCGCGATGCTTTTGGTTTTCAAGAAGACAACTTCACGGTAGAGAGTTCAGGGTCCAGAACCTGTTTTCTTCAGGAATGATACTTCTCGGGAACTTTTCAGCCTCATGGATGAGAGTGATTGTCCTTTGTATCAATGATCAACAGGAAAAAAGAGGACCTCCTCAGAATTTATCCGGTGAAGAAATCATAGAGCAGCTTCAGGATATTGAATTTGAGTATGGGAAAAAAGACGATCCAGCAAAGGCCGAGGCAAAGACTGCCAGGGCTTCTAGTTCCACGCCCCAGCAATGGCGAAAGATAATTGTCTTCTTCACTCTTTCGTATTGGAAAGATAATTTGCTCCAACACAGTCTGGATGTCATGCATATTGAAAAGAATGTATGTGACAATGTGTTGTACACGATTCTAAATGAACCAGGCAAGTCAAAATATCATCTTCAAGCGAGGAAAGATTTCCGGGAGATGGGAGTTCGTGGAGATGCGTGGCCAAATGAGCAGAATAGATTTAAACCGACAAAATTCACCCTGACAAAACCGAATAAGGAAATATTCCTCGCGACTTTGAAGAAAATAAAAGTTCTTGACAGGTATTCAAGAAACATTTCACAATGTGTTGACATGCAAGCTCGAAAAGTTACTAGGCTGAAGAGTCACAACTCACATGTGCTTATGCAACAGTTACTTCCGCTGGCCATCAAGAATACGCTGCCCATGGTTCACCTGACAGTACACCTTGTTCACGAAACAAAGCTTGATGGCCCAGTTCACTACTGATGGATGTATCCTATTGAGAGGTACTCATTTAAAATTAATTACTTCAGTATTACTTCCTAGTCGCACATTTCAACATTGATATATCGACATTTTTCCTTCATTACTTTATAGGTTTCTTGGAAAACTGAAATCTTACGTGAGAAATAAGTTATGACATATGATGATCATCTTCCTCGAAGTTCACAAGTAGGATTTCAAGTAGATCAAGATGATCCGATTAATGATGGTGTTCATGATGTGTTTGGTTTTCAAGATGACAACTTCATTGTAGAAGTTCATGGTGTAGACCCTTTTTTCTTGAGGAATGAGGCAGCTAAATTTTTTTCTAGCCTTATGGATGAAGTAGATCGTCCTTTGTATTAAGGTTTTTGAAAATACTCCAAATTATATTTCTTGATCAAATTGTATCATTTCAAGTGCTTGTGTTGGATCACTGATAAGGGAATGTCAATGTTGCTGAAATTATTACAAGATGCATTCCTTGACTTGGAGATTTCCGTAATGTTCTACGAGGCCAAGAAGATTATTAATAGATTAGGCTAGAACTACAAAATATTGATGCATGTCCCAACGATTGTATGCTATATTGGGAGGATGATGCTCGCAAGGATACTTGTAAGCGATGTCACACTTTAAGGTACAGGACAATTCGGAAGGAAAAAAGCAGAAGAAGAAACCAACAAATATTTTCAGGTACTTTCCGTTAAGGCCGGTGGGTTACAATGATTATATATGTCGTCTAAAATAGTTGAGTATATGAGGTGGCATGAAGTTAACAAGAACGAAGATGGTAAATTAAGACATCCATGTGATGCAGAAGCCTAGAAAGCATTCGACTCAGACTTTCTATCTTCCACGGCGGACCCTAGAAATGTTTGGCTTGCTTTGGTGACCGACGATTTTAATCCATTTGGGAATCTTAATACAAATTACAGTATTTGTCCTGTCGTCTTAATTCCCTACAATTTTTGCCTTGGATGTGTATGAAATAAAGCTCCTTCTCATTCCATGCAAAAAGGCACCGGGTAATGACATTGATGTGTATTTCCAACAGCTTATTGCATAATTGCTGGACTTGTGGAATGTCAGCATCGAGACATATGACACGTACAAGAACACACTGTTCAACTTGCGTGTAGCCTTGATGTGGAGGATAAGTGACTTTTGTAAAATCCTAAAATCTCGATCTAAGTAATGCCTAGTAAAAATAGGTGAATATGAGGTCTCAAACACCTTTATTGAATTTAACTTGTTATTAGGGTAATTTCTCTTGAAATTAGATAATGTGCAATTAGGTCCCTAAAACGTTTGAAAGTTTGCAAATAGGTCCCTAAAATATTTATGGGTTATAAAATACCCTGAAAATATTATAAAGAGGCAAATAAATATTTATTTGAAATAGGGAAGAATATTTTCCCTAATTTAGGTAATTTATTAAATTATTACCTTGGAAAAATTAAAGGAGAAAAATCAAAAAGTATTGTAGGGCCATAATTGACCCCATGATTTTTAATATTTTACATGGAGCGTAAAATACCAATGTCAGTAAAAATTTTGTGAGATAATGATTAATTCTAAGTAAGAAAATTATCCACAATTAGTAAGTGATTAATTAAGTAATTATTGGCTAATTACTTAAGCATGAACAAGGGAATAATCATGGTAAATTGTGTAAACCCTATAATTAGTGGTTTATGGCTATAATTAGCATAAAATATATTTTCTAATTAATTGGAAAATATTAAGAAAAATTGATGAGATTAAGTAATTTTAAGCCTAAATCCAATTATGGACCAATAGGAAATTATGTAAAAAATTATTAAATAATTAAAATATATATAATATTAATTAATTAATTAATTAAAAAAATAAAATAAATAAAAAATACCAGGTTTGACCAAAAATCTTGAATGGATAAGAGGATAAGATTTTTGAAGTTAAAAATCATGCAACTTTAGTTAAATGGTAGTTAAGTTGTAAAAAGCAAATAGGATAAATGACCACCGATAGAAACTAAATCCTATCTAGAAAACCATGAACAAGATTTCTAAGGTCAGGGTATATTCTAAACAAGTGAATTTTTACCTCGGAGTAGGCTGTCTCCGAAGTTATTTCCGAAACAAAAAGGGTTATACTAGACTGACTTTGAATCTATCTGATGTTCAAAAAGCAAATCAGATAAATGAAAATCTATAGAAACCAAACCATAACTTGAAATCCAAGAATAAGTTGGTAAACATCTGGGCATATTATGAATCAGTGGATTTTTGTCCCGAAGATGTTGTTCTGGAAGCGATTTCCATGAAGGCGGATATCCAAAATCTTCACGGGGCCGAAGACACCACGAATGAGATCAAAAATTTAGTTGACCCAAGTATTTTGAAAGAGGAAAAAGAGATCTTCAGGGCTATGTTCCCGGAATTTTGAGATTTTACAAGATTACGCGATTAGAACACCGAACAGGGGACTTTATCGGTAGAAACCCATAAAGCACATGGATGACATCATCAAACCACATGGGTGACATCATTGGCATGACATCATGAGCTTGAATGATGATGTAAGGAGGTGGGATGGATGGCCAAGATGAAGCCACTTCAACAAAGTGCGATCCTACGGTCCAGAATCCGTCTGGTAAAGCATGAATAGTGCACCGAATTTTCTCTATAAATAGGCCATTGCTCTCATTGAGTTTTTCAAACCAAATCCTCTTAAGGATTTTGAAATTATAGAGAGAAGTTAGAGAGAGAAACTTTGGAGAAGTTGTAGTGAAGTTCTTCACTGGCGAAATTCCGCCGATTAGGGGCTCAGGGGTAAAATGGTCATTTATGACTAAAATGTCCGTCGTAATGATAGATCCTTAACAAATACTTTGTTATCTTGATAGGATATCCCTGATTACGTTCTGACTAACTGTTGTACAGTTTTCCGCCAGAAATACCGTATAACGTCAACGAAGGTACGTTCGCGTACTGTAACACTAACTCTGATATTTATGGTAATGCATGTATACTGTTAGGTGTATTGTATGAGTAGATTTGTTATGCTGTTAGAGGATGATTGAACATATGCATGCACTGGGAGTGGTATATCTGTATTCACTAGGAGTGGTATGTCCTGATTCATTGGGAGTGGTACATCTGCATTCGCGGGGAGCGGTACATTTGCATTGGGTTGCGTGCTATTATGCTGTTATGTTGTGATTGACTGTAGTCCATTGTAATACCCGGATAAATGAAAGGGGTATTTTTGGTAAGCAAATATATAATCTCAAGACTTGTGATAATATAGTATATTTTTCTAAGGAAAAATCTCTTGGAAATTAGAGAATTTAAGGGCCAAAGTGCCAAATGACGAAAATGCCCTAAGGGACATAATTAACTTAGAAAAATTATAAAAAAAAAAATACCAGAAGCGTGTAAAATGATCAAGTGAATTAGTAAGTATATTATCTCTAATTATGGTAATTTGATAAATTACAAACTTGGAGAAATTGAAAGAATGCTCAAAAAGTATTGAAATTGCAAATTACCCTTGTAAATTCTAATATAATGCGAGAGAAGACATGAAAACAAAAATGTCGGGGCAAAGTTATGAGGTAATGAGGCATTCTAACTAAGAAAATTACCAACTAGTGATAATTAAGTAATTCTGGCTAATTACTTAAGCATTAAGCAAAGGAAATTCATGAATAATTATGTAAAACCCAAAAATTGGTGGTTGTTGGCTTGAAATTAGTAAAAATATATTTTCTAATTAATTGGAAATTTTGAAGAAAAATAGATGAGTTTAGGTATTTTTAAGCCTAAATGCAAGAATAGACCAATGGGAAAATTTTGTAAAAATTATGTAAAAATAATTATTTAATTAATTAAATAATTAAATTAAATTAAAAAAACGAAATCAAAAAAAAAATGGGCAGAAAAAAAAAGAAAACTTAGTTGGTAAGTTATATTATTATATAATATAATTAATTAAAGTTATATTATTTTATAATATAATTAATTGTAGTGAATAGTGATTTAATAAATAGGAAACGGACCCTATCTAGAGATCTAGGAATGAGATTTCCAAAGTCAGGGTAAAATATTGATCGGTGGAATTTTATCTTCCGTTAGACTCTTAGGAAGTTAATTACGAAGAAGCTGATTGTGCATTTTCCTAATAAAACAAAATAGGGAAAAATGTAGATAGACACATTTTTAATATGAAGAAAATAAATTCTAACTCAACATCTAGGAATGAGTTTGAATTTATATGGACATATTTGGAATCGGTGAATTTTTTTCTCTAGAGATTGATGATTAGAAAACGAGTTTAAATGCTTGGACCGTGCGGACACGTTTTCGAGGAACTTGATTATTTGTTGGAGCCCTATATGGAATCAAAATTTAGGTTAACTTGGACATTTCTAATAGAGTGAGAAAATGTCTTCAAAGTTGTAAATCCAGAATTTTGAGATTTCTCACGAAATTACCGAGATGAGTGCTGGTTATCGGGAAGTAGCTGGAAAGGAGTTAGAATGGACACATGTCATCATGCAATTGGTTCATCTTTGGCTTGGAGAAGGGGAAGCACGTTTTGGAGCTTTCTATGGCCAAGAATCACTCTTGAAAATATTAAAGGGAAAATTACAACTTTGGACCCAAAATTTGAGAAGGAAAATTACACTTTAGGACCCAAAATTTGCCTATATAAAAAGGCATGCCATGCTCTTGAATTCTCACACCATTTCTCCTCCTTGGCCCGAATCTAGAGAGGGAAAGAAAGAGAGAGAAGCTCTAGGAAAAATTGTGCGAGAAGTCTTCAACGGGTAAGTCCTTGGTCCTTAGTCTTTAATTAGTTTAGTAGCATGTTAGTTAGATCTAGGAAGTAGGAGATGAGATTCCTATTCTTGTTTTTAAGCCTCATTGCATTGAAGATGCGGCGACGAGGTAAAAACATAGTAGGGATTAAGTCTACGAAAGTTGAAAGTTAAAATAAGCGAGCTTTAAGCTTTCGTAGTTCTTTCAATAGTTAGAGTAAATCTTTTGCTAGTATAGCCTTTAATTTTCAAGCATGATTGGATATCATATGATAGGGCTATATTAGTTTAGAATTTGAAAATTATCATTGGGTGAAGTTACGGCGAAATTTTGGAAAAAACGAAGCCAAAGTAACGAAGTACTTGCGAAATTCCGCCAATTAGGGGTATAGGGGCAAAATGGTAAGTTTTACCTAAAATGCCAGTTATAATGCCAAATCACTAATGAAAGTGATATTACTCTTTTAGGACATCAGAAACTCTGATTTCTTCTTGTATTCTCGTTTGTCAAGCGTGCACGGCTGTTGGACGTTTCACATTTAAGTAAAGCGTGCCATTTAAAGTCAAAAATCTTAAGTACCATCAAACGAAGGTATTTGTTCGCTGCGTGCTCCTATAATAACGGCTACGTGCTTATAGTGCGCTTATATATGATACGGATAGTTTCATAAGCCATGGGTGGAACTGCACATTACAGGTCATGCACGATGACTAATGTAATAAACTTAGATAATCACTATTACGGCTTCACGGGTTATGGTTTTGATAATACCGTTATGTTTTCTAAGCAGCGAGGACACGACCGATCCATCGTGGCAACTTGGTGAATAGTGTAGGAAGATAACTTTGCTTGTAGGGTAGTTGTTATTAAATGATCAAGGATCATTGTTTGTAATTCATTTAGAAATATACGGTGATCATATCTTGTTATATAAGCATGGGGATTACCAGTTACACAGATCCAGATGGGTATTGGATCTTAGCTCTTATTATAGCATCACATCAAGGTGGGGAGAGAGGGACCAAGGACGGAGGATAAGAGTAAGCGGGCGGACAACACACATGAAGATGAAGACCACGTGAAGCCAAAGTGTGATCGATGAGAAGATTTAAAGTCGTAAACAGAGATAATGTATTAATCTTTATGAACATGCGGATACGCCATCATTATTGTTATAATCGGTTACTCAATGTTTTTATTCGATGCTCTACTCCGATTGATTTTAAAAAAAAAAATTGGCTCACGAAATTGAGATGTTACATCCATGTCTTTGTATATGTAAATATAAGGTTAACCATTACAGAGGAGTGAGATTGCAATGGACCTCAGCCCTTAACATAGCTATCAGGGTCGGAAGGACCGAGGACGGAAGAGGATAGAGGCAAGCGATCGCATAGAAGACTCGGTGAAGACTTCCTTTTGTTGTTCGCGGAAGCCTTCCTTTTTGTTGTACATCACTTTTGAAATACTCGATTCTTTAGATCACATTGTAACCAACCGAACTTATGGCATTATATATATATATATATATATATATATATATATATATATATATATATCAGATACTTTTATGCTCCGGTGCTCTACTCTGATGATTTGAAATGATGTTTTAAAGAAAAAAAAATTATACTACTTTTGAAAAGTGGGATGTTACACTTTCCTAGCCTGGGAACATTATCAAGGTGGAATGTTCATATAGGGGTGGCGTGTCTAGCTTGCAATTTTGACTCTGACTTAGTCTTCCTTCCCCACAGTCGAAAGTGGTGCTTCATGGGTCATCAGAGGTTTATCGATAGTAAGCTTTTAAGTTTAGGTTGCAATGGAACCATTTCAATGGGAAGGTTTGAGAAAAAATAGGGCTTCCTCAGATTTTATCCAGTGTAGATATCTTACAGCAACTTCAGTATGTTGAATTTGAGTTTGGAAAAAATGACGATGTAACAAAAGCAGAGAGAAAGAATGCAACACTTTTTCTTCTACGCCTTAGCAATGGCAGAAGATAAGCACATTTTAGCATTTATAAACATTTTTCCTTCTTTACTTTATAGGTTTCCTTGGAAATTGAAATCTTACGTAAGGAAAAAAGCGTGATCAGAAGGTTCTATAGTTGAAAGTTATATAGGAGATGAGGTCATGTCTTTCAACCGACCACCTCGTGTAGACGATTGTCCAAAACTTGAGCCATCATCATGAGAGTTGTTAATACCTCATATTGGTAAACCAGTTGGAGGAAGTGAGAACTTCAAACTAACATCAACTCAGAAGTTGCAAGCGCATATACATGTCTTGATTAACTGCACTGAAGTTGAACCTTTCCTTTAGTAAGAATTGTATATTCATATGTTATCCTATATATTTCCTTACATTGTATACTTGCATTTCATGATCACCATCTCATGATTAATTGCAGGGAATTTCGAAGTCATGTGAAGTGTCAACTCAGGATCCGTGCAAAAACCTCCTCCGAAATTGACAAAAAGGTCCACAAAGAAGTCCCAAGTTGGTTTGCGCACGAAATACTAGATGATCACAACCCTGCACTACCACGGTTTCGAGTTCTCGCAATTGGCCCTCTTGACCATGCAACAAGGTTTACGCCATACAATGTCGATGCTTTCAAGTTTAATTTCACGAAATTAAGGATTTCTAACCCAAAACTTAGGTGTTTATGGCAATTTTGGGACAAGGAGTTATGCGAGTAGCAGTGATGACAACATGAAATTCAGAGACGTCCTTTATTATGGAAAGCTTCATGATGTCGTCAAACTAAATTACTAAGGTTGTTTCACTGTGATGCTGTTCAAGTGTTTGTGGGAAAATACGACAATTTCCCTTGGACTCACAGTTGATGACTTAGGCATCACATCAATAATTTCCTCCCGGCCAATTCATATTGGTCAATTTCAAGATAATGAGGCATATATTCTTGTCTTAGAGGCACACCAGATTTATTATGTTAAGGATAAGAGGCATAGGGATTAGAATATGATGGTTCACTTTAAGCCTTGAGACCTTTATGACATGAGTGATGGTGATAACATCGACTATGAGAGTGAGCCATTCCAACCACAAATTTTGAAAACTTTTTCCCTAAAGGCAATGACAATTTAGTGATTTACCTATAGTTTGGTATGTTTTTATAAGTTATACTTTATTATCACTTAATTTAAGTTTAATTTTTGTACAAACGTATTAAACTCACAACTAATATTTTCTCCACACATTTTTTGTAGGAATGATGACGAAGAATGATTAAACATATTATGCTTATGTTATTGTAAACCTCTATATTTTTTATATAAAACAAGTACAAACGGATATTTGTAGCGGTTTTATAACCTCTATAAAACAAACAAAACCTCTACAAAAAGTAAATCTGCTACAAATACTGACATAAACCACTACAAAAATCATCACATCAACCTCTACAAGAGTTACACAGATCCCCATAAATACCCCCACCATACCTCATTTTACACACTCCTTTATTTTTTCCCACCCACTTGTTCTCTCGTTTTCTCTCATCTGTTAAAGTTTTCTAAAGAGGTTAAGTGCTTAGAAAGCTGATCAAATATGGTAATTTAGTCATTTTTAGGAACCATTTTAGGATTAATTATCATATTTTGTTTCTTCCTTATGTGTCTTTCTCTCGACCTTATAATAATCATTTCGACAACAATACATGTACCTAACGGCATAAACTTGGGAAGGCATAGTAGGATTATGTTTTTGTTTTTGTTTTGTTTTTTGATAATGGAGTATTACATGTTTCTAACATAAATAAAGATGAATTGGACTTTTCATTGAAGAAGGAAAGTGTTACAGCGAATCCATTTTTCTTCGGCCTCCCAAATATTAGAAACCAACTTAACTTTGTCGTGAGAAAAGCTCATAACTTTTTCATTTGCCTCATCAGATAAAAGCAAATATGTATTCACTATCACTCTCATTGTACCCCAAACAAGGTAACCAATATCACAAATTTGAAAAGCCACATCCAACATCACGATATCTATATCCCAAAAATTTAGCAGTGACCTTTAATTTCTTCTTAGAATATATCAAAAGTATGTGTTCTCCAAAATAAAACAATTACTTCTCTGGTCCTATATATAAGGCAGAAAGAGAGAGAGAGAACAACATTTTTGGTCATATTTATAAAGTAGAGAGAGAAATTTTTTGTATGAATGTAAAATTTTACCTTTAATTTATTATTGTATTGAGTTTGCTCTAATGTGTATAATATATATTAATTATGGGTAAAATTGGAAAGTTGAATGTTATGGAAGAGTTAATAAACTGTATGAAACATAATGAAAATGCCTTATATATAGGATCAAAGTAGTATCTTGGGCTCGTTTAATTTGGTAAACATCATATGAAATATATACTCACTCTGGTCCTGATTATTTTACATTTTTACCCTCAGTTAGTTATATGTCCCATTTCTTTGTATCATATTCTCTCTCTTCTCTTTTACAAGTCACGCATTCTCTTTCTTTTTCTGGATCAAAACTCATTCTCTCTTTCACTCATCATCTTCTTAAAAAGGGTTATGTATTTTTTTTTTTAAAAAAACAAATATCTTTTTACATATTTATTGCTTTTAACTAATTTACACTAACATTTTAATCTACGTGGTTTATCTAGTTGATGCAAAGTATCTTATATATTTATAATATATTTAATTTCTTAAATTATACTGAAGATGTGATCTCAAAGTGTTTCTTCTTGAAATCTAAAGGAATAGAGATGAAGAAAGGGTTATCTATGCTACTTTAGTGAAATTTTTTTTGTAACTGAATTAAGTGGATTTCCTGCTCTTTAATATCTGAAATTTGAGAAATGAGTAACACTGTTTGTAATTTATGAATATTATAACTTATTAACTTTTATTTTTATATTGATATATATTGATAGTCAAAGTCAATTTGTTCTCCACAAACCCTGCAAATTGTAGGCACAAAAATATCGGACAAATTTTAATGGGGCTTGTAATTATAGCAGAAGCACAAGTCACAGTCCCTGCCAGATGAGGAATTTCTTATCAACCTTTACAGTGAAAAAAATGACTATTTTACACACACACTGACACACACACACGTATATGTGTGTGTACGTATGTGTGTGTAAGAAATGTAATACCCTAAAAATCTATATCATAATTTGGTAAAATTATGCCTATAGAAAGTAGGTGAATATGAGATATCAAATATTAAGTAATAATTAGCTTATTTTCCAAGGGAAAATCTCTAGGAAAATTAGAGAAAAAGAACCATGGTGGTCAAAATGACCAAAATACCCAGAAAGGGTAAATAACTTAGAAAAATTATGAAAAATCTTAAAAGGCAGTAAAATGACCAAGTAAATTATGAGAGTATATTATCTCTAATTATGGTAATTTGATAAATTATGAACTTGCAGGAATTGATTAAGAATGCTCAAAAAGTATTGAAATGACTAAATTACCCTTGTAAATTATAAAGTAATGCGAGAGACATGAAAATGAAAATGTTAATAGAGCTAGAAGGTAATGAGGGTATTCTAATTAGGAAATTATCAACAAGTGATAAAAGAGTAATTAAGTAATATTGGGCTAATTACTTAAGCATAAGTAAAGAAAATTCATGAATAATTATGTAAAACCCTAAAAATGGTGGTTTTTGGTTTAAAATTAGTAAGAATGTAATTACTAATTAATGGGAGATTTTTGAGAAAAATGGATGAGTTTAGGTATTTTTAAGCCTAAATGCAAGAATAGACCAATAGGAAAATTTTGTAAAAATTATGTAAAAATAATTATTTAATTAATTAAATAATTAATCAAATAATAAAAAAAAATGAAATAAAAAAAGGGCAGAAAAAAAAAAGAAATGAAAAATAATTTGTGCACTTGCAAATATTTTAATAATATAATTAATTAAAGTAAAAATGTGAATAGTAATTTAGAAATTAGGAAACGGATCCTATCTAGAGATCTAGGAATGGGATTTCCAAGTCAAGGAAAAATATTGATCGGTGAGTTTTATCTTCCGTTAGACTCTTCGAAGAAAATTCAAGTCGTTTGTGCATTTCCTAATAAAACAAAATAGGGAAAAATGCATATAGGCATATTTTTGGATATAGAGAAAATAAATTCTAACTCAACATCTAGGCATGAGTTTGAATTTATTTTGACATATTTGGAATCAGTGAATTTTTCTGAAGAAGTTGGTAATTTCAGAAATGCGTTGAAACCGGACGCGATCGGACACGTTTTCGAGAAACTTCAAGCTGAATTTGTTGGAGCCCTATATAAAATCAAAATTTAGGTTAACTTGGACATTTCTACTAAGTGAGAACATGTCTTCAGTGTTGTAAATCCAGAATTTTGAGATTTCTCCGAAATCACGCGAATCGGTCTGATGGGAAATTCTATTAGGCTAGGGCATAAAGCAAAGCTTATGCATCATTTTTGACCAATTGAGGCAGCCACATCAGCTCCCTATGTCGGCCAACATGCATCCATGGTCAAGAATTTTACACCATTTTGGTGTTGAATTTCCAAGGTTGTAACAACTTTGGTATTTCCCTTTGTATCCTTTCAAAATCTATAAATAGGCAAGAGCTCTTCATGAAATCTTCACACCATTCTCCTCTTGCCTTGGCTGAAATCTTAGAGGGAGAAAGAAGAGAGAGAAGCTCTGGAAAAATTCTGAAGAAGTCTTCAACGGGTAAGTCTTTCGGTCTTTAGTTTTTAGTTCGGTAGTTAGTAGAATTGTTAGATAGTTTTAGTAAGTAGGGAATGAGATTCCTACTATTTTTTTTAGGCCTCATTGCATTGAAAAATGCGACGAGGTAAAAACTTAGTGGGGATCGAGTACTGAAAAGTTGAAGCTTTATAGCACTTTCAAGAGTAGGGGTTGTAATGCTAGGATAGCCTTTAAATTTTCAAGTATGATTGGATATCATATGGGAGGGCTATTTTAGTCTTTATTTTCGAAAATCAAAATGGCGTCGAAGTTATGTAACACTAATCTAGTGCTGCTCATATACATATATGTGATAGGTACATTCACGGATAGAGATTCTGTTAGGAGTCACCGAGATACATTCACGGTTAGAGACTCTGTTCAGGGTTACCGATTATACATACAGTTCACACGGGTTATAGATGTAGTAATACCGTTAGAGTTTTCCTAGCGCTGAGGACACGACCGATCATCGTGGCACTGGTGAATAGTGCAGGCACTTTATGGGACTTACATCTTCGCTTTACGCTTATGTCTTGTCATTATATTGTTCATACTGTTATGTCATGAATATCCGTCATCCCTATCTTGTTTTATTTGAGCATAAGGTTAACCGTTACACCGAGATTCCATGAGTTGAATTGAATCTCAATATTTTAGCTTCAAGTCGGGAGGACCATGGATCGGAGATCGAGGCAAGCTGCACGAGTAGGCTCATGGTTGGAGGGCATGTAGCACGAGTGAGCGCTGAGACGGAGATGTCACTTTATCGTTTTCCGTAATTACCTATGAGAACAATAGGATGATGTATCAACATTGTATTACACTCTGGTTATCGTTTTAATGGGAATCAGTTACTCTTACGCTCCAAGGCTCGACTCTGATTTTAAAAAAAAAAAATTTGGCTCTGGAATTGGGATGTTACAATTATGGTATCAGAGCAGTAGTCCTGGCATGAATTTAGCTATGTTACTACGAACAGTTTGGTGCCGAAGGCAAGGCTAGTCTACGTGGGTGTGCCAATCAGTCGCCGTATAAGTCGGTGAGGCCCCCATGGTAGACACTTACCTGGCCTTTCTATTCGGATAACGGAGTTAGGTTCTCAAGCCTTTTAAACTTTGAGCACATTTTGAAAATGAGTACTGATATGACCTTAGTGTAATGTTGTAGTAATGAACATAGATGAACATTAGTATACCCGTAATCCGGAAGCATGAGACGTAACGCTCATAGATCCATAGTTACGAAGACGGTGGGACGAATACGAAACCGGATACCTCTATTACCACTTGTTATCGCTAAAAATCCATATAACTCGACATCGAGTTTTGGTAAACTCAGATAACCGATCGGTTTATCTTGAACGATAATTCTTTCTTAGCTCCAAGCTTATATATGAAGGTAGGCCACGCTGGATGAAACTCCGAGACCAACAAAGATAAGTACATGTAGTATTTGACTCATGTAGAGGAACTTCCAATATGTATTTCCGTACCCGTTTCTGTCCGTTCGTTTGTAGTGCTAGTGTGATAAAGTCTACGATATATAAAACGTTGTCTTTCTTATGAATGTCTAATGCTTTCCTTGGGATACAATAAAGATGGATGGAGGTGGACCGATCTACAAATCCCAAATCTGAGTACTTTCTGCACTGAATACCAATTCTCGCTGAATATCACCCCGAATTTGGATACTACCACAGGCAGTATAACCCTAATCTCTTGAATCTATACTCCCCTACAAGTATTCAGGAAACTGAACCTGTGTACCATTTTGGGTGGAGCAACCACTTAAAATATCTATTATCTTGAACCCACGAATGTTGCACCTCCGAATATGGCTCAACCTCGCTTGAGCTAGAGGGAAGCAGATTCATCAAGTCATTCGTCGATGGAGACAACTCGAAGATTCTCAATCTAGTAACCAGAAATTTCGATTGTGAATCTCATACCAGTTATAAACCTGTCTTCCTGAAATATGTCCTAGATCAAAACGGGGAGCTAGTGGATATCCTAAGTACCGAGCTATGAACAAGCCGCTCAACAGCGTAAAAACGGTAAAGGACGAATATTACCGATACTTGAAGAATGTGGAAACGACGTATGATCGGAGGAATGTGTACTTCACCCCTTCATACTCCCGTGAAGATTGGGCAAAATCTACCTTGTACCATTTCCCTCGCAACCGCTTTTGGGTAGAAAGCACAAACGAGCTTTTAGGAGAAGGTTCATCCAAAGTTTTCATCCTGTTCCTTCGTCGTCTCAAGTTGCTTTGTAATCCGTAATGTATAGAGAAGAATTTCTTTGAGACAAGACTACGAGAACTCGGGACGAATCTTTGCGCTAACCAATATGGAGGTGCGAATCCTCGGGAAAGATCCGAGATACTATCGAATAGTACAAGTCCATGTTAGTTGTAAACCGATCGGGTGTTAGACCAATCAATTTCTTTTGATACTTGTACGGATCCTTTTGGGATGCATACATATGTAGTAGCTACACCATTAGGTGTAAGCTTTTAGCTTGTAAAGCATGTTTTGAACCAAGTTGCGGGTTAATATAAATCTTCTTACTACTTTATAGCGTCAACAACATTCTCAATGGTGTTAAACTAACAAACGATGTAGAAAATAAGTAGCAAGCGGATAGAGACTCTGTTTTACGGTCACCGACTCGGATTGAGGCTCTGTCTAAGGTCACCAAACTTGGATAGAGATTCTGTTAGGGTCACCAATTATACATAACGGATAGAGACATCGTTTAGGGTCACCGATTATACATGCTACTCTATATCTAAGTTGCTCAACGGAATTGCCGGAGCAGAAATTTTCTAGATCGGATATGATTGATCACATTTCTACATAGTTGGTACAAGTCACAAGAGATCGTAAGAATCTTTTGGTGATTGTGATGATCATATATTCTTCGACGGTGTCAATAAAGCACCTCAAGGCGAATGTATAGTTCGCATTTCGTGAGATCATTTCGGAGATCATCGTGAGATCATTTGGGAGATCATCGTGAGATCATTTCGGGAAAACATCCAGTATTCATTGAAACAAACCAGCTTAGCCTTATTTCCGAACATGATTAGACTTCCATAACAATTTCCATATTTCTTAAGTTATATTCGACCGTGATCATGTCATTAAGTAGGAGATATCTTATGTTGCCATGGTGTGGGAACCATGTGGACATTTTTTGTATCCATTTTGGTATTTGTAGTGTTAACCGCGGTGTGTGGGAACCACGGGGAAACATTATATATCAAAGTACGAGATGATAAGATCTTTATGGATAAACCGAGGCTAATTCCTGATCACCAAGAAGGGCGGCTAACGGATGAAGTGAAGATCCGACGCGTGTAGTCCAAGATTCGAGTAGGACGGAGTTAGTTAGTACAAAGTTTAGATGGTAGAATGCAAATTTCGAGGACGAAATTTTGTTTAAGGGGGGAAGAAATGTAATACCCTAAAAATCTATATCATAATTTGGTAAAATTATGCCTATAGAAAGTAGGTGAATATGAGATATCAAATATTAAGTAATAATTAGCTTATTTTCCAAGGAAAAATCTCTTAGGGAAATTAGGAAAAAGAACTATGGGGTCAAAATGACCAAAATACCCCTGGAAAGGGTAAATAACTTAGAAAAATTATGAAAAATCTTAAAAGGCAGTAAAATGACCAAGTAAATTATGAGAGTATATTATCTCCAATTTTGGTAATTTGATAAATTATGAACTTGGAGGAATTGATTAAGAATGCTCAAAAAGTATTGAAATGACTAAATTACCCTTGTAAATTATAAAGTAATGCAGAAGACATGAAAATGAAAATGTCAGAGCTAGAATTGTGAGACAAGGGGGTATTCTAATTAGGAAATTATCAACAAGTGATAAAAGAGTAATTAAGTAATATTGGGCTAATTACTTAAGCATAAGTAAAGGAAATTCATGAATAATTATGTAAAACCCTAAAAATGGTGGTTTTTAGTAAGAATGTAATTACTAATTAATGGGAGATTTTGAGAAAAATGGATGAGTTTAGGTATTTTTAAGCCTAAATGCAAGAATAGACCAATAGGAAAATTTTGTAAAAATTATGTAAAAATAATTATTTAATTAATTAAATAATTAATCAAATAATAAAAAAAACGAAATAAAAAAAAGGGCAGAAAAAAAAAGAAATGAAAAATAATTTGTGCAACTTGCAAATATTTTAATAATATAATTAATTAAAGTAAAAATGTGAATAGTAATTTAGAAATTAGGAAACGGATCCTATCTAGAGATCTAGGAATGAGATTTCCAAAGTCAAGGAAAAATAATGATCAGTGAGTTATTATCTTCCGTTAGACTCTTCCTAAGAAAATTCTGAAGTCGTTTGTGCATTTCCTAATAAAACAAAATAGGGAAAAATGCATATAGGTATATTTTTGGATATAGAGAAAATAAATTCTAACTCAACATCTAGGCATGAGTTTGAATTTATTTTGACATATTTGGAATCAGTGAATTTTTCTGAAGAAGTTGGTAATTTCAGAAATGCGTTCTGAAACCGGACGTGATCGGACACGTTTTTCGAGGAAACTTCAACTGGACTGTTGGAGCCCTATATAAAATCAAAATTTAGGTTAACTTGGACATTTCTAATAAGTGAGAACTTGTTTCCAATGTTGTAAATCCAAAATTTTGAGATTTCTCCGAAATCACGCGAATCGGGTACCGATGGGGAAATCGATTAGGCAGGGCATAAAGCAAGCTTATGCATCATTTTTTGACCAATTGGAGGCAGCCACACAGCTCCCTATGTCGACCAACATGCATGGATGGTCAAGAATTTTACACCATTTTGGTGTTGAATTTCCAAGGTTGTAAACAACTTTGGTATTTCCCTTTGTATCCTTTCAAAAATCTATAAATAGGCAAGAGCTCTTCATGAAATCTTCACACCATTCTCCTCTTGCCTTGGCCGAAATCTTAGAGGGAGAAAGAAGAGAGAGAAGCTCTGGGTAAAGTTCGGCAGAAGTCTTCAACGGGTAAGTCTTTCGGTCTTTAGTTTTAGTTCGGTAGCTAGTAGAATTGTTAGATAGTTTTAGTAAGTAGGGAATGAGATTCCTACTATTTGTTTTTAGGCCTCATTGCATTGAAAAATGCCTGACGAGGTAAAAAACTTAGTGGGGATCGAGTACCTGAAAAGTTGAAGCTTTTATAGCACTTTCAAGAGTAGGGGTTGTAATGCTAGGATAGCCTTTAAATTTTCAAGTATGATTGGGTATCATATGGGAGGGCTATTTTAGTCTTTATTTTCGAAAATCAAAATGGCGTCGAAGTTACGCAAAATTTCGGGAAGAAAATTTGTCGAGTAACGAATCTTTGGCGAAATTTCGCAATTAGGGGTATAGGGGCAAAATGGTAATTTTTACCTAAAATGCCAGTTATGGTGTCAAATCACTAATGGAAGTGATATTACTCTTATAGGACGTCAGAAATCCTAGTTTGCTGCCGTTACGCTGTCCAACGTGCCGCTGTCGGACAAACCACTGTTTTCCGTCAGAAAGTACAAGTTTCCGCCAGAAACATCTACGTATGTCAACGAAGGTACGTTCGCGTACTGTAACACTAATCTAGTGCTGCTCATATACATATATGTGATAGGTACATTCACGGATAGAGATTCTGTTAGGGGTCACCGAGATACATTCACGGTTAGGAGACTACGTTCAGGGGTTACCGATTATACATACGATTCACACGGGTTATAGATGTAGTAATACCGTCGAGTTTTCCTAGCGAGGACACGACCGATCATCGTGGCTTGGTGAATAGTGCGAGCACTTTATGGGACTTACGATCGCTTTACGCTTATGTCTTGTCATTATATTGTTTACAATTTGTTATGTCATGAATATCTGTCATCCCTATCTTGTTTTTATTTGAGCATAAGGTTAAGTTACACGAGATTCCATGAGTTGAATTGAATCTCAAATTGTAGCTTCGTGGTCGGGAGGACCATGGATCGGAGATCGAGGCAAGCCTGCACGAGTAGGCTCATGGTTGGAGGGCATGTAGCACGAGTGAGCTCGAGAACCGGAGATGTCACTTTATCGTTTTCCGTAATTACCTATGAGAACAATAGGATGATGTATCAACACTGTATTACACTCTGGTTATCGTTTTAATGGGAACCAGTTACTCTTACGCTCCAAGGCTCGACTCTGATTTTTTTTAAAAAAAAATTGGCTCTGGAATTGGGATGTTACACTTAATACCTTTAATTCTCTCGAATCATTTATTTATCATACAATCTCTTTCATTCTTTTGTCATTATTAATGTCTCACTTTGTAACATCCTATTTTTAAGGTGGATTTTTTTTTTTTTTTCAATCAGAGTAGGTCATTGGAGCGAAAGAGTAACTGATACATATTCAAATATAAACCATAGTGTAACATAGTATTGATAATACAGTCATCCTACTGTTCCAAAAGTAAATACAAATTCCCCCGGTCTCCAACTCTCAGTCCTCCGAACCCTGAAGCTACAGCTGAGATCCAATTTACCCCATTGGATCTCAGGTAACGGTTAACCTTATGCTCAAACAATACAGTATACAGACAACATATATTCAAGACAATACAACAGTATATCAGTACATAAGCATACAGCAGATGCATGATCATAATGACGACATAACATAAGCACAGAGCAATATGCAAAGTCTCAAACAACAATAACAACAACAGCCTGCACATACCCAGTGCCACGATAAGCACTCGTGTCCTCAGCGCTAGGAAAACATAACGGCATTATTATGACTATAACCCGTGTAAAACTGTCTGTATATTCGGTCTATGAACGTATCTATCACATATATGTATTTAAGCAGCACGGGATTAGTGTTACAGTACGCGTCCGTACCTTCATTGACGAGCGTTTGGTACGTTGACAGAAAACTGTACTTACGACGGTTCGTGATCAAAGATTTCCTATAGGAATAATATCACGTTTATCAATATTTGACATTATAACAGGCATTTTAGGTACAAATTACTATTTTGCCCCTATTCCCCTAATTGCCTAAATTTTGCCAGAGCTTCGCTACTTTAACTCTATTTCTCCAAAATTTTAACATACCTCTTTCTCCAACATATTTTTGAAATAAATATCATATCTACCCCTAAAACATGATATCTAAATCATACTTGAAAACTGAAGATCTATCTAACATTCCTACTACCGAAAGAACTTAAGACTAAGGACCGAAGAAATTACCCAGAGCTTCGCTGCAAACTTCCCTGGACTCCTCCTCCTCCTTGCTGCTTCAAGAATTTCGAAATAGGCTAGAGAGAAATGGTGTGAAGATTCAAATGAAGGGCAAGGCCTATTTATAGGCAATTCTGGGTTACTATTCACACTTTGTCAGACGGATTCTGAACCGTAGGATCGCACTTTTGCAAAATGGCACAATCTTGGCCCTTGGAAGCTCTTGGCCGAACTCCCCCCTTAGGTGGCACAAGATGACATCATCTTTGATGATGTCACAAGGTTGCTTTTTGCCTTCGACCCGATAAAACTCCCTGATCGGTGTCCTAATCGCGTAATCTTGGAAAATCTCAAAATTCCGGGAACATAGCCCTGAAGATCTCTTCTTCCTCTTTCAAGATACTTGGGTCAACTAAATTTTTGATCCCATTCAGGGCCTCTCCTATTTAAACAAGATTTTCGGATATCCGCCTTGGTTGTGGAAATCACTTCGGGTAACAACATCTTCGGGACAAAATCCACCGATTCATAATATGCCCAGATGTTTACCAACTCATTCTTGGATTTCAAGTTATGGCTTGGTTTCTATAGATTTTCATTTATCTGATTTGCTTTTTGAACATCAGATAGATTCATAGTCAGCCTAGTATAACCCTTTTCGATTTCGGAAATAACTTTGGAGACAGCCTACTCCAAGATAAAAATTCACTTGTTTAGAATATACCCTGACCTTAGAAACCTTGTTCATGATTTTCTAGATAGGATTTAATTTCTATCGGTGGTCATTTATCCTATTTGCTTTTACAACTTAATTACTTTTTAACCATAAGTTACATGATGTTTAACAATCAATTCCCAACCTCTTATTTAACCCAAAAGTGTCGGCCAAGACACACACATATATTTATTTTATTTTTCGTTTTTAATTATTTAATTAATTAATATTATATAAAATAATTATTTAATAATTTTTTTTACAAAATTTTCCTATTGGTCCATACTTGGATTTAGGCTTAAAATTACTTAATCTCACATATTTTTCTTGATATTTTCCAATTAATTAGAAAATATATTTTATGCTATTTTTAGTCATAAACCACTAATTATAGGGTTTTACATAATTATCTTTGGATTTTCCTTTGTTTAAACCCAAATAATTAGCCAATAATTATTTAATTAATTACCCATTAATTATTGACAATTTTCTTAATTAGGATAACTCATTACCTCACAACTATTGTACCGACATTAGTATTTTATGTATCATGCATTATATTAAAATTTACGGGGCATTTTGGTCATTATAATAGTTTTTGATTTTTCCCTCTTTATTTTTCCAAGGTTATAATTTATTAAATTACCAAAATTAGAGACAATATACTCTCTAAATTTTTATAATTATTTTACTGCCTCTTAAGATTTTTCATAATTGCCTTAGGTCATTTTATGCTCCACCAGGGCATTTTAGTAATTTTGGCACACTATTATTTTTCCCTAATTTCCAAGAGATTTTTCTTTAGGATATAAGATAAATATATCACAGAAATTGAGACCACATATTCACTTATCAAAAACAGCCATTTTATTTATCCGGGTATTACACAATTACTCATTCATATATAGAGAAATTTTTGGAAAATAAATCATATTTCCTACATATCTATTACATTTAACTAATTTTAACTGGTTTTTAGAATCTCGCGATTTAGTTGAAAGGACCTTATATGGAATGGAGAAAGTATAAGTTTATAAGAGTATAAGACATTGAATCTTTGTATAATACAAGCTTATGATATATTAAATCTCAAACATTCAGTTTTTAACTAAAGATAGTGAAAGTATCCAAATCCATTGTCCGCATATGCATATAGCAAAATATTAGCTAAAATAAATTATGGGGATCGAATATAAAAGGGATTAAATTATAAAGACCTAATTGTAAAAATCTAAACTGTAATGATCAAATTAAAAATTGAGTAAAATTAGAAGCAATAAAAGTATAATTTGATGAGGGAAAAAAATGAAATTTCACAATAGCAAAGGTCATTGCTTTCACTGCTGCTTTTCCCACCCTCCCCAACTCAGTCAAAATATTTTTCTTAGTGCTATCTTCTGTTTATTTTTCAACTTCAGAACATAAAATATGATTAATTAGATGCATCATAACTAATACTAGTCACTATGAATAAAATTATTTTCCATCTTTGCTTACTCTTTTAAGTTGAGTAACTCTTAGATAAAATTTTATGCTTTTCTTAAGGAGTACACCAAATTCTTTATCTCACACACACACACACACTTACACTTTTTTCTTTGAATGTTTTTTATTAACAGAAAAGTTATAGTACTCCCTATGGTCCTAATTATAAGACCGGATTGACCTTTTTTGGAGAAATTAAGAAAGTTAAATAAATTACTTAATTATATCATATGTTGTTGTGTATTCTTAGATTATATATTAGTTTATTAGTCAAACAAAGTAGTATGAAGAAAAAAAAATTAAAATTAAAATATTCCAAAGTAATTTAATTAGCTTCGTTAATTTCTTTTAAAAAAATCAACTTGGTCTTATAATTATTAGGACCGAAGGGAGTAGTTGTTTCTCTAAATATGCAATAAGCATACGTTAGATAATTTTTCTCACAACACGCACATATTACTGTTGTTGTTTTTTTCCCCCTTCTTCTAAAGGGAATTTCTTAAAAATATAATATTGATAATTTTTTTCCCATTCATTCATCTTCTTAAACTATATTCTGAGAAAAGCTTATGACCAAAATGCGACTTCGTTACCATGTATGTTACTTTGGAGGACTTTCTTTCCCTCTTATCAAAGCAAAAACGAAAAGGAAAAAATCTTTTACTTTGAAGGTATCTCACAAAGCAAGCAAGCGGCACAAGCGTGCACCCATTATATTATATTATATTATATTAATTTAACTTATTAGGAAAATTCACCTTACCAAGAACTGATCCCTTCTAAAAGAGTGATTGTATATAAGCGTTTTATTTTAATATCTTGAAAAAATTGTTACAATTAAAAAAAAAATCTAGATAGACTTCAATTTCAAGAAAAAAAAATATAAATCTTAAATATTAGAGTGACACCTCACATATATATTTGGTTTCATTTCATTAACTTATTTTTGTTTCAACCAATTTTAATAACCAGATCAATATTTCAAAAATATATTAGTCACCAATTTTTCAACTAGGAATTAAATATTAATTTTTTTTTAACAAATATTGAATAAATTTATTATATAAAAATTATTATAATATTTAATTATTATTTATATGACCAATATTTTTAATACAATTTTTTTGTGCTTTTTAATATTAAATATTTCTTTTAAGCATAATATAAGAAAATTTTTCTAGTTAACTTAGTGAGGACTGAGGCCTTTCTTATATTTTATATTGATATCTTGTATATATTAAATATTCTTTTTAATTTTACTTTATTTGAATTTGAATTGAAAATACGTAAAGGTTTTAGGGAGATGGAAGTCTAAAAGACAATAATTAGTGCTGGTGGGGCACATCAAGACGTCCATCAAAGCTAAGAAAAAAAGACTTTAAAAGTTTTTTTTTTTTGTTAAAAAAAAAGAGGAAAATTGAATTCACACAGGACTTTTGATAGGGCTTCAAATTAATCATGTTCCAATGCATTATATACATGTACACATGTGTCCACTCAGACCACCCTTCTCTGCAAAAGGAAAGAAACCTCCAAAATTATATGGACCCACCCTTACATTATTTACTTGGAAATTATATAGCATGTATTTGAAAATAATTTTAAATGTTACAAATTTTGATATATTATTATATATGATGATTCAATTCAGTAAAATATTACCCAAAAAAAAAAAATCTTATCAAATGATTTAGTTATATAAAAAAAATTAGAAATGAGCCTCTTATATTTTCATGGAGTTTGAAAAAAAGCACCAATATTTACAATTTGAGTATATTTTTAATTTCTCTGTCAATATTCGGCTCTACTAGCAATTGACTAATCTGATTTACAGGAATATAATCTCCAAGTAATTATCATGATTGTATAGCCGAGGCTTGAACACAAAACCATTGGTTAAATTATAGAATAACTCAGCCAATTGATCCAAGGGTTGGTGCTAAAGTTTGAATAATTTAAATACCTATAATTTTTATAAACCTGAATGACAATACTCTTTCTTTATTTATTTTTTGGCCGGCAATGGTAAGACTCATTCTGAAACTCCATGCAGAATATAAGCAAAATGTGTCTAGTTTATATATATTTTAATTTTCAAAATCAATGTAAATCTCACTTAAACATAGTTTTACTAATATTAAAAACAATTTCGTTTTTATTTTTTAAAGCCTACAAGCAACTTTTTTTAAACATGGAGTAGATTATATAATCATACCTGATCTTTATTGATATTATTGTAAACTTCTTTTAATTTGTATAACGTCTACAATTATTTTTCCTAAAAGTAAATGGGATATTTATAAATTATTAATATCGTTTTGTCTTCTTATAAAAAATAAATGGGAGCTTTGTGTAATTTTCCTTACAGATTAGGAAAATTTTGTATACTTTGGTCTTGTTTTTCAGACATATGTATGTAAATGTTTTGAAAATGAAAAGATGTCTTACCATCATAAATTATTTATTATGTATTTGGGAAAAATAATAAATATGCGTACATAATTTTTTTTTAAAAAAAAATGCAAGACAGTATTTGAAAATTAGTAAAATTATCACATAAAACAATTAGTAGAATTAATTTAAAAGGAGGTTATATTATTTATTGATTGATCTCTATAAATTATGGGTCTTTATTTGTAATTTTCCAATAAAAATATTTTACACAAAATAAATTTCTCAAAACTTTAATAGAGAAAGAGATGGATGACCACTAAAAATGGAGCTATCATAGCTTTGCCATCTTCTCTTAGTATCCTTTTCTCGATCCTTTTCCACTTGCTCTTATCTCTCTCTCTCTCTCTATCTCCATCATTCACATTGAAAAGACCCTCCCAACTCACTCCACAACACCAACATTTCCTATCTATTCTCTGTTTTCAATCATCCTCCTTTTATTGTATTCTTCTGGTCTTCTCAGTCTGATACTAAAAATAAGAGTTTATTAATAACTAATTTACGGATGTTAAAAAATGTAATTATTGATTTCCCTCATCAAGTCTCTCTTTTGATATGTGCAATAAGTTTAGGAAACAATTATTTATTTGGAAACCAAATTAAAGTGTGGAATTTTATATTTACAAACTTTTTTTTTTCCTTTCCAAAATCATCTTTGCTATATTTTAGGGAAAATCCACCTTAGGGCCCAAATAACCAAAAAATTGTTAAAAAAGGCCCAAGAAAAGGTCACAGTCAAAAAAGGCCCCAAGGTATTTTCTGATATTATTTCATAAAACGTTAGTTGTTAATGTATATTGATATAGTTGTTAATGGATACTGATTTAGTTGTCAACGGGTACTGGTTTTGTTGTTAGAATATTGTTGTTAACGTCTACTGATTTAGTTTTAATGTTATACTAATATAGTTGTTAACGTTTATGAAATAATACCAAAAAGCTTTTGACATGTGACTTTTTCTTGGGCCTTTTTTGACAATTTTTTGCTAATTTGGGCTCTGAGGGGGATTTTCCCTATATTTTATTACTATAATCTAATAACTTTTCCAAAATGTTCAATGAAATCCTTAAAGAGGACAGTGATTCTTTCAAAAAGTTTCATCTCCTTGTCATTTAACTTCTAAGTTCAACTTCCTTTTTTCTTAGTATGGGGCGGCAGCAAGAAGTTTAGTCACTTTATTAAACTTGTAATATATTTCATACCATATGCGATAATCCAGTTTCTCACTATATTATTAGTTAAATTAATTATTTGTTTACTTAAAAGCTCATTACAATCAATTTCGGTTAATGTTAATACACACACACATATGCTATTTGCAGACCAAAAATTCGGGTTAATTTTTAGCTAGGTGAAAAAATTTAAACTAAGTTTACAACTTAAATGTTCTCAGATATTAAACCTAAATAATAATTTTGAAATATTGATACATTATTCTATCATTTTTAAAAAAATTAATATTTATATGAAATGGTTTAGCCTCATAAACAAAAACCGCTCTAGAAAACACTGCATTTGGAGGTTTATTTAAAATGTATTCGAAGTAAAGGAATATGTGTGTCAGTGTGTGTACTTCTTTCTCATGGTTCAAACTAAGGCATATTTTTTCATGATCTTAAATCCAATGTGAAGAAAAAAATTATCACACATGGCTTCCCTGAATAAAACAATACTTTGAAATGATTAATCTAGATCTTACCACGCATCATAATGGGTAAAATTTAGTTATAGGTGTAATCTTCCATTCTTCATCTTTCCACTCATATTAATTAGATAAATATTCTATTTTAATGACTTCCCAATTAAATTCTTCAATTTTTAGAGGCAGACATATTTAGTCAAAATACCAAACTAAGAAATGAAATAAATTTTCTAATTAAACAAATTATTAATACAATTTTAAAATTGAGAGGACACTATTTGGATTTGGTCATTTAAATGCATCAAACAACTCATGATATTTTACTTATTTTTAATGTAAAAGATACAATTGATTTATGATATGTATAAAAATGAATTAAAAAGTTATGAGTTGGAATAACAATATGTCTCCTCTAGTACTTAAACTTGAGACTCAAATGGATCAAGTGGGGTCTTACACCGCCGTTAGACCAATTTTGTGTTGGTTTTTGAGATTTTTTATTATTATTTTTTTATTTTTTATATTTCACTCTAGAAGCAGGCCATTTATCTGAGAACGTGTTTTATATTTTGTCAAGTATAGCCCATAAATTAGCAAGTTGCAAACATACCTACAACATCAGAACAAAGTTGTTGATGATCCATTTTAAATGGACGCTTATCAATATATCTCACATTCAATTCAGCACTTGTTGCTATCAAGTTTACTTCTATCCCTCTCTGTGTTGTTGGCTATAATAGAATCCTTTGTCTCCAAGGAATGTATGTTATGAAGAATCTTACGTGTATGATGTCATGGGTCGGTGATCAATTATATTGATTTTATGCCCTTTAAATAAATATTACTATTATATTTTAAATGTACAAAAAAAAAACTTAAGCTTATGATAATTGAATTATATAAACTTTGATGTCGGAATAATTGACCATGGTATGAAAAAAGTTTAAAGAAAACCGAATTGAATAATCCATGGACTCGTCTCACATTCAGTCCAATGATAAAATAAATTATAAGGGCATATTTGGAAACACTTAAAAAATTATTTTTACCCTTATAATTTATCAATGATTAATTTCCAGTATTTATTTAGTAATTCAATACCGATAAAGAAGGGGTAAAATAGTAAATTTGCTAGCACATGTCCAAAAATGAACTGGGAAACATATAAACCCAAATTTTAAATCCATTACGTGATGCCATGGCCAAGAAGATTGGGACAGATGCGTATATAAAGAGATGGCTTGTGAGATAAACTTGGTAAAAGGACTTACAAAAATAATTACAGGAAGAAAATACAAAAATTTCTGGACAATGGATAGCTAGGTGGCGTACATTTGCAATGTTAGCTTAATAGAAGATTAAGTGTTTCACTAAGACAATTTAAGCTTCATCTTCAGCATTCACCTTATTGTTATTCCTTCCATTAGCTGAAAACCGGACAAG
>JAMWYP010001008.1:0-10865 GCA_025563575.1 Acacia pycnantha
TCCTTTGTTTCTCCCAAATTCTTCTACAATGCTACATCTTCCTTAAATAAAATGTTGAAACTTGATGAAGTGAATTTGACTAATGTTTGACGTTCATATCAAGCAGAAGTTCTCTAATTTCTGTTAGTGACATGACTGGAATTCATAATTGATAGTTGTTTTCAATCCTGATTCACAGAAAAGAAGGGAACAAGCACAGGAGATCGGGAGAAAGAATGATTGCCCGCATAGTCTTCTCGCGGCAGATATGAAAAGGCCAAAAATATTTGATGGCAGTCAAGCTTAAGAGATTGGAAGATGAAGTAATCCCGCGATAGTTGAGCAGCCATCTCCAATACGTCGCAAGGAGTTGTGGTTGTATATTCGGCAAAGCCAAGCGGCACCTACACGAGTAAACAAACTCGTCTAGTTGCTGAAAGAATTGTAAGTATCGATATTGTTATTTTGTAGTTACTAAACTTGTTTCATTACTAAGCTTCCCGTTATCTGTATCTTATAGGAAGATCTTAAACAGAAAGAAGCAGAGGGATATTTTGTGTCGGACGGGAGGAATGATGTTCGGCCATGCAACCAAAACCGGATCACTCGGGCGTGTAGGGGGATTGGAGGACGGGTAGGTCTAAAGCAATACTTTGGTAAATCCAAACGCCACAAACAAAGTATGGTTACCCGGGAGGAGATAGTGAGACTCCATGGTATACCGAAGAGTATTATCTCTGATAGAGATCCTCGATTCATGTCCCGATTCTGGCAAGCTTTACATGAAGCTTTGGGGACAAAGTTAAAGTTCAGTACGGCTTATCACCCCCAGACCGATGGTCAATCCGAACGAACCATACAAACACTAGAAGACATGTTGAGAGCGTGTGTACTAGACTTCAAAGGAAATTGGGATCAATATCTCCCACCGGCGAGTTTGCATATAATAACAGGTCATCATTCGAGCATACAGATGGCTCCATTTGAAGCACTATACGCAGAAATGTCAATCACACATTTGCTGGACAGAGTTGTCCGAGAGATGGCTAATCGGGCCAGATATAGTTGACAAAATCTCCGAAGGTATTGAGCTAATCAAAAAGAGGCTCCTAACAACGCAAAGTAGACAGAAAAGCTATGCAGATAAAAGGATAAGACCTCTGAAGTTTGAAGTGGGAGACCATGTTTTTCTGAAGATATCTCCAGTTACTGGGGTTGGTAGAACATTAAAGAGGAAAAAGTTAAGTCCTAGGTATGTTGGTCCATTTGAAGTATTGGCAAAACGTGGACCAGTAGCCTACCAGCTAGTCCTACCCCCAAACATGGGTAAACTTCATGATGTATTCCATGTTTCTCAGCTGAAAAAGTATCAACCGGACCCTAGGCATGTCATAGAGTATGAAGATGTTGAACTCCGATACGATAATACTTTCGTGGTTGAGCCAATACGAATCATTGATCATCAGGAAAGCGGCTACGCAAGAGTATCCCATTTGTGAAAGTAGTCTGGAAGGGTTTATCTCCTGAAGAAGCAACATGGGAGACAGTGGAAAGCATGAAGGAGAAGTACCCGTAATTTATGGCTCAGAGTTTGCAAAACGTGTAGCAAATTTCGGGGTCGAAATTTAAATTATCGGGGGGAGAAATGTAACATCCCAAATTTTGGGATTTGAAATTTGGATATTTTATGGAGATTAATTATGTAGTTTTTGGTTTAGATGAATTATGAGAATAATTATTGGAAAGTTAGGCTTATCCTTCCCTTAATTTATGTTGGGAAAAAGAATAAATTAAGAAATAATGTAGGCGTAGAAATTTTAGAATTTAATGGTTTAGAGGAATTAATTGGGAAAAGAAAAATCCTTATATGGGATTAAGGATTTATTTATTCTTCAAATAATTACAATTATATAAGCAATGGTCCTAATCTACAAAATAATAATACTTCAACCAATTAAATCACCAAACCCAATTCATATTTATTCAGCCCAACAACAATACAAAGCCCAAATATTTGCCCAAACCCAATAGCCCATTATACATGACTTAACCTAATCCATTGTCTTCCATATTTAAAAAAAGAAAAGAAAAGAAGCTCTACTGTCATAACAAATATATGGAACATAATGATAAAGAGAAGAAGAGTTGTTGTGCGTGTTGTATTTATATATTCCTATATATATATAATAATAATAAAAATAGGAGATTGCTATCATATATATGCTTACTGTCATTCCTTTCAACGTCGCACTATATATATATATATGGATATCATAATGAAATATATTTTTATGTTGTTAGTATTTATAAACTCCTATATAATAAGATCTAATCTAACTAATTCCTATATTATTTTACTTATAATATTATTTACAAAATAATATATTTAGAGTGAAGCATATTTTACGTGTTGTGAGCATTTATTAAATTCCTAATTTAAAAAGTTGGGATAGCCTCTCAGGGTTTAAATTAATTATAGAGAAATAAGTAATAAAATAGATAAATAATAATAAATATTATTATTATTTATTAGTAAAAAGGGAATAAAACTAATTAGGGGAGTTATTAATTGATAATAAATAAAAGAGTGTTATTATTAATTAACGATAATTAAAAGGGTATTATTAGTGTTCAGCGTGTAGAACACAGTATGTCTAGCCCTAAGGGGCTAGTATGTTGATATTGGTTAGGACTTGACCTAGGAGCGATTCCTAGGGCCTACGTACTTCGAAGAGGGATCAAAGTTCACGTAGTTCGAGGATTACCGGAGGCATTTAGCCTAAGGGGGCGTGGGTGTGTGTGCTCTGTGTAGGCTGAATAGTAAATAGCCAGAGAGTAGAAGATGTGTACCTTTAGGGTTTAACTCCTACTTATAGAGTGTACCTTAGGGTTAGGGTTTGGACCTGTGGGCCTCTGTGCCTCCAAACCCAAGTGATGTGGCGTCATATCTGTGCCACGTGGATTGCCCCTCGTTGGGCCATATATTGATTATGGGCATTATGTAGGTCCGTAACAGTTGCCCCCAAGCTCGGTAGTTCAGGTCTCTGAGCTGCCGAGATTAATTTTTTGATTGACTATGAAATACGGACTTTGCCGAGATATATTGTATGCAAATCGCTTAGTTTGCTCATTTCGAATGCTTGTTCGAGTTTGCATTAATCCCGATTATTGACAATTGTATAGTAATTGCCCCCAGCCTGTAGTTCGAGTCTCAGGGGCCGCGGTTGATCTGTTGTTGAATCCGGATATGGTATCCGGAGTTGCTACTACTCGTTTGATTTTGAAAAAGTTTCTGTATCAGAGTTTCGACGAGCCCCAGATTTACTTGTATTCTGATTGAATTGCCCCCAGACATGTAGTCCGGGTTAATTTGCTTTGAACTTTGCTTGTTTCTTTTTATGATCGTTAGGATCTCTTTTTCATCAATTATCTAGGTCTCCGGGTTTGTTTGCTGCAACACCGACTTCCCCTAATCCGAATTGTCCTGAAGAAGAACGGATCGGGATTCTGAGTCTGTTTACTACAACACCGAATTCCCCAAATCTGAACAAAAGGGCAAAATAGGAATAATTGTACGGAAAATAATTGGAGCAGGTGTGTGGGACCTAAATGGAACCACATATGTCCTTTTGGGAAGGTCAAAGTACATGGGAAAATCCCGGAATAATTAGTAAGTTCCGGGCCACAATTGTAATTTACAAAAGTTTCGGGCCAAAACATGTAATTTGCCCCAAAAGCATATAAAAATATGCTCTCTTTTAAGGAGGATGCGCCACATGGCAGAACCCTAGAGAGCTCTGGAATTTTCTGGAGAGTTGGGGAAAAAGTCAAGAACCGAAAACTCAACTCTTTAAAGTTCAAGTTGCGATTTTCGTGCATAAGGCTAGGGCTTGGTGTTGGGGTTGGATTTTAAAGTTTTTAAGATACCCAATGGTTCTGGAACTTGGTTTTGTAGGGGGTATAGTCATGGTTTAAGTTCCAGAACTTGGAAACACCGAAAACCCCTAAAACCAAGCTTATCATTGATTCTGGAATTTCTGGCAGTGATTCTTCAACACGGTCTTAAAAATAGTAAATGAACTTGGTTTAATCCTAAAGTTTTCATCAAGAAACAAGACATCTGGGTCATGATTTTTATATATAATATGATGATTTTTGGATAAATATACTACGTGAAATAAATTGTTAACAAAGGGTCTGGAAATAGGGGAGCGAATAGGACCGAGAGATCGAAATTTGAGCTCCACCCTAAACTACGTGTACTTATGATTTCTGTGATTATTTTTAATGGACAATATACATTTTAAATGTTTTTATGGCGTTCGTTTCATGTTAATATGATGTTTTGGAATTTATTAAAAATGTTACAAGTTGGACCAGAAATCCTGGATTTTCTGGAAGTTCAAGAGGGGCTCGGATTTTTATGAAAATTGTAAGGGTATTTTTGGAAAATGCTAAAATGAGGCTTTTGGTGTTGTTTAGGGCTGAACCACACTTAAGGGAGCTAGTGGGCCAAATAAAATTGTAAGACGCTACAAACACCCACCAGGTAGTAACCGCTTTACTCAGATATTTTTATGTGTTATGTTGTATGTTGTATTTGCCATGTGTGTTTTTCTTGTGTTTGTATTGCCAAATATGCATACAGAATTATGTGTTTCCTAGCGCTGAGGACGAGCAGTCCGAGGCCGGCCTTGATTGGCGGCTGTACGGGTTGCGGGGCTGGCCCTGGTAAGGCGGCTTTACGGGTGCTGCGAATCTTGTGAGTCGAGGCTTGCCTTTGTAAGGCAAACTGACGGGTTCCATGGATTATGATGTGTGGTTGTGATATTTTTCTGAATGCATATATGGTATGTTTGGCATGACACTGTTGACTTTTATCTGGCATGGTAACTTACATACTTCTTACACATATAGTATTTGAGTATTGAGTTACTCACGGGGCCAACAATAGACTCCAGAAGCTTTTGTAGTTACAGGGAGTCGTTCCTGAAGCTTGAAGAGCCTTTTTGGAAAGGTAGAGCATTACGGTGCAGTTGAAGAATAGGGAATGCCCTATCATATTCTGTATTTTATGTTTCGGATGACTCGTATTATTATTTTGGTATTTCTTTTGGGATGATTGTACCCTTAACCCTTTGTGGACTTATATTTTCTGTTGTTTTTACTTTTACCAGTAAGTAGGTAGTCCAAACCGATCTAATGCTCTCTGCGTTCACTCGATATATGGTAAATGGACCTAATAATGACGGGAAGGTAACTAATAAAAGGAATCCCTCTAACCCGCCACCCGAAAGGGCGAGGCTGGTAGGGGTGTAACACCTATGAAGAGCAGACCATAAACAAGTAAGCATGTCAATTTGATTGTCTTGTATGAAATCTCTGCTGTGAATTTTCAAGTGAACATTATTGATAAATTTGTGATTTTAATGATAGTGGCATGAAGACCTTCCAAATCCGGGTAAACAAAAGCATGTGTGTGATGCCAAAGATCCTAAATGGCTCACACCAAAGGTTAGTACATATTTGGACATTGGCATAACTCGGCCTTGTGAACTTGGTCAGTAAGTTATATATGCTTTTATATATATTTCTTGTTCTTTTTAGACCCGTCGGAATCCAAAGGGGTCCAACTTATATGGCCCGTACGTCATGAAACACATATATGATATTATCACGAAAGGAAGGACTAAATTCCCTGCAAAGGTAAATGTTATGTGGCTGAATTCGAGTCTATGGCTTAATGTTACATATGAAATATACACGTAAGTTACTTCGTTTATATCTATGTCCGGTCTTTAAAGGTCGGTGTACATATTTGATATTAAGCCGGTCTTAAAAGTTGGTCTTTAAGACCGGTCTATTTATAAGTCTGGTCTACAATTTCAATTTTAAGACTGGATGTATATATCATTCGGTCTTGAAAGTCGGTCTTTAAGATCGGGTAATTAGTCGTCTGGTCTTAGAAGCCGCTATTTTTTGGACCGGATTTATCTTTGTCCGGTCTTAATATTCGGATCTTTTAAGAGCGATCTAATTTTTGTCCGGTCTTAAAGGTTGAGTTTTTGGACCGAACAAAAAATATTTCAGATTTATTTAGTACGACTTTTAAGACCAAATGTCCGGTTCGAGTCCGGTCTTAAAAGTGAGACCTTTAATACCGCCTGGAACAAGACCTGGCGCGGGTTCGGTCTTACAATACCTCTTTTGTCCATTCTTAAAAGCCTTTTTTCCACCCGTGAGGTTGCCGTTGAATGGGTAGTGCTATGGCAACCATTGAGATCTTAAGGGCTACTCATATGTTATATTCTATATGTGCTTTGTTTTGGTTTAGTTAATTGTGTGTATGCTCTTTTTATTGGACTACCTGCATCAGCTTGGGATATCGATATGGGTGATAAACTCTTTCCTTGTCAGAGATGTGCTCTATGGAGTACAGGTTCAAGGAAGGCTTCAATACCATTTTAGGTATTAGACATCGTGAGGCTTTGGCTTGCTCAAAGGTCTCATAGAGACATGTGTTATACACCTACAGGCCTTGCCTTTTGGGTGGGTAGTGTGGTTCTTTATTTTTATTTAATTTTAGCTTATTTTTCCCCCAGTTAAATTATGACACATGTCAGAGTATAAGTAGTAGAGCACGCACCGGTTTGGACAAAAATATACTGATAAAAATACGGAAGGATAAATTTTTTTCCCGGAGGGATCAAAATATACAATCATCCGGATAATGGTGCTTGACCGACCAAAATAACATAATACAGTCATCTGGTAAACAAAATAAATACCCAAAAATAACAATCACCAAACGTCCACCTCCACACTACTCCAGCTCCGGAGCCTTACCTCTGTCTCCTTGCTCCGATCTCGATGAACTGTCAGATGTCTTAAAAGGGGTTGGGATTCAAAATTTGAATCTCAGAGTAACCGTTAATCTCATATAAAATGTATAAGTAATGCATGTAAGAAAACCCATAAAAAAAATACCACATAACATTCAGTATCAAGGCACACAACCAATTCTGGAACTAGCAGTCCTAATAGCATACATCATAGACTGCAGTGGTCCTAATAGCACACAACACAGACCACCGGGCACAGCACACAACATGTTTCGGTTCCATAGCACTTGGAAATAAATGATAACTAAATGTATGCAATCTCAAGGTAAAACATACATACACAAGTCACACAGATTATATAAGGATTAAGGTTACTACCTGGCAGTCGACTACAGATAAAAATAACCTTCCCGGTGTAAAATATCACAATTATCCCTAAAATAATAAAATATAAATATAACTAATTCCACCTCAATAAATATTTTCTTTGGTAAATTAAAATAATCCCAATTAATGTGTCCATACACACTAAATTCCTTTTCTTATTAAGGAATTTAATTTGGGCCTATATACTCTTAATTTTTGTCTTGAGTTTGAAATTTTCTGAAATAAAGGCCCAACTTCAACAATTCATAATTAAATCTAGAAAACTCTTTTTAGGTTGATTCCAAAGCCCAAATGACCATTAATATGCCTAGTTTCAACCAAAAGACTCATTTGGGTCAGACCAAGTCGAAAATTCATCCATAGCTCAAAATATCCCTGCTGTCCGAAATAATTCCCAGTTTTCAGGGGCTATTTTGAAACATTTATTTATCTTAGCAAAAGATTCCTAAAAATACGAATTATATACCAAATTAACCCTTGAGATTTCTAATTTATCCCTGAAAAATTCCATAATTGTATAAATTCATTTACTAGGGAAACAATCATGAAGAATGTGACTGGCTCCACAGAAAATTTCCAGAAACAGAACCCTAATGATCTTCAAACTTCCATTTATGCTTCCAAAATTATGATCCAAGTTTAACCTCATAAAAAATCTCATTTAAAAACTTTAAAGCTATCAAAAACACCAAAATCCATTCCCAAAAAACTAGTATATCCAGCTGGACGAAAATCATTGTCTAACCAACAAAATGTCAAATTTCCATTCTAACACCGTAATCTAGTCTATAATCATTTCTAATTTGTTGTTTGAACCCTTAATCATATTCTAACCCCATTTAAGAATTTGGGCAACAACTCCCATACGTTTAGGGTTTCCAACATTTCAAAAATACAAGAGAGCACCACCCCAAATCAATTCACCAACTCAAATCCACTATAAGGAGGTTCAAGAATCACTAACCTTAGCTTGACCTTTGATGTTCTTGTAATTTTCTTCTTCCTTGTTCACCAAAATTTTCGGCCCCCTTCATGAACACAATAAGAAGACAAATTTTTGGGTCAAGAAGAGTTGCAAAAGGAAGCTTAGAAGAGATGGAAGAGATTACTTAAGGTTTACCTATATGAATCCTTGAGTTCTTCCTTCTCCTTTTCTGCTAGAAATTTTCCACTCTTCCTCTTCTCCTCATTCTTGCGTGCTGGCCGACTCTTGTGTGGGAAGAAGAGTTGATTTAATGGCAATTAAAGGGTCCAATTCGGCTGGACAAATAAAGGGAAGAATTTGTTAGTTCTCATATGTGTTTTGATGATGATTAAACTTTAGAAAGAACATTGGATACATAGGACAAATCAAAAAGATCAAATTAAGTCGAACCTGTGGAAAATATCAGTTGAAATTTTTGCTGTTAGATTAACTCGAGTTAATCTCTGTGACTCGAGTCAATTCGATGTTGTTAATTGCAAGTTTGCCATTTTGACTCGAGTCAAGCTTTTGGCTGCCTTGAGTCTAGGCCTTGCCTCCAGTCACATTGTTCTCTGACTCAAGTCAAGCTTTTGAAACTTTTGAAATAATGTTTTGAGCTCTTCAACTAACTCGACCCAGACACACTAACTCGAGCCAAGAACATTGATCATTACTTTTAAAAATAGCATTTGACTCGAGCCAATCTTAGTAACTCGAGTCAAGCCCTTTTGTTCTAAATCTCCAATGGTCTGTTCTTCGCAGTTAACTCGAGTCAACTTGGTTGCCTCGAGTCTAGAGGGTGACTCGAGTCAAGATAAAAGCTGCCTCGAGTTAAATGAATCAGTGAGTTGATTTATTCAGTATCTTAACTCGAGTGACGTTCTTGGCTGACTCGAGTCTTCAAAAATAAGATGTGCGTTATTCGATGCTGACTCGAGTCAGTGAGAACCTTGACTCGAGTTTACTTATGCTCTGTTTCTTCAAATCAATTTTCAACTTGTAAAATCTTCTGAGTGTGTTTATGGATTATTCATATCATTAATTATCATTGTTTCTAACATCATTTAATTAGTTTGATGAGCAAGTTTCAGATAATTTTTGAAAGAAGATTAACTCTAATCTTCATAAAGCAACCAACCTATCAGAAGTGCATTTAATGCAGTTACCTGTTAGAGACTCCAACCAAGGGATATACAGAAAGCTTCATTCTCTTTGCAGTGCATCCAACGGTCAAAATCAAAAGAATAAAGGAATGAAGGAATAATAGAGGACATTGATGATTCCGATCTTCAACGGTTATTTTCAGAATTACAACGGTCATTTACTCAAGCTTTACAACGGTCATAAATGCAACCATCTATAAATTGTAGAAGACTTGAATGTTAAAACCTACCGAAACTCTGTGCATTCATTTAGTTCAACTACTACCTACTGTTTCATTAATTACTCTTATCTTCGGATATTTCTGTACTTCAGTGATTATCACATATCTACTCAGTGAGGAGCTAAACACTATTTCATTTTCTTAATTGAAATCTTAAGGTTGTGGAACCTTAACTGTGGGTGTAGAATTACAACTTGTAAGGGGGAGTTGTAATACCCTATAATTTGAATTAAGGAAAATATCATAATGATCTTATTTTCTAAAGAAAGTACTGTGAGAATTAAAGGAAAAATCTCTTGGAAATTAGGAGAAAAATAATAATGTGCCAAAATGACGAAAATGCCCTTGAAGGACATAAATAACTTAGGAAAGTTTGAAAAATCCTGAAAGGCAAGAAAATAATTATTAAAATTGAGAGAATATATTGTCTCTAATTTTGGTAATTTAATAAATTATAAGCTTGGAAGAATTGTAAAATAACAATTATAAAGTATTTGGAGATTATAACTAACTCCATAATTATTGATATTTTACAAGGGAGATAAAATAGCAATGTTATTTCAGATTTTGAGAGGAAGTAATTATTTGTAAATAAGAAAATTATCAACAATTGGTGGGGGATTAATTAAGTAATTATTGGCAAATTACTTAAGCATAAACAAAGGAAAATCCAAAGATAATTATGTAGAACCCTAAAAATTAGTGGTTTATGGCTAGAAAATTAGCATAAATATATTTGCTAATTAATTGGAAAAGATTGAGAAAAATAAATGAGATTGAGTAATTTTAAGCCTAAAAACATGTATGGACCAATAGGAAAAATTTGTAAAAAAATTATATAAAAAAATTATTAAATAATTATTTTATATAATATTAATAAATTAAATAATTAAATAAAACGAAAATTAAAATAATAAAAAAAAAAAAAAAAAAGAGGGCCAGATGTTGATCGAAATGTTGGAGCAAAATTGGATAAGAATTTGCAAAATAATATCTAGATATTATTGTTGCAAGTTGTAATATTTATATAATATAATTTATGTGGAAAAAATAAATAAACACCGATAGGAATTGGATCCTATCTGGAGAACCAGGAACAGGATTTCTAAAGTCAGGATATATTATTGATCAGTGGATTTTTATCCTGAATTGAGCTGTACCTAGAGTCAATTCTGAGATCGGTAGAAGAAGTTAGTAATAAGACGAAATAGGGAAAATCTGAGAAATAGGCAGATAGTCACAGATTTAGAATTCGAAGAAAATAAATCATAACTCAACCTCTGGGAATGAGTTGAGAATTTCCTGGACA
>JAMWYP010001009.1:0-10806 GCA_025563575.1 Acacia pycnantha
GTTCCATGTTCTTTTTATCAACTTCTTCTCAGTGTCTCCAACATGTAAGCTCCTTTGTCGAGATTTTCTCTAACCCAGTAAGGGCCTTCCCAATTTGCAGCAAGCTTTCCATCTATGGCATTTTTATTTCTTACATCCGTCCTTCGAAGCACCAAGTCACCTTTTTCAAATGACCGAGGTTTCACTTTTTTATTATACTTGGCTACCACAAGTTGCTTGGTGGCCATATCCTGGCAATGTGCCATGACTTTGGCCTCATCTAGCAGATCCAGGTCCACAGTCAAAGCTTTTTTATTTTTCTCCTTTTTCTCTTGGAGAATCTTCATTCTTCTCCACGATGGCTGACCTATCTCAACCGGGATCATAGCCTCGCACCCATAGGTTAACCTGAATGGATTTTCTTAGTAGACGTTTGAACATTGGTCCTGTAACCCCACAACACGAAATACAGATGTTCAATCCAGCTGGACTCTGCATCCTTCATCCGCTTCCTTAGTCCATCAATGATTATTTTATTTGCTGCTTCAGCTTGCCCATTTGATTGAGGATATTCAACAGAAGCAAAGTGATGCTTGTTGTGAAACCCAGACATCATTTCTTGGAACCCCTTATCAATAAACTGGGTTCCATATCCATCACCACCTCAGCCGGGATTCCAAATCTGGAAATTATATTTCTTTCAAAGAACCTTTGTACCCGGGCTAAGGTAATTGTCGTAACTAGTTCAGCCTCTATCCATTTAGTAAAGTAATCAACAGCTACGATAAGCCACCGTAACTGTCCTGCAGCCGCTTTAAACGGTCCCAGCAAATCCATGCCCCATTGAAAAATGGCCATGGAGCCAAGATAGACTTCAGTTCAGCTGGGGGAGACCAAATTAATTTGGCGTGTTTCTGATAGCTACCACACTTTCGAACATGGTCCTTTGAATCCGCCTCCATCATTGGTCAATAATAACCGGCTCGTAAAGCTTTCTTGGCCAAAGCCTTAGCGCTCATGTGTTGGCAGTTGATTCCTTCGTAAATCCCGGCCAAAACATACTCGACTTCTTCCGAGTTCAAATATTTCAACATTGGAGAGTGTAAGCCCTTACGATATAACTGATCTTTAACAACCGTGTGCATGGCTGCTTCTCGTACCAATTTCTTTGCTTCAAGTGAGTCATTGGGGAGAACTCCTTTTCGTGATCTCGGCGGTCTTCTCCGATCTTCCATTTGTAGAGATAACATGCTAGCTCGACAATAAGCTTTGCTTAATCACGGTCCTGTGGTGACCTGGATTTTTTGTACTTGCCAATTTTGACAAAATATCAGCTTGGGTATTTTCCCCTCTAGGATGTGATTAACATGAACCTCTTCAAAGTTGGACATGACTTCTTTCACCTTACTTAGGTATTTCACCAACAAGGGACCTTTGGCTTAGTATTAGGTTAAGAAATTGAGATTTGTGATAATAGGTCTTTTGTATTCAAATTTATAATTTATTTATAATTTATTGGAGGTTATATTGAGGATTAGGTGGATTAAATTTGAGCTTTATGAATGAATGAGAATATTTTAATTTTTAGGTGAAGCTTTTATTGTAGGAAATTGGGTATTTTGGTTAAATTGAGGATATGGTGATATTTTGATAATTATAATTAGTGAGAAATAATTTATAAAGGAAGAAAAATGAGATTGTAACAATGATTTGAGAATAAATAAAATTTTCACTTCTTCCGGGAAAACTAAAATGATACAATTATAGTTTAATTAATTAATTAATTAATTATTATTGAATTAGTTGGTATTTTGTTAATGATATTAACGTATAATTATATATTTATTTTTAGAATGGACTTGACCTCTCTCAAGTTTAGTTGGTGTCAAGAACTGGAGGTAACCACTTTCCACTCATTCTACCTGCTTGTATGATGTTTGTAAGTGATTTTTAATCTATGAAAACTATGTTCTTAATGAAGTTTCCTTGTGCGATTTTATTTTAAAATATGACTGGTGAGATTGTATTATTGATTTAATATATCAATGAGTACTTTGAAATGGTTATTGAGACAGAAATTTATGATATTGTATGTTTTGGATAATTCACTTTTGTTATGATTTTGTAAATTGAAATAGTATTGTTATCTTAATGATTATTGAAACGGTGCATTATTTTTACAAATCTCGTATGGAATTCGTATATACATGCCAACTTGTTTATCATGAAGTGGAGCGGTGATGGATGTGGAGTGATGATGGAAGTTATTGTGTATATAATACCATGTGGTATGCCACCACTCAATGCACAGTGGATGGCTTTGATTTTTTCAAGGCCCTTAGTATCACCCTTTTCCTTTGGTTGGGTTAAGGGTCAACCCTTGGGACAGTGACACCTTTCCATATTCGAAGGAAAGAGAACCCATGGTTCGATATGAGTCCTATAGTGTTTGGTCGGACTGTCCCTCATTATTGGAGAGCTTGGTGCAGTCTTGTCATAGAGACTACACCTATTGTGTTACAGCCTATGGGTTCTGTCAGCAGAATAAGGGTGGGGTTGACAAGGATTGTCAGGGTATTGATATGTTGCTTAGCATGTTATATATGTGATTCATGATATGAAATTTGATTTTAGAAATTGCGATCCAGATTGTGATTTAATTTGTAAATTATATATCTAGTACTTTGTTATATAAAATGTTTCACTTGGCACCTCACGAGCACATATTAGCATTTATAATGAGCTGGATTGATGGTTACAAATATTTTTTAGGTGATAGTTCTCGTGTAAGTCAATCAAGGAAGGCTTCGGAAGCTTAAGTTACTTTTGCTAACGGTAGTGCTTCCACCTTTTTGGTACATATTGAATTATTGTATATTGCCGCATTAACGTTCACTTGGCATACTCTAGTATATTTTGGCAAATTCTAAAGCAATTGTTAGTTTAATAATATAGGCCTAGTAAAATCCAAAGCTTAACTGTGTGCAAAAAACATTTTAATAAATTGTTTAATCAAGTTAGTAATTAATAAATGTCTTTTAAAATGGAGGATGTTGCAATCCTTGTAGATTGACTTTGCCAGCCGAGATGAACCATCCAAGCTGGCTATGATTAAGTGCACGTGTACATTTTCTTCCAACCCATGCACTTGTAAAGCGGCTTCTTTAAAGCGACCCAAGTACTTTTGGAGCGTTTCCCCTGGTTGTTGCTTAACCTTGCCGAGAGCGAACTCGAACTTTAGTTGTTTTCTGCTTGTCGCAAAATTCAGTTCAAACTTGTCTCCCAAATCTTCAAACGTCCGGATGGAATTTGCGGGTAGAGTGTGAAACCATGTTTACGCAACTCCCGTTAATGTTGCAACAAATATCCAGGAAATAATGGGTTCATCAATTCCCCTCACGAACATGTCCATGTCCAAAGTATCAAGATTGGCTCGTGGATCTTGACTTCTATTGTACTTTAGCAAAAAGGTCAGATCCAAATCTTTTGGGTAAGGAACATTCACGATCTCTTAAGTAAACGGGCTATTGTTATATTGTCCCCTACTGTACTTCGTCCTATTGATGAGCGCTATTTATGTCATGTTTTCCCTGTATTCTATGACTGAATTATATGGTTAACATAAGTTTAATTGCATTAAATCTGAGCAAAAAGGCATTGATTCAGTATGTAGGGAACTTAAGGATAAAGTTTACAAACCTAAATAAATTGCATACGCATCCTAAACATGTGCTATGAAAAGATCGAGTTTTAAGATTTTGTGTGAAAGGTGCATAGCATGGCCAATACAATGCTATAGCAATTCAGGACGGCCCTCCTCGAAGCGCAATACAATGCTTCCCCTGATGTTATAGCGAGTAGAACAAAGTCAATGCTATGCGGCATTTGTTACGATTTTTGTCAAGGTTATTTCGGAAATAGTGCGGATTGTAGCAATTAGATTCTTGACATATTGGAATAGAAGATGCGGAGTATCAAAACTAAAGATTTGAAGAATCTGCCGGTTTCAATGAGAATCAATCTACACCGGGGATTAAATGGGGAAGACACGATTGGACCTCATCGAGAATAGAAAAGGCACATTCTTTGAGCGTCTGCTGACAAGTAAACCAGGTTTATATAAGGAAAGCAAGAATTCAACCCTAAAGGAGTGAGGTCATCGGGAGTCAAAATCCTTCCACTTACTTTTGGACTCAAGAAGAAGGGAGAGAAGTTACAAGGCACGAGAACTTGAGGGGAACTTACAGCCTTCCTTGTAAATAAGGCCAGATAAAGAAGACGTGGGTGTGACGTGACGGGGCTTCTTCACGTTGTCAAACCTACATCAAAGCTTTACTGTTTTTGATTTATTTTAATCTTTTGATCATAGGTTATTATCTTTGTACTCTGTTTAGTGATTCCCCTCATCGATCATAGACTAAACTTTACGTGGGCGGCGAGGATGATTTCTAAGTATAGAATGAACCCGGTTGCTAGTCTTTAATTCCAATACATTCGGTTTGTTATAATGATTCAATACTTGTCGATTAGCGAGAGTGATGACTAGATCAGTGGTCTCGGTTTCTTGAGGAGGGGAGTCGGGGCTAGACATCGGCTTCGGTGATTGCTAGGCGAAGCTTATACAAGGCTTGACTTATTATTGTAGGCTTCAAGAATGGAGTCTACCGCTCCCTTGGATTAACACCTTTAAATTGTAATGAACAACTTAACTAGAAAATCGCCATAGATATATGGGAGGAAATAAGTTAGGATTGTACGTATCGGACATGAGGCTTTGGTAGATTAGAATGGTGGGTTAGCAGATAGCTTTGTAAGTAGTGTTTATCTTGTAGCATTTGCGAAGGCTGTACGGCATGGATGCTATAGCATTGTGCGAAGAAAGGCCAGGGGAAGTTGATATGTTTAGGAAGGATTCTAAGCTCATTATATCTTTTCTTGCGATATCTTCTTCAACTACGATCATTTTGTCTATTTACTTCCTTATTAGTATAATCATAAGAACTCCCAAACCAATCGAAATTATTTATCTTTTTAAACACTTAATCAATTTCGTGATACGGGCGTAAATCATTAAATATCTCAGTCTACGTACAGGACGATACTCTACTCTTTATTACTTGTTGTATTCGGTTCACTTGCCATCAAAAATCTACCAACACCTATATGTCCACGGAGCACTTTTGTCAGCGTGCCGGTTTGAACTCCTCCATCACGGTTTCGCGACGTCTTGGCTCACGTAGTTTTGAGCACGAGCGTCGGAACGGAATTCAGCACTTGGACTCTATTAAGCGGGATGTCTTGGCCGGTATGTGCATTAGTCGACCTCCGGCATCGGCAGACAAAACCCGGATCATTAACTCGGTTAGGGTTACTTTCATTCCGATTTCCATTGTGACCCCGGTTTTCAATTTGCTTGAAACGCTCCTCCACCAACTGCATTCTTTTGATATCATCTTGCCTCTGGAGATTGTTATACTGCTCCATGTCCTCCATTCGCCTCAATATAGCATTGAGTGCGGTGTGCATGAGGCGAGCGTCCGGATCTACAATTGGAACTTGTTGAGGAGGGACTTGGTACTAGGCTTGTTAGACAACCGCAACTATCTTTGTCGCGAATGCTGGGGATGAAGCCATGTCTGATACGTCTTCAACTTGCACTGCGTTATAATCTAGAACAATCGTATCCTTAGGTTGCTGCTGATGTTGAGGCTGTTGTTCCCGATTCTGCTATGGTGGATCTTCAGGAAATTTCTCGTGCAAGGGCATCTTGCTACTACTTATGGTCTTGACCATCTTTGGTCGCGGGAATCAAAATTTACCGATTCCCCACAGTCGGCGCCAATGTTCTGTCTAGATTGATAGAGATGTCTAGTCCGTTGGACTAGTATGTTGATATTAGATCGGTTAACTCTCTCTTAGGTATCTGTTCCACAGATACCTACGAGTATAGTAGATCATTGTGCACGAATAGGCGTTAACCAAAGGGGGTGATGTGTGTGCACAGTGACGGGAGAATAGTAATTGAGAGAGAATGAATCATACATCTAAAGTTTACCTCTTATTTATAGAGTTTACTTAAGTTAGGGTGTGGAATTATGGGTCTTTGTGCCTCCAAGCCCAAGTGTTATACCGCCATATCTATGTCACGTACATTGCCCCTTGTTGGGCCATACATCGAATGGGCCTCATATATGAGTCCATAACAAATACAAATATTAAATTAAAATAGTGCTCCACTTAATTTTAACCCTACCTCCACTTACTTAAAAATAAGTAAATAAATACTAGTTGTGGAAGCGTTATATATATAGCTTGTTTTGGTAGCAATGGTAACTGTAGCGTTTCTTGTCTTAATATTTATGGCGCTTAGGAAGCGCTACAGCTTCCATTTTCTGTAATAATGTTATGGCTATCAAAAGCTGTACTATGTTCTTAGGAGTATATACATGTTGCATTCCAAATAATAAAAATAATAATAACCTCACCCATAATTTCGTATCTATGTATGTACGACTCTCTCTCACCAAAAAAAAAATCATACGTGTAAAAAGATATAATAAAATAGAAAACATTATTGTTGTAAAAAACAAGTGTAAAAACTTACGTTTTTATTGGAATGATGCGTGTTTAAAATGCCAGTAAAAATGATCCTCAATAAAAATGGGTAAAAATGTAAAAACAATTAAAAAAAATTTCACTATTTTTAATCAAGAAGATTAGAAAGATGTAAACAACTTAGATGTTGATGTTCATGATGAGGAAAACTTGATTGAAGTTGAAGTGAGGAAACCTATGAATGGTCATGATTTGGACATTCCAAGTTTTGCAAATGAACTTGTTACAAAAGCAAGAGAAGAGGACATTGAGAATATGTAATTGATGCAAAATGATGTGGTTGATTTGAATCAATTGATATAATTTAGGAATTGTTAAAATTTATTTTTTTGATGTTTTGGAACTTGGTTGTAAGAGTTGTTAAACTCTTTTTATGTTTTTGGACTTATATTTTATATAGTTATGTGACTTATATTTTTGAACTGTGAAGTTGTTCATTGAATTTTGAGTAGTTATTTATGTTTATGTTTATTGTATCATGACCTTAAGTAGTAGAAATTTTATGTTTCGTGTCGTTTTTATGAATTACATTTTTACCACCCCTTCTATTTCTACGTAGAAACTTCGATTTTGACAACATTGACTATAAGTAAAGCTACCGATTGTCATTACTAAATTAATAAAGGTGGTTCAAAAGCTTTTGAAACATTGAAGGGTGAAAGAGAATAATAAATTAATAAGATTGAAAATGATAATAAAATAAGAAACGCAGTAAGTAAAGCTACCGTTTTCATTACTAAATTAATGAAGCTGGTTCAAAAGCTTTGAATCATTGAAGGGTGAAAGAGAATAATAAATTAATAAGATTGAAAAAGTGAAGAAATAGGTGAGACTAAAGAAGATTCTGAATCAGTCATAATCAAAACGACTATTAAAAATTTCACGCACTTAGGTACGTATTCATGGAATAATAATTTTTTTTTTTTTAAAGTGCATGCATCTATGGTGTCTAAAGGCTATATATATATACACACACATATAATGATCGTGGCCAAAGAAAATTTAAAAAGAAAAAATCAAGTGATCTCATGTAGTTGTGGAGTTTTCTTTCTCACGTAAACGAAAATGGAGACAATCTTATTGAACTTTATATTACAAATTTATTGTGACAAGAAGCTTATCACGCTTCAGATTCTTTTCAGGAAAACAAAAATTTAAAAGTTTGTTTGATTTTCAAAGAGTTTATTCGCCATCATTAATATCAATATATATATCGGAGCATGGAAGTTCGTCTCTGGCAAGCTGCAGTTTGAATAGATTATCAAATCGGGATAGAATGGTAAATTGGAAAGCTTATTTTCAGAATCTTGAATCGAAACGTATCATGAATTATAAAATTTATGATCAATTTTAAGGATAATATTAATGTAATTTTCACATAAAAGAACATCAAATGTTTGTATATATTAGCATTTTAAAGGCAAATAAACACTTCAGGAAAAAAAAAATAGGGCTTTGATTGGGGATAAGTGAGAGGAAATTAATTGGGGATAATCATATAAGTAAAAGAAAATTCTTAAATAAATCTAGATAAAATTTAAAAAAAAAAAAAAGTTTTATAAAGTCAGGTCACGCCATATCTAACCTGATATGTGCACAACCTGGTTTACCTAGAATCGCTGACATCATGTGATTCTTGTGATTCCGGCTTGTATGGCTGCTAGAATCATAAGATACATCAATAGAATCATGTCTTTCTCACATTTTTTTTAATCGAATAGAGAGATACAATCGAAAATTCATAGAGATTTAATAACCAATGGAATAGACTGATAACTAATAAGAGAAATGAAAAGAGAATCAATTATTAAAAATAGGCAACGCTTTCCTAATTTCCTTTGTTTTTTAAATTGTTTCATTCAGTGACGTTTTAAGAAATTTAAAAATAAAAGGGGAATACAAGTACGAATAATTAAGTAAATGATTAAACAAAATGTGGATAAATAATTCATACACTACTTGTATAAAAAGAAATCAAACATTTTAATTTTTATTTCATCATTTCGATAAAATATATACTATGAAAAAAATCACTTTTAGATATAAAAATTCTAAATCATGGCCAATGAAGAATGGTACAGTTGGCTAGAACGTCAGCATTCACCTAAAAAGAGGAGTTCAATACCCATTGATCGATGTAAGTGCCTTATTGGTGGACGATTTGTAAGTACTTCGCAACGGTCTTTAAGTGGGAGGCGTCCCTAGCCTTGGTGGGTTTCCGATATCCATTCTTAGTATTTTAAAAGGTGAATGTGCAAATTTAATAATGAATAATTTTGCTATGAGCACCTATAAAAATTAGCTATATCAAGTGCAAAAATAGACATAAACAATTTATTTGGGAGCAAATATAACAATGAAGTTAAGGAGACTTAAATTTTGTTACTTTTTGGTCAGATTTAGAGCCCAACAATGTCTCGATCGAACTAGATTATCTCCAATAGAATGATACATTTACCTAGGGAAAAAAATTACTACCTCGTGTTTTTATATAGGGTTAAGAAATTTTTATCCTGAAAGTTGTCAGCGATAAGCAATTTTGCTGAAAGTTTTTTATGGGAAATTTTGTCATGGTCATTATATCCCTGTTAATTTTGATCTTTAGTTGACAAATATGATGAGCTGATAGTCCATGTGTTATCCATGTCATTTTTGTTAATGTGTAAATGTGCCCCATATAAATCAATATGTCATCTACTTCATTTATTTTCAAAGTTAGATCTAAAAATTTCGAGACAAATTTCCACATTAATAAAAATATACATATGAACTACCAATTCAGCATATTTGGGCAACTAATAGTTAAAATTAACTGAGATAATAGTTAGGGCAAAATTACTCCTTTTTTTTACACTTTCAAGACAAAATTACTCATTGGTGATGATTTTTGGGACAAAATTGCACCTTAAGCCTTTTATATAAGACCCACTTTATAGTTTAATTTATTTGTTAAAGTGTGGACCTTATGTATTAAGGACCTTAAAAGTATTCAATCATGTATTTAAAAAATAATAGTCAAGGAGATTGATCGATGATATCTCTGTTTATGTCTGTTTTGAAGAATTAAAAAGATCGGGTTAAATTTTGAAAATGATACAAAGAGAATGTATAACATACTCCCTCCAGTCCTAATTATAAGAGCTAGTTGACTTTTTTGGAAAGATTAAGGAAGCTAATTAAATTACTTTAGAGTATTTTTATTTTCATTTTTTCTTCAAACTAATTAATTTAACTAATAAACTAATATATAATCTAAGGATACACAACATATGAAATGATTAAGTAACTTATTTAGCTTCTTTAACCTCTCAAAAAAAAGTCAACTAGCTCTTATAATTAGGATGGAGGTAATACATACGTATAGTACATCTTTGATGTAAATATTATATATAAAGGCAACGATTATTTTTGTATGAAGTTCGAATTATATATATAAAGTTTAAATATTATTTCAACCATTTAAATTATTATTTATTTTAAATGTTTTAATTCAATTTTTTGTTTTTATTTATTTATTTATTAAAATAATGATATTACATTATTTTTTAAGATAAAATATTTACAGCTAAAAAATGAAATTAATTTTAAATTTTGATGGTGACATATTGACCATATGTTCTTGTTTGTTAAGTTACTATTTATTTACTCTACCTTATTTAACTAAATAAAAAATATTATAGGTTGGCACAATGGTAAGTGGCTTGTGTCGCTTAAGCAAGGTCTCGGGTTTGAGCCTTGTGAATGCAAAAAAAACCCCGCAAGGAGACTCTCCCACCAAAGTCAGGTGCGCGACACGGTCGGATCCGGATTAGTCGGGGCGAAGCCCCGATAAACTGAGTGGGCAACCAAAAAATAAAAAATATTAGTATTTCACAATTTTGAGTTGTGACCTAACCCCGATATTTGGAGCACAAATATGGACATTCTATATAATGCAAGCTGTGAGAGTAAAAATATAATGACAAGGCCAACTGGTTCATATATATCTTTAATTTGGTTTGTTATTACATTGAAAATTATAAAAATATTTAAATTAATATAACATATACCAGCTATTCATCTTTCTAATTTAATTGGACGTTTTATGTATAGCAACTTGTGAGAGAGAGAAATGACAAAGCCTACTTGTTCATACCTTTGATGCATTATTGTATATTAAATATGGCATTATACGATATTGGGCTGGATTAATTTTTATTTTTTAAGAAAAAA
>JAMWYP010001010.1:0-10714 GCA_025563575.1 Acacia pycnantha
AGATCTGGTTTGGTGGTGAGGTCGGACGAATGAACCTCTTCATCTCACATTGAGCCTCCTCGGCGCCGTGCACGCCGTGGTAGAAGCGGCACACGAATGATGGAAGTATCCCTTAGTCAGAATTCTGGGGACGAAGCTCGAGATTCTTTTTGATGAAAATTTGCAACCTTTCGGTCCTAATAAAAGCACATATACTAGTTTTGTCGGCGCTCTAGTACGCAGTAAGGTTAGCATTTTACTGATGAGTGGAAAAATGTGGACCAAAAAACAATAAAGGATCCTATGTGGGACACTATCTGGCTTACATTCACCGTCCCTGAGTCTGAGAAGTTGAAAGCCTCAACATTGTCTTATTGTCTTTGAGCGGTTCGGGAAGTTTAAGACCTTTCTCGGCTAACACTTATATTTTTGCCGAGGAGAAGCCTGACCATCAACCCTAGGACAAGTACAAATTTCTTGATGAACAAACTTGGCAACAATTTGTTCAGAAGCGGACCACTCCTGAAGCTCTGGTGAGTTGCTGTTAGTTAGTAAGTATGTTAACTGTGTAATGGTTTCGGTGCAAGTAGTTAGTTAGTTATTCTAATATGTGTAGGAACCATTTATGATGAATGAATGAATTGATTGAGTTGGCAGCATTTCTGCAACTCCCTTTCCTTTGGTTTTCCCAATTTCTTCTACAATGCTACATCTTCCTTAAGTAAAATGTTGAAACTTGATGAAGTGAATTTGACTAATGTTTGACGTTCATATCAAGCGAAGTTCTCTAATTTCTGTTAGTGACATGGCTGGAATTCATAATTGATATATAGTTGTTTTCAATCACGATTCACGAGAAAATAAGGGAAAAATATCGGGAGATTGGGAGAAAGAATGATTGCCCACAAGGGCTTCTCGCGGCGGATATGAAAAGGCCGAAAAGATTTGATGGCAGCCAAACGGAAGAGATTGGAAGATGAAGCTGAATCCAATCCTTCTACGGTAGTTGACCGACCACCATCTCCAATACGTCGCGAGGAGCTGTGGTTGTATATTCGGCAAAAGCCAAGCGGCGCCTACATGAGTGAAAAAACTCGTGTAGTTGCTGAACGATTGTAAGTATCGATATTGTTATTTTTACTTACTAAACATGTTTCATCACTAAGCTTCTCGTTATCGTATCTTACGGGAAGATCTTAAAAAGAAAGAGGCGAGAGGATCTTTTGCGTCGGACGGGAGGAATGATGTTCGGCGTGCGCGACCGGAAAACCAGATCACTCGGGCGTGTAAGGGCGATTGGAGGACGGGTAGGCCTAAAGCAATACTTTGGTAAATCCAAACGCCACAGACAAAGTATGGTTACGGGAGGAGATGGATCAGACGCTTGCCAAATTAAGTGAGGAATCAGCGGCGAAAGATGCTGCATTGAGGATGTTTCAATCTGAGATGAGCAAGATGAAGGAGGAGATGGAGAAAATGAAGTCCCTCCTGAGCTCTCGGCCAGAGACCAGTGTGGATCCCTTCACACCTTCAGCTGCACCTATGCAGCAGAGCACTAGAGGGAGCTGCATTGTTGGACAGTCAGAGCAACCTTGTCATCGTATGTGGAGGATCGTGATGGTCATAGACAATTGGTTGCTAAAGGGACTGTCCACAACTTGGGATCAAGCTGTACACCACGAACAAATGGCGATGATGAAGTCGAGTGTCGGTTGAAGAGGTGATCTTTGATGCACTGTCCCTCTCCCAACCGATGGTGAAGCTTGTGAGTGATGTCAAGGGAACCTTCATCTCTTGGCCAGTGAAGCTTGTAGATGTCTCTACTCCTCCTCAAGCTCCACCCTCATCAAGCTTCACCCCTCCTCAATCTCCATCCCCTCCTCAAGCTCCACCCTCCTCAAGTTCCATCCCCTACTACTAACTTGACGGCCAAGGAAAAAATAAAAGATTTGGTAGCCAAAAAATGGTTTAAAGATAAATCGTGGCCTGTCGATGAAGTAGTAGGCATCCCAAATCCTGAACCGGTTTACTTTGATAATGAAGATGTAGAGACCATGTTGCTTCCTGGAAAGCAGGTTACTAGTCCATGTGTTCAAATATTTATGAAGTAAGTATCTTCTTCCTTGATTACATAATTTAAATGCACCGTTTAGACACACATACATATATACTAATTCCACGATCGATGTCATTCTTGTAGGTGCATGCACAGAAACTGGTTCAAGAGGCAGAATTTCGGATTTTGGATTCTTGTGCCCAGTGTATGCAAGTACAACACAACCTCTGGAATTGAGACAGGAGTACATATCAAAGAGGTTGTGTCAAGTGCCAAGAAAGGTGTACTTGTTTCCATATCTGGCTCGGGTACATATATATCACAATTCTTGTCTCGCAATTCACTTAATTATGCTACATATATATATATCACTGAGTATTTTACCGCTGTCAAATTTCAGCAACCACTATCAGTTGGTCGTCATGAACATGGAGTCGCATTATGTTATCTTCTTATGCTCCATTCACATGGATCCATCGCATGTGTTGAAGCGGATCATCAACGAGTAAGAATATCATTTTGAAAGATCTTGTCGAAATCTCATTGTGAATTTTCGGTGAACATTATCGATAAATTTGTGATTTTGATGATAGTGGCATGAAGACCTTCCAAGTTGATGTAAAAAAAAGCGTGGGGTTAAGATCACAGATCCTAAATGGCACAAAATTAAGGTTAGTACATATTTGGACATGGCATAATTGCCTTCTGAAGTTGGTCAGTAAGCTATATATGCTCTTATATATATTTATTGTTATTTTTAGACCCGTCGGCAACCTGTTTCTGTCTTTGATGTTACAGAGGTTTTCCTGTGAAAAGCCATTTGATGATGATGAAGTGGAGCATATACGCGAAGTGTTTTGTGAATATCTGTATAAACTGGTCTTAGAAAATCAAAGTCAGGACAATAATTAATGTCCTAAATTAATTCATTTGTAAATAATATATGTTGTAGCAACAATAGCCTTCAGTACATACATTTGTTTATTTTTTCGACTAGCTAATTCATTCTTTTGTAAATATACACAATGCAATTCAATAATAAATTTGTGTATTTTTTCGAACAATTTGTGTGTGTCCATTTTGGGTTTCTGAATGAATGGATTGGTGGATAAAGATATTTAGTGCTTGAAATTTGAGGTATAGGCGGATGTTGAAAATGAGCCATAAGAGGCTCTGAAAAGTATTTGCGACTTTTTGGACCGAATTACGGTCCTAAAGGTCTCGTCCATTTTAAGACCGTATATTTAACAAATATCCGGTCCTAAAAGTCTTCGTCTAATTCTAAAAATATGGGTAGAGACTTTTAGGACCGTATATTTGTTAAAAGTACGATCCTAAAATCTTCGTCCATTTAAGACCGTATATTTAACAAATATCCGGTCCTAAATGTCTTCGTCTAATTCTAAAAATATGGGTTGAGACTTTTAGGACCGTATATATGTCAAGTATCCGGTCCTAAAAGTCTAGAAAATATATGGCTAAAATATTAGGACCGTATATTTGTTAGTTGTCCGCTCCTAAAAGTCTTCGTTTTATTTAATAGATTGCCGAAACCTTTAGGACCGTATATTTGGTAGTTGTCCGCTCCTAACTTTAAATTTTAAAATAAGGCTTAATTTTTAGGACCGGGATTTATTATACGTCCGGTCCTAATATTCTTCATTTAAATAGAGTTGGTGACTCGGTTTTCGGACATATGGTTAGGGTTCAAGGCAACCATGTTTCGGCGTTCTTCTCAAGTTTTGTGCTTCGTTGTCCTCGTTTCTACTTTCCGGATGTGAAGAACGTCATCTGTCCCTTTTCTTTTGTCGGAAAAAGAAAGAAGATAACGAAAAGGACACCGAAAATTTTCATCACATCGAAAAGTAGAGGGAAGACAACGATGGTCCAAACTTGAGAAGAGTCGTCACTGTTTGTTTTTATTCGAAAAGGTAAATAATGTTTTTTGTTTTGTTTTGTATGGTCGCAAATCGTTAACTTTATTCGCAAATTTTTAAGATTGTTCACCACGAAGAGGACAATGTTTTGTTTGTTCTTGTTGTCGGAGAAAAAGAACATAAAGTTAAAGACAAACAAGGAAGGCGATTGGGAAATAAAAATTTTATTTAATAATATTTTTTTTCCGCTGCTTGGTGAGGTGACAGCAAAAAAAACTTAAAATTCTAATCCTCCCCATCGTTGCTCGGAGGAGGGAAGGGCCTGAGACGTCGTCATCGAGGTATGGTACTCAACGTCATTGGCGTCGAGTACCGCTTCAGCTTGTTGTTGACGGCGTGATAGACTCAAACAGCTTGCCCAAGCTTCGGTCTATATGATCGACGCGGCTATCAGTGCTCCAAAGATTCCGCGAAGTTCGGTTTCGGAGGCAACGGAGGAGGATATGGAGGTGCCTCGTGATTTCGCCCGGAAGGAGGACTCGTCGTGGTGGAGAAGCCATTACATTGGAGGTTCTAGGAGGAGATGGAGATGAATGTGAAGAAAGTAACAACGGGTTTAAATAGAGAACCCATCCCGAAGAATGTGAAACGCCTAAACATTAACGAGGAGACGCATATTTGCTCAGAATACGAGGAGACGCCTAGTTGGGAAGTTTATGTGGAAGCCGAAGAGACTCTGAATCATTCATTTCAACATGGGGAAGGGACTCTTTGAAAAGAATGAACTTTTAATACCGGATATTGTGTAAGATCCGTTCTTAAAAGTAATATTTTTAACCAAAAATTCTTACTTGAAAAAATAAATTGAAATATATAATAATAAATGAGTTTTAGGACCTGATACAAAGTAAAATATCGGTCTTATGATTTTTAGGACCGGATATATGATAAAAGGACGGTCTTAAAAGTAATTGAATTAAAAATTAGTTTTAGGACTGGATACAAGATAAAAGTTCGGTCTTAAAAGTTTGTTAAAAGTAAATGACTATTAGGACCGGATATTTTGAACAAATACGCTCTTAAAGTAGAAACATTAAATTCATTATATTGAAAAATTCATCATCGATGTTTATCTCTCCTAAGGTCGTATTGTTTCCGAAGACTCTCGGGTCAATGGACCCATTGTTATTTCTTCGGATGATGAAGAGATTGCTCATGCCGCACCCCCCTCGATCCTTCTGCCGATCCTGTCCTTGCCGAGTCCATCCCTCATCTTGGCCGGCCATGCAGATGTTCGTAATCCCCTCTCCAACCCGTTCGTCCCAGCCGCGCCTACCTCCGACCCCTCTCCGCTCTCCCGTAATGATCCATTCATATTGCGGGTGGAGAGAATAAGACAACAACTTGCCGATCTCCGTGGGAAATTAATGCTCTTCACGCCGAAATCGCCGAGGTTGTTCAGCCGATTCTTGTGGATGATATTATTCAGCTTGTTTTTCTTTTGTTTTTTTTGTTGTTGTGTATATATTCTAAAGTAATGTAAGAAACATTAAGAACACTATGAATTTTTTGTTTGTTCTCCAATAATTCATTAAGATATTCTCCAATTTTCCTTAATTTTTTGTCCTAAAAAATATCCTTTATTTTATTTATTTAATATTGCTATCACCAAGGCCATTAAGACCGGACATTTTATAAGTAACGGATCTAAAGAGTATTTGAATTTTAGGACCGGATGTTTTGTAAACCTCCTGCCTTAAAACTTAAAAGACTAATAAAATTTTAGGACCGGATACTTTTAAAACTCCTGGTCTTAAAATGTTAGTTGTATCTTTAGGACCGACATTTAATTAATAACCCGTATTAATAAAATCCAAAAAGCTAAATAAGGTATCTTTGTCGCGGGGAAAAATTAAATTTCCTCTCTACTCTCTTGTCTTGCCCAAAGTGAATACTCGAGTTCCGACTCGAAATTTCCCTCTCGCCTTCGCTCGTCGCTTCGCGTACCTCTCTCGACAATCACTCTCGGTTCCTTAGCTAAACGTCTATAGACGAAGCCGTAAGAGATCTTTCGGTTAAAACTTTATTATTTTCCAACTTATCGTTCTTGTTTTTCATGGGTTTAACGAAATCGTGTAATGTTGTTATGGGTATTCTCTCGTTGTTAATGAATATTGTTTTTTGAAGATTATATTTGCACTTTAGACCTACCCAACTGACCAACAAGTGTTTTTAGGTTACTCTTGCTGTCTTGTCTGCAACTTCAACGTTCGTGAGCTGAGAAGTAAGACGACTCGCCTAACGCATTTGAATTTATATGCTAAAGTTAGTCCACAAGACCTTCATCCCCGCATTTAATTTCCTCGTCTTGCATTTACTTTGGTTCTTGATTCACCGTGATGCATTTATGACCAAAAGTGATTCTTAATTTGTTATGCATTTAATGGGCAAGTTCATCTTGTGATGCAAAAATGATTCTTAATTTGTTATGCATTTAATGGGCAAGTTCCCCCGTAAAAGTGATTCTTTGAGACAATATTTGCTTTTGGAGTTGGCTTATTTTATATGCAAGTTTCAATTTTTCGGATTATGTATGATCAATGATTTTCGTCTATAATATATAGGAATTCTACTATGGATCACGAGTTGGATAGATGCTTTACGAACGAGTGTTGAATATCGAATGGGGTTAGGGAATTTATAGAATTTGCTACACAAAATGCCCATGATGATGGGGGGAAGTATTATTGCCCTTGTGTAAAATGTTTGAATGAGTGTCGACTATGTCCTAAAGTTATACGCACACATTTAATTTGTCACGGATTTTGTAAGACTTATACAAGATGGGTATGGCATGGTGAACAAGTGCCATCAAGTGGGAAAAACATGGGAAGTGGCCTTTGATGATAATGACACGGATATGGATGATCGCATAGAGGACATTATCCGTGATGTAGAGAAGAGGCTTTTGAGCGATCACATGCATATGGTAATATGTGCGGTGATGCGCAGACACCGCTATACCGTGGTGTAAAAATACCAATTGTTGAACGCCGTATTGAAATTGGTAAGCTTGAAGGCACGTCATGGATGGAGCGACAAGAGTTTTTCGAATTGCTTGAGGCTTTGAAGGACATGCTTCCGAATGATAACGTGTTGCCGCATCGCTACTATGATGCTAAGAAGATACTTTGTCCATTGGGGATGGAGTACAAAAAGATCCATGCATGCCCGAATGATTGCGTATTGTATAGAAAAGAGTTTGAAGAGAAGCAGAGTTGTCCGATATGTGAAACCCCACGGCAAGTCGATAAGGGGCCCGCAAAAGTGTTGTGGTATCTTCCAATCATACCAAGGTTCAAGCGGTTGTTTGCGAATGAAAATGATGCAAAAATCTGAGGTGGCATGCGAGATGAGAGGATTTCGGATGGACACTTCGACATCCGGCCGATTCTTCTCAATGGAAGAAGATCGATCAATTATTTCCGAACTTCGCGAAGAACCTAGGAACCTCGTGCTTGCCCTTAGCACGGATGGCATGAATCCCTATGGAAGCCTTAGCAAAGATACATAGCTCATGGCCCGTACTCGATTGTTTACAACTTATCTCCTATGTTATGCATGAAACGAAAGTACATCATGTCCGTCTATGTTGATTTCGGGACCAAAACAACCCTGAAATGACATAGATGTTTACCCTGAGCCCTTGATCGAAGACTTGAAGGAATTGTGGGAAGAAGGTGTCGATGTTTTTGACTCTTTCAAGAAGGAGGTCTTTAAAATGAGAGCCATGATATTTTGTACTATAAACGACTTCCCAAAGATATGGGAACTTGTCGAGTATAGTGTAAAAGGCCATAAAGCATGTCCGGTTTGTGAAGAAGGCACATGCTACCATCAACTTCAACATGGAAGAAAGACGGTGTATCTTGGACATAGGAGATTTCTTAGACGGGGCCACCCATATCGTCGATTAAAGAAGGCCTTTTTGGTGGCCAAGAGTATGAAGAAGCTCCGGTGGCATTGATCGGGAGCAAGTGTATGAAAAGGTTAAAAATATCGAGTGTCATCTTCGGTAAGCTCGGAAAGAGTAGAAAAGAAACAAATATATGGAAGAAGAGATTCGTATTCTTTGATCTTCCCTATTGGCGCAATCTTGATGTGAGACACCGTATTGATGTCATGCATGTGGAGAAGAACGTATGTGATAGTATTGTGGGCACGCTTCTCAACATACAAGGTAGTTCAAGGATGGTGTGAAGGCAAGATTGGATTTGCAAGCAATGGGAATACGCGAAGACTTGCATCCAAGGCAATATGGGAAGAGAACTTATTGTCCCCCAGCTTCTCATACTTTGTCTAAGGATGAGAAACGAAGCTTTTGTGAGTGTTTACATGGCACAAAAGTTCCCTCGGGGTATTCTTCAAATTTTAAGAGGCTTGTCTCGATGAAGGACTTGAAATTAGTAGGCCAAAAGTCTCATGACTGCATGTCTTGATGCAACAGCCTACTCCCGTAGCTATTCAAGGGATCGTCGAATATGATCTTCGGGTCGTTTTGACTAGACTTTGTTTCTTCTTCAATGCGGTTTGTAGTAAAATTTTCAAGATTGAAAAGTTGGATGAATTGGAGAATGAAGGATATCTTATCTTGTGCCACCTTGAAAAGCTTTTTGTTCCTTCATTTTTGACATCATGGTTCATCTCATTGTTCATCTAGTGAGGAGATAAAGTTGTGCGGCCCTATCCATTTACGGTGGATGTACCCTATTGAAAGATCTATGAAATTCCTAAAAGGGTATGTGAAGAACGCGACTGAAGCGTAAGCATCAATTGTTCGTAAATATGTTTCAAGAGGCCATGGAATTTTGTCAAAATTATTTGGCCAAAGTAAGACATATTGGGCTTCCAAAACGTCGCATGTGAAGGGGGTAGACGTGGGGCTTCTAGTAAAGAGTGTGGATCGATGAATTGTCACAAGTCCACTTATACATATTGAATAATGTTGATGAAGTTCAAGCCAGCATATCGCACATAAAGAGGCAGTAAGGAAAGAAAACCATCGAATGACCGAACAAAGGTTGATTAGGGAGCATAATGTAACTTTTGCAAAATGGTTCAAACAAAAGGTCGAGGGATCTCGAATGTGTTTCGACACAATGAAATGGTTAGCACGTGGTCCCGAGGTTGAAGTCATAAGTTGGAATTCGTATGTGATCAATGGTTATACATTTTACACGAAGTCCCTAGATGATAGGAGCACACCCGCAATGCTGGTGTTATGTTAGAGGTGAATCTATGCACTTCTCCAGCTCGAAAGACAAGAGGCCTAAATTGGCAAACATGCCATATTATGGGGTTATTGAAGAGATTTGGGAGGTGGACTATGTCAAAATTAGATTTCCCATCTTCAAATGCAAGTGGGTTAATGTCAATAATGGTGTTCATATCGATCGGCTAGGATTTACTTTAGTCGATGTCAATAGTAGAAGTTTTGGAGATGAACCTTTTATTATGGGCACCATGCGAAACAAGTGTTCTATATCACCGATCAAGAAAATAAAATGTGGTCTCGTAGCTCTCCAAGGAAAGAGGGTCATTGATATTGATGAGGAAAGTCATTCAAATTATGGTCTTCCCGATAGTACTCCTTTTTCAAGGGTCTACCTGGACATGAACGAAGAAGATGAAGCGGATAATGAACCCGCATAAGAAATGATCATCAAGAAGGGATATGGGAGGATATCACTTTATAAAAGAGTCAATTCATAAGGTAATATTCATATGCAGAATTCTTAGAAAACTTTAAGGTTTTAACTATATATATTATATATTCCTTCTATGTTACGTTCTTAATTAAACAATATAATGTCACGACTATGAATTTGTTCTTGTTTTTTTTTTGTATGTGATCCGATTCAAAGGGGCATGTTATAAAAGAGGATGCATGTTACGTTGTTGGGTGGGAATCGATGAAGGCATGGTGAATAATATATTGGACTACATGTATGTTGATTTACGTGCCGTATTGTAACTCATTGTGATTGTAATTAGTTATATATCTTAGCTTATTATATAAATTACTTTAGTTGTTGTAGACTTAAGGCCACATAACTCATGGTGGATAATTATTTGTATTCTTTTTCCCAATTCAATTTATTCATGTTCATAGCTTGTAGCTTAAATTAAGTATATCGACTTTTATGTGCTGTTTTGGATGGTGGATTTTTGTGTATTATATATGATCAGGAGAACAGAACAGAAAAAATTCGGGAAAATTTAGAGCGCAAATAAATAAGACGGTCTTAAATGTTCAATTGTTAAGACCGGATGTATATCTATGACCGCTCTTAAAGGTGTTTGCCGGTCTTAAAAGTTGGTCTTTTAAGACCGGTCCATTTATAAGCGCGGTCTAAAAGTTCAATTTTTAAGACCGGATGTATATAACATCCTGGTCTTGAAAGTCGCCTTTTAAGACCGGATCTCGGTCTAGGATATTACTATTTTTAGGACCGGGTTTATTTTTGTCCGGTCTTAATATTGGATCTTTTAAGAGCGGTCTAGTTTTTGTCCGGTCTTAAAGTTTGAGTTTTAGGACCGAACAAAAATATTTCGATCTATTTAGTACGAATTTTAAGACCGAAGGTTTAAAATGTCCAGGTCTTAAAGAAAATCTTTAAGACCGGTTCTATGTGTCCGGCCTTAATGTGGAGACTTTTAATACCGCCTGGAACAAGACCTGTCGCGGGTCCGCTCCTAATATACTTGTTTCGTCCTGGTCTTAAAATCCTTTTTCCACTAG
>JAMWYP010001011.1:0-10644 GCA_025563575.1 Acacia pycnantha
GGACATTTTTGGTTAAAAAGGTGAAAATTACTACAGATTATATCACATCTTAACCAGGTGTACTTCATTCTTTCAGATTGAGCCTTACTTTTCTTCATAAATTCAGATGCAAAAAAACTATCGAATATAAGGAGACCCAAGTCTGTTGTTGGTCATATTTTTTTAGTGGGGTTTACTTGTTATATGTTTATTTGAGACAACTTTTGAGTGTAGCATGTTTCTTCTTATCTTATCTTTGGCTGGGTCTAAATCTTAAGTGTTATGTGGATCATTATTGGGACCAGGTTGAAGTGTGCCCCCAGCTTGAAGTTCATTTGGCACACATAATGGAAGAAAAATTGAAAGGAAAAAAATTAAAATAAAATTTGAGGATGCAGACATGTCAAGAGATATAAATTAGGGTTAAACTCACTTTTTGTGTCCCCATGTTTTTAACAAGTTTTAGTTTTTGTCCTTATACTTTCTCTTCATTGTTTTTACTTTTTCGTCCCTATGCTTTACACTATCCAAAATGTTGGTTTCATAAGGAGTGGGATCCAAGCTTAATGATGTTTCATGCGGTCTTAATTATAAGACTAAGTTAATTTTTTTGGAGAAATTAAGAGCTAATTAAATTATTTTAAAGTATTTGTATTTTGATTTTTTCTCCAAACTAATTAATTTGACTAATAAACTAAAATATAATCAAAGAATACACAACATATAATATGATTAAATAACTTATTTAGTTTCCTTAATCTCTCTAAAAGAAGTTAATCCGGTCTTATAATTAGGAACAGAGGTAGTATTAACTTTGATGATACGACATTAACACCGTTAAGTAGGTTGATGTGTACCACTAATTATGATTGATGTGGCTTATGTGTCGAAACCAAAACTAGTCAAAAAGTATAAGAACCTAGAGTAGATTTAACCCAGTAAATTATTACTGCTAACTTGGATAGGCTTATTGATTAATGTGTGGCATAGCCAAAGTGTAAACAAGTTGTACCTTGTGCTTCACAAGCAATAATTAGTTCATTCCTTCCTCCTCACAGTGATAGGAATTTGATGCTTTCACGTGAGGACCTTTACGCTAAAGACCCGTTTGTTACAAAGAATTGGTGGGGAGGGAAAAGAACTTTAGAGGAGGGAAATGAAGATTTGAAAGATGAGGAAGATGGCTTGAGTTGTTTGGTATGAAGAAAATGAAAAGGTGGTAGTTGGTAAAGAATTAGGAAATGTCTATTTTACCCTCAAAAGAAATTAATTCAAAATAAAAAAAGATTTTTTCTTGTTGCTAAAATATATTTTAAAAAAATATATTATTGTTAAGTTTGAACTTGTGAAAAAAAAAATCGCCATATTTGAACTTTCCCACCAAATTTGATCTTTCCGCCAAATTCGAACTTCCCGCCAAATTTGAATTTCGGGGTAAATCGTCAAAAACCATTTTCCTGGGAAGATGACAGATTTCCTTCCATTTTCGGATGGAAAACATCTTCCCTCAAATAAGGGAAGATGGACCCTCACTAGAAGATGCTGACTGAATTTTCTGTGTAACAAACACCCAAAATCCATAGGAAGATTGGGATCTTCCATTTCCCTCCCCAAACTTTCTTTATAACAAACGGGTCCTAAGTTCAAAACTTAAGGGCTCAGCCTCATGTCATGTGCTCCTTTTGAGTTGCTTTGTGAGGATCATTCATCTTTGGTCCTCCATAGCTTTCTTTCGTTTTGGCTTCACATTTCATTATCCTTCTATCTCATCTTTCTGGTAATGAACTCTCAGTTTTACCAAGCAAGCAATGATAAAGCAATTTTAATCTGTTTGCTAAAAGGATTTTGATACTCTTCAAGTTTTTCTTAACTGGGTTTCTCCAAATTATAAACTTATAAATTTCCTCTTTGATAATCAATATAATGAGAGAAAATTAGTTATAAGAGGATAGTTAATTCTTATTAGTCTCAGTTTTTTCTTTAAAAAAATTAAAGGAATAGCATCAAGATGTGTTTGATTTGAGGAAAGGGGAGGGGGTTTTCTCTTCCCCTTTGTGTGAAAAGTTAGATATACTTATAAATTATATAACTTTTTGTATCGTTTTTCGCATAAAAATTTTATATTATGACTTTTCACACCAATGGGGGAGGAAAACCCCTCCCCTCAAACCAAACACATCTAATGGTCTAAGTTATTAATTTAGAACTCGTGATTTTTCATTTCTAAAGAAGTAATTGTGTCATTAGGTTATAAAGCTTACAAATCATATGATATGTGATATTACCCACTAGAAATTCCAACCCATTTTCTTTTCCCTTTCTTTTTTTTGATATAATTCTTTTCCCTTTCTCTTAAATGAACTCTGATATTCCTTTTCTGATGTGGGTTCCTTCAAGTGTGCTTCATGGCTCTTATCAGCAGACACCATCAAGATCATCACCATCAAACATAATATCAAAATCACTTCACCCACTTCTTCATAATCATTTTCATATTCAATTGCAAGTTCGCATGTTGGCTTTTCATAATCATTTCACCAATTCGCCCCTTTTTTTTTCCTGATGGGAGACAAATCTTCAGAGATTTCTCTCTCCAACCTCCTCCCTCTCTCCCTATTCCTTCCACCACTAAAGCAAACACAGGATTTTTAACAAAAGCAAAATTGTGAACCCTCAATTTTAAACTCTCTTTCATCAAAAATCAAAAACGCTTTTTTTATGGGCCTCCAAGAACAGGAAAACAACGACCTCTAGAGAGTTGGCTCGTTAATCTATATGATATTCTACTTCTCTTGTCATTTTAGTTTTCAGTAATTTCACTCTATTCACTTTAACTTAATACCTGACAGGACATGTTAAATTTTATGGTTCATATTGTAATAATAATTGGAAATATTAACCGATGCTAGTATAAAATATATGAAATTTTTTTCTTATTTTTTGAAATTTATATTTTCCATTTGTCAATAGATTACAAGATATCTGGGGTAATGACCAAGTCATTCGAAGTTACCTTACATTTTGAATTGGTTGTCTTTTTAATTTTTTTTCCAATATGTTAATTCAGGGACTAGACAATGCATGGATGACTGAAGGAGATGTTGCTCCCCTGAGATCATAGGTTGCTAAGAATTCTAAAAAGGGATTATTGCTTTCCATCAATGAAGGCGATGCGTTTTGTGAGTGTAACCGATGCTTCTACGGTTCTACCCTAATTTCTCATTCATGTTTGATGTGCTTTTGTTAATTCATTTTTCAATTGCTAGTCTCCTTGAGTCCAATCTGTTTGAGGACCGTATGCTTGATCCTTTCTGTTCCATGAATTGGGAGATTATAAAGTTGCGAGTATCAACACGGCCCATAAAGTTAGTGCATGGGGATATTTGTAGGTCGGTTCAACCAGAGAATTTTTATCGGTAGTGGCATATTACATTTTATTTTGGCCATCTTTGTTATTCATTACTTGTCCCTTGTTGATGGGGGGATTTTGGAATCTGACATGGTCGACAAATTTTTGAAAATACAAACTATCTTTTTTATTATTATTATTGAAGTTTTTAAGAAAAACCAACAATCTAATGGAAGTAGAGGTCAGGCTCACTAAGATACTTCTTACAAGTTAACTTAAGGCAATTGAACTAACACCAAAGTAACAATACAAGAAAACTATCTAAGGTGATACTTGTGTCTTTGTTTATTAGATACAACATTTTTTACAAGGATAAAAAGGCATATATGTAGTTTCAATCATTTTTTTAAGCATTCAGACGGCATCCTTCAACCCCTAAAGACTAATCCTCTCTAAAAGTAAAGACCACCAAAGTGGGTTTTGCCTCTTCCAATAAAAACCTTTTTTATGCACACAACTTAGTTCAAGGCCAAAACATCATGTTTAAAGGAATTATGTCAAGCTTTGTTGGTTTCAACGCGTATATTTTTTTCTTTCGAAAGAAAAACAAGAGTAATGTATATCAATGAATGTCACAAGTTTGCAAAATCGTGAAGAAATGATTTTGGTAAGCAAAATGGCATGTAAATTGAAGAAAAATGACAATACGATAATAAATCTTTACACATAGATTGAAATTTGACAAATAGGTCAAAGACTATATATCTATCTTTGAAAGAAAACTTAGAAACCAAAGATTATAAATAGGACAAACATCATCATCATCATCATCAATATATCCTTAATAGGAATAGGGAAATGAGCCGTTCACTGTTTATACACTCACAAACACTGTTTAATTAAACAGTGTTGGCTCAACAGTGTGGCTTGGTTCGGCTTCATACGCAAATCAACGTTGGTTTTCAATTTTGAAATTCCCTCCGTCAATGTTCTCTCTCTTTCAATTTAAGTTTGCATCCCCTCCCTTTCATTTCTTATCTCCCACTTGCTCTTTCGGATTTGCAAAAGCTGTCCTTTGCTTAAACGTTGTTCTCCGCTTTCCTTCTTCTTCTGAGCGAAGTCGAAGATCGGGAGGAAGACAAGTTGAAGATTCTCAGACGGTACGTCCCTTTACTCATATCTGCTTCAGAATGCTGGCTATTTACGGAGCTCGCTTGACCACCTTCGAAGATTCTGAGAAGGAGAGCGAACATGGTTATGTTCGTAAAGTATGTCCTGCTTCTCGATCATTTGTTTTTATTTTGATTTAATTGGCGTGTTCGGATAGAATCGGGCTGACTCATCTGGATTTAGTTTCGCTTCGTGTATTTTTTTGTTTTAAATGTAGTTCTAAGAGTAAGATATGCATTTAGTTTTGATTATTAGTTGAAGTATGCAAGTTGAGCTGTTTAACGGGTTGATGTGGGCAATTTAGTATGGAAACATCCGACTTTATTTTGAATTTGAATGTCTCTAATTTAGAGTCTGTTCATCTTTTTCCCTTTCATGTGACAAAAGGGAAGACCATTGGGTGTCTGTACGCAGTTGTAAACTCATGATGTCTAGATACAAGTTTATTTTAACTGTTCTTGAGGTATCCCATATCCTTGTAGATTAGATGATTCAACAACTTCAAACATTAGCTGTATTCCTTAAATTGTTGTATTTGTACTTTCTGCTCACGCCATTATTGCTTGAATATGTGCAGGCCATCCTTACATGTATCCCAATAAAAGTCATGGCTCTCTTAGCTTTGTGGTTATTGGAGACTGGGGAAGGAAAGGAGAATACAATCAGTCTCAAGTTGCTGCTCAGGTCTTTCAAGCTTTCCTTGCTTCCACATATTTTCTTGTCTTACAAACTCAATCATATATTCCTTTTTTCAAATCACCAGTATTGATGAGAGGAAAAAGAAAAACTATGTTCAACTTGAAGTTACTCTGGTCTTTGATCCATCTCTTTTCATACCTTTCTTACATATAATCAGTTGAAATGTTAAGAGTATGCATAGTTTCCTCTGCTAAAGAAATTTGGATTTTCAGCTTCTCTAAAATCTTTTACCTTCTTGACTGTTGAAAGTTGAAACCAGTTATTTTGCGTTGTCTGAGGCAAATACAGCTATCTTAGTCTCGGTAGTTTGGCATTTGTTAAAGGTACTCTTCCTTTTCTCTCTGAATTTAGTTTATCAATTATGTTTCCTAGCTTCACTGATTCTAGCTTTCAACTTGAAGTAATTTTTAACATCTGTAACTGTCTTGCGACCAATGTGTGCATAGGAACTTTGATAGCTTCCCAATCTCCCTGTTTGTTCCTTCATAAATCGACTAATGCATTCTTTCATTTTTGATAGCTTCTTTGAGCATTATATGAACTTTGCAAACTTTAAGACCAGCTATTTTCTAAACATTCTCTATTCATCTGTCAAGTTTTTCATTTCATTGTTAGAGGGCTACTTCTTTTTGGGAACTGTATATTGGTTTTAATACCTTCTATAGACATCAAATATCCAATAGTTTTTAAGTAGGTCTACTAATGAATATAGAGAAGTAAGCTATATTATGTTTTGATACGTTGTACATTTACAAATATCCTCAAAAGTTGAATTCATGTGCACCTCATATTTTGACATCCTGTTTTTCTTTTCTTTTCTTTTCAATAATGTAATTATTCTAATTTGAATTGTGTTTGTCAATCCAAGATGTTGCCCCATAAAATTGAATTCTCTATGCTTTGAGGATGATAGATAGTTGTACTTCATGTTTTCTTTCATCGTATTGTCTTTTTCTATTTACTCTATTATTCTCTATGCTTTGAGGATGATAGATAGCTGTACTTCATGTTTTCTTTCATTGTATTGTCCTTTTCTATTTACTCTATTAGCTTAGGTGTTAAATAGTTTCTGAGATGCTGCTCAAATGTACAGCCCCTGCACGGCTTCCTGCATTTCATGGACGGGGCCTGACTAATGAATGCCCCTATATGGTGGTTTTCTTTTTAAAATTTCTAACCCTTTTCTTCAGCTAGTCATTTTTATTTCTGATCAGATGGTTTCATGTTTTTTCGAAAAACATTAATTCTGTAGATTAAGGATATTCCTCCCTGAATACCTACTTCTCACCGCTTCTATGTCCTTGCCAGGTATTGAATTAGTTCTTGGAACACGAGTCAAGTCTGGTGATGTGAAGCGTAAGACATTATTAACAGTAGCTGGAGAGACTATAAGTTACAAGATTCTCATCATTGCTACAGGTGCTCGGGTATTGAAACTAGTCTCTTAGTGGCCTAATTTTTTGTACTAGTACATCATGTTAACCTAGTGCTTGCATGTGATTATGTCAGTTTGCATGTGTCATAAGTTTAAACGTGATGCCGCTAGAAACATTTTGCCCCTGTAATTTCAAGATTACATGATATGCATGACTTAGATGTGGTTTTGATTCTACAGTGGGTCGTTTGTTCACTTCAAAGATTGCAAACTTCTATGAAGATTATTACAGATCAAAAGGAGTGAACTTCATCAAGGGAACTGTGCTGTCATCGTTTGATTTTGATTCCAATGGGAAGGTAATTTTCTTCATTATTTTTCTGTAATATTAACCTCTGAACCAGGAGGAACTTCAGGTGTTTCTGCAATACAGTAATCATTTCATAAATATAAAATGCTTCAGATGATGAGTTTGATGTCTATTGTTCTGCTGCTCACTTCCTTATGACTTGAGGTGTCTATGATATTTATTTATTTAAATTGTGGATAGAGTAACTCTCTGTTAAGGAACTAGTAGACTAGCACACATTGTACCTCATTGGCTACATGATGCACACAAAAATGAACATAAAAATTTAAAAATAGAAGAATACGAGTATGTTGCCTGTGTACCCTGAGATCACCTTGACTTGGTAGAGACTGTGTCTTGGATCCTGGTAGTGCACTCATGTACCCTCATATCACCTTGAGGGTAACATAATACAATTTAATGTGTCCATTTCTGAATACAAATATAATCAATGTTGGCATCATATTGAGATTAGGAGCTCTATTCAGCATGTATTTAAGAGTTTTTATGTAAGACAATGGTAACCGTGCAAATTCATTCTGCAACTTAGATTGAGTTTGAGTATACATAAAAGACATTACCACAATTTTTTCAGTTCATTTCAGGTCTAGCTTTTTTTATGCTGTAGTCAAGAATTTGAAATGAAGTTTTCTACTTTAAATGTGTTTTGTGTTAATGAGTATTTTAGCTCTTACTACCCTCCTTGGTGGATGCTACTATGAATCATAATCGGTATAAAATTTAGTAGATATTTTATATATAATCATAATCAGTATGCATATATGTACGCATACTGAAGAACAGTTAGTGAAGATAGGAAAAGGATTTGCAGACTCTTACGCAAGAGCAAAGAACTATTTTTTATTTTATTAGTCAAAAAGTTGCTTTTTTATTTTTGATTGTCCAAAAATAATTGTGCTTATTAAGACTTTTTTGTTTGTTGGAAAAAAATTATTTTTATTATTATTTGAATCATTATGGCGTTGAAAGAAGGAGGAAGTGCAGAAAGAAGCAACAGTGAGGAGTGAGGTGTGGTTTTGACCAAAAAAAAAAAAAAAAAGAGGAGTGAGGTGTGGGGTGGTTGAAAGAAGAAAGATGAAATTTACAACATATGTGATATGCTGTGTGTGTCGGAGGAAGTGAAGAAAGAAAAAAGAGTGTGGTGTGAAGGAGTGGTTGAAAAAGCAAGTAGGAGTAGTTGAAAAAGCAAGTAGGACATATCACATCACTTTAATCCCTTCGCGTTTCCAAAGCCAGTTAAAATTTCAAATTCAACTAACACCCAACTTTATTTTTCTTTCCCCCCATTTCAAGGTTCTGTTTTACTTAGAGTAGCTAATGTAGAAGGGCATCCATTCTTCAGAAACCATCAATCTCCTTAAAGAACACTTCAGTCTTTCCTCCATTCTTCAAAATCTCAAAGGTTGCTTCACTTCAATTTTTTTCTTTTTGCTTTTAATCCTTTTATATTCATCTTACTTCAGAGTTAGCTAGTCTTATCAGTTTGTGTTATTATATGTTGGTATGAATCCTTTTAGTTAACATTACTGAAGATATAATCTTCTTCCAATAATACATCTTTATTACTGCTAAGATGTAATTTATAAACATTATTGTGTAATTGTTTGTTTGAGACAAGTGGGGAATGTTGCAGGCAAAAGATATAATGTATCATTTATTCAAGACCACAGTTGAAAATCTTCAGAGACAAGTGCCGAAGGAGATACGAATAATCAAGCATGTTATTAGAATTGAGGATCCCGAGGAGCAAATGTGTGAAGAAATAAAGCTAATCTATGATTTGTATTATATAATATTAATGTTATTATTATTTTTTGAAACAAATGGAGATGCTTATGCATTTGGATAGGCACCTTTTTAGCAATCCTTAAATGTTCAATTTTTTATTCTGAAACAGGTAAAATGGGAATTAAAGAAGTCATGGTTGGAATTGTAGCAGTTTTTTATGGTCATAATGGCGCAAAAGCTAGTGAGATGGCATCCAAACTTTTGGTGGAGTATTTTGTGTTGCACACCTATTTTCTTTTGGATGCAACATATTCATTTCAAATTCGACATCTTCAGGAAGAATGCCTCATAAGAGAGATTATGATGAAGCAGGGCATCTACAAAAGTGGGAAGAGATTCTTGGTTGGGATGAATTGCATTTTGGAAGGTATTTTTATATCTCAATTCAATGTATTCTTATCACTAATTTTTTGTTTTCAAGATTGTCATTTCCTGGGACAAAATCATATATTAGTATGCAAACTTTTTTTTAGAATCATACACTTTTAGATTATCAGGGGGAAATATCTAATCCATATTTTTTCTTCTGCAATATGATTTTGATAAGGACTATTCAATTTTCTACCCTGAGAACATCTTACCCCAATGAAAGAAACACTGGAAAGCATTCTCACCCTGAAGTGTAATGCTTTCCAATCCCATAATTAATACCATTGATTCATCATTGACTTTAGTTTGTCATGCACATTTCTCTGTTATGCAAAGTTTGGATACAAAGGGACATGGAACCTGTTAATCTTTCCTTTTATGAACTTGCAACAAGTTTATATTAACCAGAGGTAGGTACAAAGCGACATGGCTTTCTGATTCTCTTTATTTCTTGAAATATGCTGGAAATGATATTTTTGTGGACAACTCATTCCGTCATGCACTCTAATAATTATTTTGGAGGTTTTTTATACGAGTCTTGATAGGAATTTGTCCTTTGAGCAGTTAATAACCATTATTTGTACTCTGTTTTTTGTTGTATTGTGCTGGTATTCTGCAGACATGTGTTTATTAATGTCATCTAAACTGGCTATGGAAGAGGCTATATTTCGTGATATACAGGTAAAAACAAGATCATTGTTTTCCTAGCAATGTTGTTGGATAGTTATTGATTGGCTTCGAGCCAGTGTGCACCATTTTGGCAATATTTGCTGCAAGAATAGGTGCTTTTGTACGCTTCTTTCATTTAGTTTATCAGCTTTTGGATCATTCCATGTGAAAACAATTCCCATTTTGGAAATTTCCTTCTTTTTCAGAATAATTCAAAACTATATGCCTGTAGGGTGAATAGCGTTAAATACTGTTTTCATTGATTTTAATGGGGCACCTTCAATTAGCTGATTACACCAAGCAGGGAGCATAGTGACTTAGCTTCTAGGATGATAAATCGTTTATTTCAACACATCAATTAAGCATTCGATACATGAGGGCTGCTCAAGATGTAGAACTAAACCAAAAGTTGAAAATGGGAATGTTTCATGTATCAATAATTATTGGAAGGGAAACATGTAAGGATCCAATCAAAGTATGGTTACTTAAGTGTGTTAAATTTCATATATATGCTTCATGTGTTTTAAGATTACACTAGTGCAAAAAAGGGCTTTAAGACCGTCTCATTTAGACCGGATTATAGAGAATCAGGTCTTAAAAGTATGACCGGTGGCAGTTTCGTAAATATAAAGAACTTTTGGACCGGATTATAAAAGATCCGGTCTTAAAAATATGACCGGTGGCACTTTCGTAAATATATAGAACAATTTTAAGACCGGACTATAAAAGATCCGGTCTTAAAAGTATGACCGGTGGCAATTTTGTAAGTATATAGAACACTTTTAAGATCGGGCTAAAAAATATCCGGTCTTAAAAGTATGACCGGTGGCAATTTCGTAAATATTGTGAGAAGACGATCAAGTCGAGAATGCGATG
>JAMWYP010001012.1:0-10595 GCA_025563575.1 Acacia pycnantha
CGGTGTAGAACTCGGATGTCAGGCCTATTGAAGGTCGGTGGTTTGATATAGGATCGTGTGCCCTTCTGTATGCTTATGGGACAAGCGTTCGGGAGAGGGTATGATCACGGTACACAAGCGGGCGTTTCGCCTAAGGGGTCTTTGTGTGTGCCGTGTATTTGTATGTAGATAAGTCAAGGCTTAGAATGAATGTACACAGCGCCGTCTCCTTCCTCTGTATATATAGAGTATACAGGTTAGTTAGTCCCTTGGTGCCCACCGTACGTGTCATGTGCGTGTCAGGGATCGTGTGCGCATGTCCGGGATCGTGGGTGCATGTCCGGGATCGTGGGTGCATGTCCAAGGTCATGGCTGGGTCCCACGGATGGTGGGTTGCCCCTGTACTAGCCGGTGAGATAATGGGCCTAGACTAGGTCCGTAACAGTTGCCCCAAGCTCGGTTGCTCGGGTCTCGTGCGGTAGAGTTTAGATGTTCGCTTGAAGAACGAAAGTTCGAGTCTTTGTTGAAGTCGAGTCTTTGTTGATCGCGAAGTAACATGATGTCCTTGCCCCCAGTAGGGTTGTCAGTCTCGGTCAGCGGGGTGGACATGTTCTTGGATCCTCTAGTTGTATCGGAGCTGCCCCGTCTTACTTTGATAAGGTGTCTATCGAGTTTCAAGCAACCTCGGAACTACAAGTCTTACGGTTGAATTGCCCCCGGACATGTGGTCGGGTTATGTTTGTTTAAATTTTGTTGTTCTTCGACCATCAGGGCTCGCTTCTTGCACGGTCGAAGACTCCAAATGCGGGTCCTTTCTCGAGGTGATTAGCCTAACGAGTGGCGGGATAATTGGCTGTGACTCCTGCTCCTTGTGCCGGATCGGGGCTGTCGATTCCTCTTCTACGTTATCATTTGCCTATGCCGGTGGCGTCCCTCGGTTGTCGTGAAGCCGAATTGAGGGGTCTTGGCCTATACGGGCTTTGGCGTAATTAATGCACGACAGACGCGCATTAAATGAAAGGTCACGTCATCCTTTCTAACGGATGGAAAAGGCGCTTTTGCCCCGTCGATTGGGTTTCGAAAGGTTTATACCCGCCAAGTCTCCTTCATTGTCATTTTACCAAAGTTGTTTTGAAGAACTTCTCTCCAGACGATTCTCGCTTTCCGGAGGATAACTGTTTCGTGAACCATCTTCGTTCCACAACTTCCATTGATCATCTCCATATTTTAGGTAGGTATTCTTGTTTCCTTGCCTCTTTCTTTTGTTACGCTACGATCTGCCGTTTCCCTGTAAGATTGCGTCAGTATTTAGTTGAAATTCGGGTAGATTCCCTTGTTGAGTGGGTTTTCGCGTAGTCTGTTTTCGGTTCCTTCATTTGTGCAAAACTCCCCTGTTTTTCGAGTGAGCCGTTTCCTTTTCGTTAATACCTTTAATAGAGTGGCTCCCAATGTCGAAGGAAATAAAGGATATGACCCCAGAAGAGCGGCGGAACTACGCCACACCGTCAAGGGAAAAAGCCGTTGGTGGCTTTGGGGCGATGAATCTTCTCGTCCAACGTCGCAAGCCGTTGCTTTAACCGATCACCGTGGAGGCAAGGGAAAAACTTACGGTGGTGGGCGGCGAAAATCCGAGACGATGCATCGTCGGTTAGGGAAGTCCGAATGTTTCCTTCCGCTTCTTCCTAATCCAAGGGAGTTTAACCCGAGTTTCGACGTGTCCACTTCTCGGGCCTTCCGAATAGCCGAGTCTAACAAAGTGGCCGGCTCGGGTCCTAGGGCCGAGGTTGATTCCTACATCGGGCCTTGCTACATTTGCTTGTATGAGTGCTCCCGACTTATTTCTTGTGGGGATTCCTCCACGGTAGACTTAATTTTGGGCTCTGCCGACATAATTTGGTCCGGCTCCTCAAGCTATATCGCCAGAGTCTGTTGACTTGGATTTTAATCTTACCACAAGCTGTAGAGTCCCGCCTTCAATTATTGACATCGGGTATGCTAGGAAGATTCGATCTTGCTTATATTTTTATTTGTGTTAGGTATAATGGCGTCGTCTTCTTCTTCCCACGCGGTGAGTCGAGAATCGGAAATGCCAACCGCGCTAGCCCCACAGGACTTAATTGACCAATTCCCTTGGGTTACAGAAGTGTTATCCTATCGGTCGAAGGCGACCATGGAAGACTTGGAAGGTCTTCCGGTTCGAGATACTAACACCTACTCTCTTTGTCTCCACTGAAGAGGAAGAGCTGTGTGCTCGGTGAGGGAGGAGCCACAACTCCTTTTTCTTTTTCTATGCGACTACATTACCAGGCTTGGGATTCGATTTCCCTTTTCCGAATTTCAAATGGCCACCCTTCAATTTCTTAGTATAGCTCCCTCGCAATTACACCCCGATGGATGGGGTTACTGATTGCCTTTGAGTGGTTTTGCTGAGCCTTGGACTGCCTTGCACCACTTCTATGTTCTTCTACTTCTTCACCCCCACACCTCTCGCTGCGGGAAAGAACCGCCGGAGCTCAAGGGCTGGACCTCCATTCGGGGAATAGCCAATCGGCGCTTGTTTACCCAGTCTCGAGACTCTTTCAAACGCTTCAAGGGCAACTTTTTCAAAGTCGTCGCTAAAGCGGTACAACTCCTTGGTTCCTCAAAGGGCCGGACTCGCAAAAGTCGGCGGGAGTTTAACTTGTATTGGTGTCAAGATCACCACAATGTGTCCCCTAGCGCCTATAAGGTGGAGCGGTCCAATCTGCTTGAAGCACGAAAGGAAAGCCATTGATGCCATAATAGACCACGTTCGAGCGAACGGTGCTTGTAGGGCCGGCTCCTTAGTAGCCCAATATCGGGCCGAGGCTCGGCGTCAAGATGAGATGGCGTCGGGGCGAGTATGGCATTTTGTTATTTAACATCGGCGTTGTTCCGCGTCTTAGTATTGTATTGATCGTCTTTGCTTTCCTAGTAGCTAACATGGTGTATGTGTTTCGTACGGGTCTTAAGATGAAAGAGCCGCAATATCTTTACGGGATCCCAGAGCCCGCCGCCAAGGGGAGAAGAGGTCGGCCAAGGAGGCGGGCAAGTCGAAGGTCGGAGAGTCTTCGAGCGGCCGAGCCAAAGAAGCTTAAGGTCGGGGAGTCGTCAAGCCCGAACCGAAGTCAGCCCTGTCTCTCTATCAGAGCCTCCCTGTCCCGAAATCGCCGCTTCCTAAGTCGGCCAGACGTCGAGCCCCTCTCCTTGCACGATACCCGGTTCCCCCTCGTCCTTCCACCGTCATTCCCGTTCACATTTGTGGAGTAAGGGTATTAGAAGAACTCGGCGTCGCACTCCTGCCTCCTGCCCGTTATCAAGAGCCGGTAGCCTTGCGGGAAGTAGGCGTACGAGAAGTCCGGGCATTGGGAAATGCTTTCTGAAAGGTCTTGGTTTGACCCAATCTTTTCTCACCCTGCACCACAAATATGCGGAGGCTGCCACGGAGGCTGAAGCGTGCCGAGCAGGACGCGATGAAGCTGCGAAACAATGGCAAATCGCTTGAGCGAGTTCCGGGCTCGTGAGGTCAGTGGAGAAAGTGGAGTTTCGACTAAAAGAGGCCAGGGGCTCTTGGCGGACTCAATGTAATAATTGAAGGCTTTAAGGCGGCTCAAGCTAGAAGCGAAGAGCGGTTAAAAGCCATGGCAGTGAGAGGACGGGTTCGAGCCGAAGTGGACGGGATCAAAGCCGAGGGGAGCGTCCTCAACACATCTGTCGCGGAGATAACCGGCTGCGGGAGTTGCTCTTGGGTTCGGTGGTGGAGCGTTTGAGAATTCACTTGCCCGGATCCGGGCTTTGAACCGGGGATCGAGCTCAACACTACGGGGCATCATTTCGGTCTTATGTGGCGACGGGCGGATTGTCCCCTATGTGGAACCTCTGCTGGCTCAGAGACCGGATAGATGGCGATGCGGCCGTCTTGGAGGCTGAGCGGGGTGAGGAAGTCTCGGCCGCCCCCAAGCACATGGATTGATTTCTCTTTTTTTTTTTCTTTTTAATTTGTATAATCTATCAGGTTGTGTTACCGGCAATGACTTTATTGAGCAGTTGGCCAATATGGCCATTTTTGGCTACGATTAACAATAGATGGTAATTTAGCAACCATAATGCATCGTATTAAAATATAACTTTACCGATTATCGCGGTCGACTGGCCAAGGTCATATGAAGGTAAGCGAGAATCTGCGAACGCGCTTTTTGGTCATAAGACCATAATGTTTTAAAGTGCTAGTGTTTGCCTTTGTTTTATAAAATTCTGGTATAGTGTAGGGTCATCAAAGGTAAATGAAAATTGCCACTGCCGGGTTCGGTTTTGTCCGATAGCGTCAGAGCATTTTGACTGATCGGGGTCGGCATGACATTTTCTATTGATACCCGGAGTAAATTAGCGTGTACAGGCTGCGATAGCTATCCAGACGTGTTTTCTTCAGCTGAAAAGCTAATAACAATTGAATCTTGAAAAAGACAATGTTTGGAATTCAATAGATACCCTCGAACGAGAGTTTCATTCATATTTGACACAGCAATTGTTGCGAAGGGAAAAGCCAGCGGGCCAACGTTGAACAAAGAACATAATGGAAAACGATGCTTTAAGAAAAACAAAAGATAAGCCTAAGCTGAAATATGCCTTTAATTTGTCCGCATTCCATGTTCGCTTGATAGGGGTTCCATCCAAATTTTCCGAATGTAAGCTCCTCTCTCAAGAGTTTCCCGACGCGATAAGGTCCGTCCCAATTAGCTGCAAGCTTGCCGTCTTTGGAGTTCTTGTTCCCGATGTCGGCCCTTCTAAGTACCAAGCAACCGGGTGGAATCTTCTTGGTCTAACCTTCTTGTTATAACGAGCGCGATCAGTTGCTTCATTGCAATATCCAGACAATGGGAGGTGACCGGGCCTCATCGGCGGATCCAACTCAGCGCTAACGCCTCACTATTGGCTATTTCGCCTTGTGATAAAATGCTCTTCTGCGCCAAGACATCATCCCTATTTCCACGGGAATCATAGATTCACAACCGTAGGCGAGTCTATAAGGAGTTTCTTGGGTGGATGTACGGCGGTTGTTCGATTTCCCCAAAGGACAAAAGGTAGTTGATCGGCCCAAGAGGTGTCAGCCTCCAACATACGTTTCTTCAAACCATCAAGGATGACCTTATTGGCGGCCTCGGCTTGCCGTTGGACTGCGGGTGTTCCACGGAAGCAAAGTGATCTTGTATTCCGTATTCATAAATCAAATCACGAAATCCGACTCCGGTGAGCGAGTTCCGTTGTACATTACTATCTCATTTGGTGCTCGAGCGCGTAATTATATTAACTTCAACAAATCGCTGCACACGAGCCGAGGAGATCGTTGTGAGAGGTTCGGCCTCAATCCACTTGGTGAAGTAGTCTACGCCACGATTAGCCATCGCGGTTGCCGGTCTTGTCTTGAATGGCCCCAGAATGTCCATGCCCCATTTGTAAAATGGCCGGGGGCGTGATGGAATGAAGCTCGGGCAGGGCGCCCAAATAACTCGGCATGTTTCGACAACTATCACATTGTCTTACAAGGGTCTTTGAATCCGCCTCCAACGTCGGCCGGTAATGCTTTGCTCGAAGGGTTTTCGGGCGCGCCTTAGCCCCATATGCGACCATTGGCCCCTCCATGAATCTCGGCCGGGACATACCCGCTTCATTTGGGTTCAAACACCTTAGCATGGGAGAATGTAATCCTTTTCGGTAAAGTTGATCCTCCACCATTGTGTACTTGGCGCGTCACGAATCAACATTTTGCTTCCATTGCATCGTGCAGGATGAGTCCACGTTCAAGGTAGTCTTCTATCGGCTTTTTCGGTCGGATTCGGCCGAAATAGCCATCATGCATCCGGATCTTCGAGATTTTCTTTGGACAACCGTGCGATGACAACCGGCTGCTTAGTGCTTGCCAATTTTGATAAAATGTCGGCTCTTGCGTTTTCTCCTCGGGAATGTGAGTAACGGTTGCTTCATCGAAACGACATCAAGTCCTTAGCCTTTAGGAGATACTTGGCCATTAGCGGGCCTTTAGCACGATACGTACCCTCGATCGAGCCGCCACAAGGTGGGAGTCGGTGAAAACCTTAACTCTTGTGGCCTCATTTTCCTTGGCTTGAAGAAGCCGGCTATCAAGGCCTCGTATTACGCTTGATTGTTTGAAGTTGGGAAGTTGAGATGCAACGAATGCTCAACTGTAACCCCTTCTGGACTCTCAATAATGACTCGGCTCCACTTCCTTTCGTGTTCGACGATCCGTCGACATACACCTTCCATTCGCTGCCGGTGTCTCGTCGGACTTAGAAGCGGGGTGAGCTCTCGATGAAGTCGGCCAACGCACGTGACTTGATTGCATGGCGAGCTTCGTAGGTGATGTCGAACTCGGAGAGTTCTATCGCCCAATTAGTCATCCTCCCGCTAGGTCCGGCTTATGTAAGACTTGTCGAATTGGGTGGCTTGTTCTAACAACGATATGGTGACCACGGAAATAAGGTCTTAGCAGACGGGCCGCAATAAGCGGAGCGAATGCCACTTTTCTAGCTTACGGTATCGGATCTCGGCATTACTGCGGGGTTACGCGACAAAATACACGGGAATTTGTCAGTGTTCCGCCTCTCTTACTAAGGCGCGGCGGCGGCTTCCTCGCCGTCGACAAGTAAAGGAAAAGACTCTCGCCGGGTGAGGTTTTGAGAGGGCTGGAGGATTGGCCGGACATTGCTTTATGTCTTCAAATGCGTCATCGCACTTTGAATTCCATTCCACCGATGCCTCCTTCTTTAAGAGCACGAACATGGGTAAAGCCTTCTCCGTGATTTTGGCAAAAACCTAGTTAGGGCGGCCAATCTTAGGTTAAGCTGTTGGACTTCTTTTTATTACTCGGAGCCTTCATCTCCATCACCGCCCTACATTTGTCGGGTTGGCCTCAATGCCCGGTTAGTCGGCATGAAACCCGGGAACTTCCCGGCGGAGACGCCAAAGGCACATTTGGCGGGTTCGATCGGATTCGGTAGGTTACGAGTTTGGCAAATGTCTGCTCCGGGTCTTGTATATGGCGTTCTTTGGTCCAAGGTTTTGACGATCATGTCATCTATATACACTTCCACATTGCGGCCGATCAGTGCAAAGACCTTATTCATCATCCTTTGATATGTAGCTCAGCATTCTTCAATCCGAAAGGCATGACATTGTAGCAATAGTTAGCTCTTTCGGTAATGAAGGCTGTTTTTCTGATCCTCTGGGTACATCGCTATCGATTATATCCGGAGTATGCGTCCATAAAGGATAGGAGCTGGAATCTGAGGCGTTGTCGACCGGTTGGTCGATGTTCGGCATTGGGTAGGAGTCCTTCGGGCATACCTTGTTCAAGTTCTTGTAATCTGTACACACTCTCCACTTCCCGTTTGGCTTTTTACCATCACCACATTTGATAACCGGGTTGTATCTTGTATTTCCCGAATAAATCCGGCTTCAAGCAATTCTTGGATGTGAATTTCCAGCGCTTTCCTTTTACGGTCCGTGGTTCCTCTTTCTGCGACACTTTGGGATTGAGCCGGATAGACTTCTAGCTTGTGACAACAAAATTTTGGGTCTATTCAGTGCACGAGATGAATCCCGAGGCGAAGACATCCTGTTTTCCTTCGGGAATTCCTCCAACCTACTTCTAAGTTCGGAAGATAGGTGTTTGCCAATCTTAGTGGTGCGGAGAGGGTCTCCGTCACCGGATCTTCCGGGTCTCTGCCGGTTACAGGCGAGCCTCATCGTCTCGGATGTCTAATTCCACGGTATTAACTTCTTCGTCGGGAGAATCCCGGTCCGAATGGTCCGGATAGGCGATTCTTTGGGGCTGCGATGAAGATCCGCCCTCCCAATTCGACGGTTTCAAAATAGCCTTGTCGAGATTCTCTTTGATCCCCGATTCCGTGACCACGGTTCCTTGGTTGCCTATCACCTTGAGCTTTTGATGCTTTGTAGACACCAGCATATCCCACTTGTGAATGGTTGGCCTTCCCAATATTATGTTATAAGGTGAAACGAACTCGGCCACTATGAACCGCACTCTTTCGGACTTAAAGGCGTCTTTGACTCCAAGGGTGAACTGAGGTCGATAAACCCCTTCGGACGAGATTGTTCTCCATTAAACCCGATGAGGGTTGTCTTGCAAGGCTTTAAGTCGTCCGGTCCAGGCTCATTCTTTTGAACGCTTCCCGGCTTAGTATGTCGGCCGAGCTACGGCATCCACAAATATCCGCTTGACTCGGCGGTTGACGGCTGTTCGGTTATCACTAGCCCATCTTGATGGCGGGGACAACGTCCTTGAGGTCGTCTCTTGTGAAAAACAAAGGCGGTCGTGCTACCTCGGTGTGATGTTCCTTGAATTTAGGTCGGTCCACGACGGACGGGACTTCTCGAAGGTATTTCCTTCGGCTTATAGTATCTCCGCCACCGCCCATTGCTCCGTGATTACGTTACGGTCGAATTCCGCTTACGGAAATTCGTCATCGGCTTCGAGGAGCCTTTCGTTTATCTTCTGCTTTTGAACTTTCGAGGGGGTCCTACTGCGGTTCTTGGTCTTTCGTTTCCCACCTTTTCCTTGATGCTCTATGACATCTTGTTGAAGTTTGCCTTCCCGAACAAATCGTTCGATTGCATCCGGAGCTCGTAACATTCATCGGTTGTATGACCTCGACCATCATGGAGCGAGCAATATTTAGGCTGGTCTATCCGGATCTTCGGTAGGACGAGACGAGGCCGATCGACCTTCTTCATCTCGGTCGTTGATACCTCCTTCCAAACTTGAGATCGAGGCACCGTCGGGCCGAATATTTCTCGTACTTGCTCCGTGATCAAATTTGCCACCTCGGCTCTTGTTTTCATTCCCCCTTCTCAGGGAATCCCTATTCTGTTGTCGAGAGAAGTCTCGACCCTGGGAGGAGGTTCTATCTTGGTCCCGCCTCGGAATTGGGATTGTTTGCCATTCGCATCGCTCGACGTCCAAGTACTTCTTTGAACGGGATATGAAGTCGTTGAGATTCTTTGCCGCTCCTTTAAAAAGATTACGCCGGGCGGGACTCTTTATCGAGGCCGTCCACCAATAAGTGAACGTGTACGTCTTCGTTAAGTCCGCGCACTGCGGTGCCGCATGATTGAAGCGGTCCGAGGTAACTTTGGAGCGGCTCTCCCGGCATTGTCGATTTTGGAGAGAGAATCTTGGGATTTTGGTTGCCGTTTGCTAGTCGCGAAGTGCAACTCAAAGGCCTCGGCCAGTCTTCAAAGTTGTGGATCGACCCAAAGGGAAGAGTGTGAAGCCATTTCAACGCAGGCCCCTTTAACGTCGCGGCGAAGATCAGGGGCACGATTGGTTCCTTGAGACCTCTAGCAGACATGTGAACGTCAAAGTCTTCTAAATGAGTCGTCGGGTCTTGTGTGCCATCATACTTTGTCAACTCGCCCAAATTCGGCTTCTCGGGGAATCGGGCGTTACGGATCTCCTTGGAGAAAAAGCTATTGTGCATTTGGGTGACATATCTCCGTCATTGGAAACCACTTGGGGAATCGTCCTGTCACCTCGATGGTTCCTCGCACGAGGTCGACCCTCTTCATCCGGTTACGGTTCCTCCTATTGGCCCTCCTGCTGTCGACGGTTTCCGCCTTACACTGTCGGTGCGATGGCCGAGCTCTCGTCATCGTCGTCCTCTCTCCAAGTTTTATCTTCCCGAGTCCTCATTTGGAAAGGGTGTGGGTCCGTCTTTTCTCCCGCTCTTCCGCTCGGCGATAGTGAAGGGTATGGCGCTTGTCTATGTTGTCCACCGTCTCATTATCGCAAGCATCCGGCTTGAAGAGATCGAAAGTCGGCTCGGCATGTGGGATGTCCGGCCTCCTCGAGTGGAATTACGTGGTCCACGGTCTTGGTTTCGTGGAGCCGAGGACTCCGTGTCGGACGGGTTGTCCTTTTGATGTCGTTCATTGTTGGGAATCAATGGTTCTTACGGTGAGAAAGCCGATCTTCTCCTTCTGATGGTCTCCATCGTCTTGGTTGTCAGTTTGCTCATTACGGGGTGGTTGACGCGGTGGTTGACGGTTGTCCCAGCTTGATCCGCCTCAGATTGTCTTTGGCACGAAGCACGAGTGCTTATCCTCATGGTCACGGGAATAGAAATTTATTGATCCCACGGTCGGCGCCAGCGTTGCAGTGTAGAACTCGGATGTCAGGCCTATTGAAGGTCGGTGGTTTGATATAGGATCGTGTGCCCTTCTGTATGCTTATGGGACAAGCGTTCGGGAGAGGGTATGATCACGGTACACAAGCGGGCGTTTCGCCTAAGGGGTCTTGTGTGTGCCGTGTATTTGTATGTAGATAAGTCAAGGCTTAGAATGAATGTACACAGCGCCGTCTCCTTCCTCTGTATATATAGAGTATACAGGTTAGTTAGTCCCTTGGGTGCCACACCGTACGTGTCATGTGCGTGTCAGGGATCGTGTGCGCATGTCCGGGATCGTGGGTGCATGTCCGGGATCGTGGGTGCATGTCCAAGGTCATGGGTGGGTCCCACGGATGGTGGGTTGCCCCTGTACTAGCCGGTGAGATAATGGGC
>JAMWYP010001013.1:0-10408 GCA_025563575.1 Acacia pycnantha
AGTGCGGCGGTAACACTTCCCAACATTGTTTATTTTGGAATTCAGTATTTATTTATCAAAATCCTTGAAGGTTTATGTTAGCATAATTGTTAGAAATTGGGGGTGTTACAGTTATCATGTTGTTCAGTTTAGTTGATATTGGTTTGTTATTATTGTTTCTTGATCTGTGTATCGGCTGATTTATTCATTCCTGGTCTATTATCAATTTGTTCAATGCACTTTTCATTGAGTTGCAGCTTCATACATATTGTTATTATTTTTTGTGTTGCGGCTTCCTGGTCTGTTATTAGATTATTGTGTTGCGGCTTCCTGGTTATTAGATCATATTGTTATTGTGTTGCGGCTTCCTGGTCTGTTATATATATTTTTTTTTTTGCCAACGTAAAAACAATATAATGTAGTAGGAAAAAATTACATATTAAATACTAATAATCGTTTGTCTTAACGATGCACGATATCACCCATATTTCAATGATTGCATAGGAGCAATTGATGGAACTCACATCAGGTGTGTGGTCAGCCAATCGAAGCAAGAGAAATATATTGGCAGAAAAGGATATCCAACACAAAATATCATGGCCGTCTGTGATTGGGATATGTGCTTTACTTTTGTGTTGGCTGGATGGGAGGGTACTGTACATGATGCTCGTGTCTTCCGGCATGCGATCGAGAGTCCAACTATGAACTTCCCCCATCCACCTGAAGATATATCTCTGACATCCTCACTTCAATTACATTAATTTCAGTTTTTTTATTTCTCATTTCCTATAATTTAACGATGTCAAATAAATGTGGACATTTATCAGGGAAATATTACTTGGTCGACTCTGGCTATCCAACACTAGTTGGATATATTGGTTCGTATAAACGTTAGCGTTATCACCTTCCAGAATTCAGGCGACAGTCGGGATTTCGAAATCCCAACGAGTACTTCAATTTTTATCATTCAAGTTTGAGGTGCACGATAGAAAGGACGTTTGGAGTTTGGAAGAATAGGTTTCATATCTTGCAAAATATGCCCTCCTATAGCTTTAAAACACAAGGCCACATAGTTTGCACAACAATGGCGATACATAATTTTATTCGGAGATATTCCCAAAATGATGTGGAATTTGGTCAAGATGAGGAAGGAAATATGGGTGATGAAGATAATAATAATAATGATCCAGTTGATGAAGCATCCTCATCAATATCTTCACCACGAATGAATCGTCTTCGTGATCAAATCAAAAACCAACTTGTAGGGGATAGGTTTATTTATGTTCAATAATTGTGTTGTAAATTTTTTAATGGTAATGTTACTATTTTATTTGGAAAATTTATATTTATTTTAAATTTTTATCCCAAATTATCACATTTTGTACAACACACACACACACATATATATATATATATGAATTTGATTCATGCCCTTTTCTGTCATTTTCCATCTCATCTATCTTTTTAAAAGTTATGCCAAACAAGTGTTAAATGCAAGCTTGAGATTCAAACAAGGTAAGCTTTCTAAGAATTTCCCAACATTGGTTTTCCACGTTGAAGCTTTTGAAGATTAAGATTCATGAGTTTGAGAGATTTTAGTGCATACATGTTGAATCTGAGAGGTTATATATGATTTTCTCTGAATCTGTGAACAAGCTTTAAAGTTTTGCATGTCAATTATATGCATATGGTGACTAATTTCAGATAGCTATGAGTCATACTCATAAAAAGGAGTTCCAAGTGTTATTTTACAACTTTGTGTAGGAGTCCGAGAAAGGGGTTGATTTTCACGTTTGTTTCAGGGGTTAGAGGTTGAGTTTTTCTCTGAAAGTTTTACAGGAGATAGTGTTCTCCTTAATATTTAAAATGAGCTTTGAATCACCTAAAACGGAGGTCTATAATTCCAGTTATGATTTTGGAAGTTGAGTTATGAATCCAAAAAGTTTTGGTATGGTTCTGGAGTAGTAAAATGACGTTGTGTTTTGGACTAAGTAAACAAACTCCAAAAATTGTGAAATTTTCAGATATGTAGTAGATTTATATAGGTTTAATTTGATTGGTAATTTATCGAATTTGGATAAGTATTGAAGGAGTTATGAATTTTGCAAACTAACCTAAGATTCTGAAGGGTCATTTGGACAGTGCATGTATTTTCAAAATTTGGGATTTTTCTTAGCCATAAATCAACTTGGTGACTTTAATTTATGAAAATAGACTTATCAAAGTTTAAGTAGAAACTGGAATCACTCCATTTGGAGTTGTATCGGTCAAGTTATGAATTTTGCAAATTTTCAGAGAAGTTAAAGGCTGAATTTTTTATAAATCTTAAAATAGTCATAGAAGTTGTTAATTGTGCATAACCTTCAAAGTAAAGGTTTCTTTGGATATAATGAAAGCTCAAATGGTTGATATGACATTTATTTCATAGTGAATATTATCTAATTAAATAAGTCTCAATTGATATACATCTTTAGTCATAAGGATACAAAATGATAAGTATTTTGGGGTGGGTCTAAAGGAGTTAAATCTTAATTATGTTATTAAGATTGGATTGATTAATGACCCATTCTCCATATCAATGATAATTATAGGAAAAGATAACTATCCAAGCTTGAAAGACAAGCAAATTGAAAAGAACTTTCCGGAAGGTGCTTTGTTGGTAAGACCAACAGGTAATAACTATAATTTCACATTTCTTTGCATAGCTATATATGTTTTGTAAACCATATTGTATGTCCTGCCTGTATGGGGCTAGCATCACTTGTGGCTTGATTGAGCAGAAGGGTCGACCATGGGGCCAGCTTCTCGGTGGCTAGGCAGGGCCCAGTGCATTCAGTTGTTTTTTGTTATTATTTTACCAAAATGAATTTCCTAGCGCTAAGGTATTTGAAATCATTTCATGATTTACTTGTGTTATAAGCTGCATATGAAATGTAATACTTGTCGTTTGAATTTGAATGCTTTATATGTTGTGTGGATTACTCTGTTTGGTTGATTTACATATATTTTATATGCTTGGAATTTGAGATTAACCTGTTACTCTGGGATTCATTCATTTGAATCTCAGAACCTTCCAATAATTCAGGACGTAGGCAATCTAGTAGGCAAGGAGGAAGAGGCAGGCGTAGATATTGCTTGATCTTGAGAAGAAGGTGGTGTTGATGATGTAGATGAAGCACTTAGTTTCACCTTTGTATATGCACTACTACAAAATATGGATACTACTACCCTAAAAGACGTCCTATTTTAAAAAGGGAAAGCGGTGACATTGTCGTAATTATTTACTTGACTTTGCAGTCGTTTAACCAATGATTCTGCAAGTCCATTTTGCGTGTGAACATGAGCTACAGGATGTTCAACATCAATTCCAAGGGACGTACAATATTCATTAAAATCTTGTGAAGTAAATTCACCAGCATTATCAAGACGTATTTTCTTGATAGGATAATCAGGGTAATGTGCTCTTAATCTAATCAATTGAACAAGTAATCTCACAAACGCCAGGTTGCGAGAAGATAATAAGCAAACATGCGACCATTTGGTTGATGCATCAATTAGAACCATATAGTACCTAAATGGTCCCCATGGTGGGTGTATTGGCCCACAAATATCTCCCTGTATTCGTTCTAAAAATGTGAGAGATTCACTTTCTATTTTGCTTGGTGAGGGCCGAATTATTAACTTTCCCTTGGAACATGCATCACATGAGAAATCATGGGATTGTGGTATTTGTTTACACTTCAGGGTATGTCCACATGAATTCTCAATTATTTTTCGCATCATGATTGACCCGGGATGGCCTAGCCAGTCATGCCAAACATTAAATTCATTAGTAAACTTCTGGTTTACATTGGCAAACTGCTGGTTTGTATTGGTAAACTTCTGATTTGTATTAGTAAACTTCTGGTTTACAATAGCATGTGTTTCAATTGTGCTTATAAATGTATAATACAAACCAGAAGAGAAAGCAGGAAAACTTTCTAACATGCATTTTCTACCAGAAACAATATTTGTGATGGCAAGACATTCCTGATCATTTTTAATTGTTGTTTCTATATGATATCCATTTCTGCGGATATCTTTGAAACTCAATAAGTTTCTCTTAGATTTGGTAGAAAAAAATGCATTATCAATATATAATTTTGTTCCTTCAGGCAACAAAATATTAGCTCTTCCGGAGCCTTCAATCAAATTTATATGACCAGATATAGTCTGAATATTGGTTTCTTGCATTACCAAGGAAGAAAAATATTTATCATTTTTTAGTATAGTGTGGGTTGTTGCGCTATCAACGAGACACAAATCTTCAGGATTGATGTAAGATTCATTCTTCATTAAAGATACATGAAAGTAAATAAAAACATAATTAAAAGAAATACATATGATAGAAGAAAGTTTAAACATACTAAAATCAAACAGTTCCAAATAGGAAAAGATAATTTATACTAAGAAATCAGCAACATCCAAATGGGTAAAATCAACATCTTCAAACTCAGAATTCTCAGCCTTATCAATATTCAAATCAACATCTTTAAACTTGGAATTCTCAACATGATTTATTTCAGTCTTTGACCCTTTACCATTACTTTTTGGTGATTCTTGATAAAGTTCAACCAAGTGTCTTGGCGTACGACAGTTACGAGACCAATGACCTTTGCCACCACAACGATAACATGCATTTTCAGAATGCTTGTTATTCCCACTAGTTTCCCTCCTGGGGTTCTTTTCAATCTTCCCCCCCCCTTTAGGGTGAGAATTTGATCCACCACGATTTGGACCACGACCACGGCCACGCCCACGACCACGGTTGTAGCCACCTTTACGTCCACGTCCTTGGCCACTAAAATATTCATTACTTACTACATTCACTTCTGGGAATGGAGTTGAACCTGTTGGACGGGATTCATGATTTTTCAATAAAATCTCATTATTTTGTTCAGCCACAAGGAGACAAGAAATTAATTCAGCATATTTCTTGAAACCTTTTTCACGATATTGCTGCTGCAGGAGCAAATTGGATGCATGAAATGTGGAGAATGTTTTCTCTAACATATCTTCATCAATAATCTTTTCTCCACATAATTTTAATTGAGAAGTAATTCTGAACATGGCTGAGTTATACTCGCTCACAGTTTTAAAATCTTGTAAACGCAGATGCATCCAGTTATAACGAGCTTTTGGGAGGATGACCATCTTCTGGTGATCATACCTTTCTTTTATATTGTTCCAAAGAACCAGTGGGTCTTTCACTGTCAAATATTCAATTTTTAAACTTTCATGTAAATGGTGGCGAAGGAAAATCATGGATTTGGCTTTATCTTGATTAGATGCTTGATTTCCTTCTTTAATTGTGTCTTCTAGACCATGGGCATTCAGATGGATTTCCGCATCCAGCATCCAAGATAAATAATTCTTTCCGGTAATATCAAGAGCCACAAATTCAAGTTTTGCCAGGTTTGTTCTTGTTGTGTTTGTCATGGTTCATACTAATTAAAAAAAAAAGAATTATTAACATAGAAATACGGATGATAATAGTATGAAATTTAGAAAGACAATAAGTAAAGTATAATAATAGGAATTAAAACTTTAGGGCTTCGAGCCACATAGTTCTCATAACGAGAAATTAAATTTATATGGCTTCTGGCCATAAAATTAAGAAATTAAAATGATATGACTTCTGTGCATAAAATTAAGAAATTAAAATGATATGACTTCTGGTCATATAATTTTAGAATAGAAAACAGAGGTGTATGGCTTCTGGCCATAGTAATATTAATAACATAAAAGATTAATATAGAATTAAAGATATTATAACATTAAAGATTAGTAGTAATAACATAACATTAACAATAAAATAAAAGCTTAAAAGTAAATGTTGTGTTAGCAACATAAAAGTAAATGTTATGTTAACAACATAAAAATAAATGTTATCTTATGTTAAAGTTAGTAACATATATTGTGCAAAATTAAAGCATTATGCAATAGTAAAACAATCATAAATTACTATGCAATTACTGTGCATGAATAAAATTGATGGATGAATAATGATAAATAGTAAAAGTACTATATAAAATAGTAAATAATCTCTAATCTTAACCATGGAACCTGATGTATAAAAACAATCGGTAAAAGAGTATTTTTAATTCCATATAGTGGTTTAGATTATCCCAGATATATAAATAAACATATAATAAAATCATTAAAGAAAGTTGATGAAATCGTTAAAGAAATTATACCCTCGTTATAGCTTTCGTGCTGATAATGTGTTATGAAACTAAGTAAAATATAATAGAGATTAAGATGAGGGAGATGGAGAAATGCAATAGAGAAATAGAGAGCAAGGAGAGAGTGATTCTTCTTTCTATTATTGTAGCTCAACCTTTGATACATGCCTATTATATATAGGCAATCAATCTTTAACTTCCATTATAAGAGTTACATACAAAAGATTAAATCTACATAATGGTATATTATAGAGTTTTGTAAGTTATATAAAACTCCCACTAAGCCATTCATGTAATAGGTTATATGGCTTCAAGTGTAGAATTCCAAAAGACTTTTCTTGAAAGATTATGGACATTCACACTAATATTGGAATATTTATAACATAATTCACATTTTTAAATGTCTAATTTATATTATTCATTAGTTGCGGGGACGGACCCAGTAATGGTAATTAGGAGGGACGAAATTACAGAAACGACCCATAATTTCAGGAAATCACATGTTAACCTCATAAAATTTTTAATCTTTTCACTTTAGTCCCTTTATGAAACTATTAAAGAGGACTAAAGTGAAAATACTGAAATTTTATGAGGTTGAACTGTGATTTCCTAAAATTTTTGGAAGTAAATACCCTTTTTGGTCCCTGGAAAAAAGTACGGACCCCTTTTTGATCCCTAACTAAAAATAACTCGTCCCGTCATCCCTGGAAATCAAAAAACATCCCACGTTAGTCCTTCCATCAGTTAGCTCCTAACGGCGTCACTAACGTTGCTGATGTGTAACGTGAGTTGGTCCAGTCACATGCCACGTAGGAAGGCCAAAACGACGTCGTTTATAATTTCATGAGTAAATACCCTTTTTGGTCCCTGGAAAAAAGTACGGACCCCTTTTTTATCCCTAACTAAAAATAACTCGTCCCGTCATCCATGAGAAATCAAAAAACATCCCACGTTAGTCCTTGCATCAGTTAGCTCCTAACGGCGCCACTAACGTTGTTGATGTGTAATGATGTCTATGGTCGTCAAATATAACTTCGTCTTTAACTTCGTATACGTTATCGTCAACTCCATCGGTTCTATGGTCGTCAAATGATGTCTATCTTCAGTTCCTTCGATGCTCTCTGCGCCGAGTTTTCCTTTGGTCAGAGATCGCGCTTGTCTATTGATGCCTCAAATCTCAAGCCCAAGCCCGAGCAGAAGCTTTCTTCTCCCAAGAAGAAACCGCATCTCCAGATAACTCCAAGGCGTCGCCGCCATCGCCATCAACGCAACCCGATGGAGCCAAGCGACAACGGCAGCGCTTCTCGCCTAGGTTTGCGCCGGAGTTAGATAGTGTTCACTACTTTGAATCTTTATACTTCTCTAAATCCAACAGTGAGGTCAGTGAATAGACTTTTCAACGAGTAAAAATGTTGAAGGTAACGAAGCACCCTGCACCAACTCATGTTACACATCAGCAACGTTAGTGATGCCGTTAGGAGCTAACTGACGGAAGAACTAACATGAGATGTTTTTTGATTTCCCAGGGATGACGGGACGAGTTATTTTTAGTTAAGGATCAAAAATGGGTCCGTACTTTTTTCCAGGGACCAAAAAGGGTATTTATATAAACGACGTCGTTTTGGCCTTCCTACGTGGCATGTGACTGGACCAACTCACGTTACACATCAGCAACGTTAGTGACGCCGTTAGGAGCTAACTGACGGAAGGACTAACGTGGGATGTTTTTTGATTTCCCAGGGATGACGGGACGAGTTATTTTTAGTTAGGGATCAAAAAGGGGTCCGTACTTTTTTCCAGGGACCAAAAAATGTATTTACTCAATTTTTGGTTTTTCTCTATAATTTTAGGGGGTAGGGGTCACCCCTAGCCCCCTAATTCCGTCCTTGATTAGTTGTTAGTTAAATACACCTAACAATCTTTCGTGGCAAATTAAATGCTGGTTCATATTGGTAATTAAAATCCCCTATGAAACTAAACATTTGTGATAGACAAATAATGATCGGATATGCATTATATTATATTATTATTTAATTGAAAGTGACAATTTCCGACTTAGATTTAATCTATAATTTCAACTATTCTGACAGTTGTTATCAACTCATAGGATGGGAGAAGTGACAAAGGAAGATGACACGTCACCATGCCGCAAAATCGAAATCAAAAAGTTACTTCATTACCTAACCCTTATCTATGTAATATGTGCTTCTAGAATCAGCATTATGACATTAATTATTATTGTTTTTATTATAATATACCAACTAACAAGTTTATTTAATCCTTTTTATAAGAGACTTGTTTGTTCCTAAGGAGTATTAATTATTTATTTTCATATATGCCCTAATTAATAAGGGTAGTGGATGTGAATAAGAATTATATAATATTAATAAAGTTTAGTGTAATTAGTAGAAGTAATATTGAAAGTTGTTTAAATTGTAGGGCAACTTTATTGATTTTAACTATTTTTATTAGTTTATGAGAATTATTAGTTAGTGTCTTATAATAAAGACTAGAGGAAGTACAAATTAACCCAATATCACTCTTACATTCTAATTATTATCTTAGGCCATTCTTAGCCTTTGACTGTCCACAAATCAATAATAAACATTCCTCACTTTGTTCATTCTACACGATGACCGGGAAAACCAGCACGTATGGAGAGTATTACGTATCTATCACCTGTGAGTACAGTTCATTTTGAAGAATCCAGCATAATGGGAAAATGTTAAAATGGAAAGAGTATTATTCAAAAAAAAATTATTTTAATACTTTATAAATATTAGTAAGAAAGTTGTTGCTATCGAGAACAGTAATGAATATAAACAAAAGAAAGTCCCCCTGAATTTTATCCCCTAATTAGTATTTTAACTTCTCATGCGTAATAATTCAAAAAACTGTTATTTTAATCTTATATCTTTATGTTTAAACCCTGTTATTAGATGATTATACTTTTCGGTTCTTAATATAAGATCTATTTATCTAATTTGATTAGATTAATGTAATTCTCCCTCCATGTTTCTCTTACTTGATTGTTGTTGAGAGAGTATCAATAAGGATAAATTAGGAAAATATTAACAAATAAATATTATATTTAAGATCAAGATCAACTCTCCAATTATATCATATATTAACCAAGGAGGGGTATTAGTTAAAAAAAATTGGACAAATTATTGTGTCAACCTGGTTTGCTACGTTATTTGTGGTCTAACTAATTAAAATATAACAACTCATTAACTGATTTGACATACGTTCTAAATATTAGCTGACATTTTGGTAAAATTAAAAGATTTCACAAGATTTACTTTTTAATTACTTATTAAATCTTAATTAGGGGATTCGTTTTTTTAAGAAAAATAAACATGTGAATCATATGAACAGTCAACTAGAATTAATGTTAATGGAGTTGTTGTATTTTGAGTGGTTAGGTCAAGAATCTCATTCCAAGAATTTCTACAAAAAGTAGATGATGTGGTATAATGCAAGATTTGCGTGAGCATTACGTACCATATTCCGTATATAGTGCTAAAGGATTTTGGGAAAATCCATTTCAAGGCCCTCTTAGGACTGACAATTCTAAAAAAGGCCCTAAGATTTGACAATCCCGAGAAAGGCCCAGGGACCTTTTAGGATTTTCAAAATTTTGGTGAGTTGTCAACGGAGGCGATATAGTTGTTAACAGGTAGGTTTTAACAACTAAATCAGCCCCATTAACAACACTTTGCTAACAACTATATCAGCCCCGTTGACAACTATATCAGTACCCCGTTAACAACTATATCAGCCCCGTTGACAACTCACCCAAGATTCTGAAAATCCCAGAAAAGGCCCTGGGGCCTTTTTTGGGATTATCAGAATCTTGGGGCCTTTAGGATTATCAGCATTAAAAGGACCTTGAAAATGATTTTCCCAAGGATTTTCTATGTTGTGTTGGAACTTGCACGACTAGGCATCTATGGATCATAAACAATTATAATGGGTATAGTAGTAAACATGAGGATAATTTATTTTTGCAGTTGACTTTGACTTTAACGGTTTTTTATTTGCAAACTGAATTTTTAAGGGATTAATATATTCATTCATTCCAAAATATAACATATTTATGTAAAATTTAGAAAATACCAAATTTTGCATATGTTAGTTTATAAGAAAATAATTAATTGAAATGAGTAACGTGAGATGATATAAATTTAATATGATATGATACC
>JAMWYP010001014.1:0-10388 GCA_025563575.1 Acacia pycnantha
CAATTGCCCCTAGAAAGCGCAAAACAGCCCCAAAAAGAGCCACAAGCAATTTGGGGCGGAAACACGTGAATTTCAGAAAACTCTACCATTTTGGATTCCTTGTGGGAAACCAATTGAGGAGGAGGATTTTCGTGTTAATCTGAGCCCCGTGGAGCAATTGCCCCTTGAAAGCCCAAAAAAGCCCCCAAAAAGAGCCACGAGCAATTTGGGGGCGGAAACGCGTGAATTTCGGAAAACTCTCTACCATTTTGGATTCCTTGTGGGAAACCCATTGAGGAGGGGAATTTTCGTGGGAATCCAAGCCCCGTGGACCAATTGCCCCTTGAAAGCCCAAAAAAGCCCCCAAAAAGAGCCACGAGCAATTTGGGGACGGAAACGCGTGAATTTCGGAAAACTCTCTACCATTTTGGATTCCTTGTGGGAAACCCATTGAGGAGGGGGATTTTCGTGGAAATCCGAGCCCCGTGGAGCAATTGCCCCTTGAAAGGGCAAAAAAGCCCGCAAAACGAGCCACGAGCAATTTGGGGGCGGAAACGCGTGAATTTCGGAAAACTCTCTACCATTTTGGATTCCTTGTGGGAAACCAATTGAGGAGGAGGATTTTCGTGTTAATCGGAGCCCCGTGGAGCAATTGCCCCTTGAAAGCCCAAAAAGCCCGCAAAAAGAGCCACGAGCAATTTGGGGCGGAAACGCGTGAATTTCGGAAAACTCTCTACCATTTTGGATTCCTTGTGGGAAACCAATTGAGGAGGAGGATTTTCGTGTTAATCTGAGCCCCGTGGACCAATTGCCCCTTGAAAGCGCAAAACAGCCCGCAAAACGAGCCACGAGCAATTTGGGGGCAAAAACGCGTGAATTTCGGAAAACATTCTACTATTTTGGATTCCTTGTGCGAAACCAATTGAGGAGGAGGATTTTCGTGTTAATCTGAGCCCCGTGGAGCAATTGCCCCTTGAAAGCCCAAAACAGCCGCCAAAAAGAGTCACGAGCAATTTGGGGGCGGAAACGCGTGAATTTCGGAAAACTCTCTACCATTTTGGATTCCTTGTGGGAAACCCATTGAGGAGGGGGATTTTCGTGGAAATCCGAGCCCCGTGGAGCAATTGCCCCTTGAAAGCCCAAAACAGCCCGCAAAACGAGCCACGAGCAATTTGGGGGCAGAAACGCGTGAATTTCGGAAAACTGTCTACCATTTTGGATTCCTTGTGGGAAACCAATTGAGGAGGAGGATTTTCCTGTTAATCTGAGCCCCGTGGAGCAATTGCCCCTTCAAAGCCCAAAACAGCCCCAAAAAGAGCCACGAGCAATTTGGGTGGGGAAACACGTGAATTTCGGAAAACTCTCTACCATTTTGGATTCCTTGTGGGAAACCCATTGAGGAGGGGGATTTTTGTGGAAATGCGAGCCCCGTGGAGCAATTGCCCCTTGAAAGCGCAAAAAAGCCCCCAAAACGAGCCACGAGCAATTTGGGGGCGGAAACACGTGAATTTCGGAAAACTCTCTACCATTTTGGATTCCTTGTGGGAAACCAATTGAGGAGGAGGATTTTCGTGTTAATCTGAGCCCCGTGGAGCAATTGCCCCTTGAAAGCCCAAAACAGCCCCCAAAAAGAGCCACGAGCAATTTGGGGCGGAAACGCGTGAATTTTGGAAAACTCTCTACCATTTTGGATTCCTTGTGCGAAACCAATTGAGGAGGGGCATTTTTGTGGAAATCCGAGCCCCGTGGAGCAATTGCCCCTTGAAAGCCCAAAACAGCCCCCAAAAAGAGCCACGAGCAATTTGGGGGCGGAAACACGTGAATTTCGGAAAACTGTCTACCATTTTGGATTCCTTGTGGGATACCAATTGAGGAGGAGGAGTTTCCTGTTAATCTGAGCCCCGTGGAGCAATTGCCCCTTGAAAGCCCAAAACAGCCCCCAAAAAGAGCCACGAGCAATTTGGGGGCGGAAACGCGTGAATTTCGGAAAACTGTCTACCATTTTGGATTCCTTGTGGGAAACCAATTGAGGAGGAGGATTTTCGTGTTAATCTGAGCCCCGTGGAGCAATTGCCCCTTGAAAGCCCAAAACAGCCCCCAAAAAGAGCCACGAGCAATTTGGGGGCGGAAACACGTGAATTTCGGAAAACTCTCTACCATTTTGGATTCCTTGTGGGAAACCCATTGAGGAGGAGGATTTTCGTGTTAATCTGAGCCCCGTGGACCAATTGCCCCTTGAAAGCGCAAAACAGCCCGCAAAACGAGCCACGAGCAATTTGGGGGCAAAAACGCGTGAATTTCGGAAAACATTCTACGATTTTGGATTCCTTGTGCGAAACCAATTGAGGAGGAGGATTTTCGTGTTAATCTGAGCCCCGTGGAGCAATTGCCCGTTGAAAGCCCAAAACAGCCCCCAAAAAGAGGCACGAGCAATTTGGGGGCGGAAACACGTGAATTTCGGAAAACTCTCTACCATTTTGGATTCCTTGTGGGAAACCCATTGAGGAGGAGGATTTTCGTGGAAATCCGAGCCCCGTGGACCAATTGCCCCTTGAAAGCGCAAAACAGCCCGCAAAACGAGCCACGAGCAATTTGGGGGCAAAAACGCGTGAATTTCGGAAAACTCTCTACCATTTTGGATTCCTTGTGGGAAACCAATTGAGGAGGAGGATTTTCGTGTTAATCTGAGCCCCGTGGAGCAATTGCCCCTTGAAAGCCCAAAACAGCCCCAAAAAGAGCCACGAGCAATTTGGGGGCGGAAACGCGTGAATTTCGGAAAACTCTCTACCATTTTGGATTCCTTGTGGGAAACCCATTGAGGAGGGGGCTTTTCGTGGGAATCCAAGCCCCGTGGACCAATTGCCCCTTGAAAGCGCAAAACAGCCCGCAAAACGAGCCACGAGCAATTTGGGGGCAAAAACGCGTGAATTTCGGAAAACTGTCTACCATTTTGGATTCCTTGTGGGAAACCAATTGAGGAGGAGGATTTTCCTGTTAATCTGAGCCCCGTGGAGCAATTGCCCCTTGAAAGCCCAAAACAGCCCCCAAAAAGAGCCACGAGCAATTTGGGGGCGGAAACGCGTGAATTTCGGAAAACTCTCTACCATTTTGGATTCCTTGTGGGAAACCAATTGAGGAGGAGGATTTTCGTGTTAATCTGAGCCCCGTGGAGCAATTGCCCCTTGAAAGCCCAATACAGCCCCCAAAACGAGCCACGAGCAATTAAGGGGCGGAAACGCGTGAATTTCGGAAAACTCTCTACGATTTTGGATTCCTTGTGCGAAACCAATTGAGGAGGAGGATTTTCGTGGAAATCCGAGCCCCGTGGAGCAATAGCCCCTTGAAAGCCCAAAACAGCTCCAAAAACGAGCGACGAGCAATTTGGGGGCGGAAACGCGTGAATTTCGGAAAACTCTCTACCATTTTGGATTCCTTGTGGGAAACCAATTGAGGAGGAGGATTTTCGTGTTAATCTGAGCCCCGTGGAGCAATTGCCCCTTGAAAGCCCAAAACAGCCCCAAAAAAGAGCCACGAGCAATTTGGGGGCGGAAACGCGTGAATTTCGGAAAACTCTCTACCATTTTGGATTCCTTGTGCGAAACCAATTGAGGAGGAGGATTTTCGTGTTAATCTGAGCCCCGTGGAGCAATTGCCCCTTGAAAGCCCAAAAAAGCCCCCAAAAAGAGCCACGAGCAATTTGGGGGCGGAAACGCGTGAATTTCGGAAAACTCTCTACCATTTTGGATTCCTTGTGGGAAACCCATTGAGGAGGGGGATTTTCGTGTTAATCCGAGCCCCGTGGAGCAATTGCCCCTTGAAAGCCCAAAACAGCCCTCAAAACGAGCCACGAGCAATTTGGGGGCGGAAACGCGTGAATTTCGGAAAACTCTCTACCATTTTGGATTCCTTGTGCGAAACCAATTGAGGAGGAGGATTTTCGTGTTAATCTGAGCCCCGTGGAGCAATTGCCCCTTGAAAGCCCAAAAAAGCCCCCAAAAAGAGCCACGAGCAATTTGGGGGCGGAAACGCGTGAATTTCGGAAAACTCTCTACCATTTTGGATTCCTTGTGGGAAACCCATTGAGGAGGGGGATTTTCGTGGAAATCCGAGCCCCGTGGAGCAATTGCCCCTTGAAAGCCCAAAACAGCCCGCAAAACGAGCCACGAGCAATTTGGGGGCGGAAACGCGTGAATTTCGGAAAACTCTCTACCATTTTGGATTCCTTGTGGGAAACCAATTGAGGAGGAGGATTTTCGTGTTAATCTGAGCCCCGTGGAGCAATTGCCCCTTGAAAGCCCAAAACAGCCCCCAAAAAGAGCCACGAGCAATTTGGGGGCGGAAACACGTGAATTTCGGAAAACTCTCTACCATTTTGGATTCCTTGTGGGAAACCCATTGAGGAGGGGGATTTTCGTGTTAATCTGAGCCCCGTGGAGCAATTGCCCCTTGAAAGCCCAAAACAGCCCCAAAAAGAGCCACGAGCAATTTGGGGGCGGAAACACGTGAATTTCGGAAAACTCCCTACCATTTTGGATTCGTTGTGGAAAATCGATTAAGGAGGGGGATTTTTGTGGAAATCCGAACCCCGTGGAGCAATAGCCCCTTGAAAGCCCAAAACAGCCCCAAAAACGAGCCACGAGCAATTTGGGGGCAGAAACACGTGAATTTCGGAAAACTCTCTACCATTTTGGATTCCTTGTGGGAAACCCATTGAGGAGGGGTATTTTCGTGGAAATCTGAGCCCCGTGGAGCAATAGCCCCTTGAAAGCCCAAAACAGCCCCAAAAACGAGCCACGAGCAATTTGGGGGCAAAATCGCGTGAATTTCGGAAAACTGTCTACCATTTTGGATTCCTTGTGGGAAACCAATTGAGGAGGAGGATTTTCGTGTTAATCTGAGCCCCGTGGAGCAATTGCCCCTTGAAAGCCCAAAACAGCCCCAAAAAGAGCCACGAGCAATTTGGGTGCGGAAACACGTGAATTTCGGAAAACTCTCTACCATTTTGGATTCCTTGTGGGAAACCCATTGAGGAGGGGATTTTCGTGGAAATCCGAGCCCCGTGGAGCAATTGCCCCTTGAAAGCGCAAAACCGCCCTCAAAACGAGCCACGAGCAATTTGGGGGCGGAAACGCGTGAATTTCGGAAAACTCTCTACCATTTTGGATTCCTTGTGCGAAACCAATTGAGGAGGAGGATTTTCGTGTTAATCTGAGCCCCGTGGAGCAATTGCCCCTTGAAAGCCCAAAAAAGCCCCCAAAAAGAGCCACGAGCAATTTGGGGGCGGAAACGCGTGAATTTCGGAAAACTCTCTACCATTTTGGATTCCTTGTGGGAAACCAATTGAGGAGGAGGATTTTCGTGTTAATCTGAGCCCCGTGGAGCAATTGCCCCTTGAAAGCCCAAAACAGCCCCAAAAAGAGCCACGAGCAATTTGGGGGCGGAAACGCGTGAATTTCGGAAAACTCTCTACCATTTTGGATTCCTTGTGGGAAACCCATTGAGGAGGGGGATTTTCGTGGAAATCCGAGCCCCGTGGACCAATTGCCCCTTGAAAGGGCAAAAAAGCCCGCAAAACGAGCCACGAGCAATTTGGGGTAAAAACGCGTGAATTTCGGAAAACTCTCTACCATTTTGGATTCCTTGTGCGAAACCAATTGAGGAGGAGGATTTTCGTGTTAATCTGAGCCCCGTGGAGCAATTGCCCCTTGAAAGCCCAAAAAAGCCCCCAAAAAGAGCCACGAGCAATTTGGGGGCGGAAACGCGTGAATTTCGGAAAACTCTCTACCATTTTGGATTCCTTGTGGGAAACCAATTGAGGAGGAGGATTTTCGTGGAAATCCGAGCCCCGTGGAGCAATTGCCCCTTGAAAGCCCAAAACAGCCCGCAAAACGAGCCACGAGCAATTTGGGGGCGGAAACGCGTGAATTTCGGAAAACTCTCTACCATTTTGGATTCCTTGTGGGAAACCAATTGAGGAGGAGGATTTTCGTGTTAATCTGAGCCCCGTGGAGCAATTGCCCCTTGAAAGCCCAAAACAGCCCCCAAAAAGAGCCACGAGCAATTTAGGGGCGGAAACACGTGAATTTCGGAAAACTCTCTACCATTTTGGATTCCTTGTGGGAAACCCATTGAGGAGGGGGATTTTCGTGGAAATCCGAGCCCCGTGGACCAATTGCCCCTTGAAAGGGCAAAAAAGCCCGCAAAACGAGCCACGAGCAATTTGGGGGCACAAACGCGTGAATTTCGGAAAACATTCTACTATTTTGGATTCCTTGTGCGAAACCAATTGAGGAGGAGGATTTTCGTGTTAATCTGAGCCCCGTGGAGCAATTGCCCCTTGAAAGCCCAAAACAGCCCCCAAAAAGAGCCACGAGCAATTTGGGGGCGGAAACGCGTGAATTTCGGAAAACTCTCTACCATTTTGGATTCCTTGTGGGAAACCCATTGAGGAGGGGGCTTTTCGTGGGAATCCAAGCCCCGTGGACCAATTGCCCCTTGCAAGCCCAAAACAGCCCCCAAAAAGAGCCACGAGCAATTTGGGGGCGGAAACACGTGAATTTCGGAAAACTCTCTACCATTTTGGATTCCTTGTGGGAAACCCATTGAGGAGGAGGATTTTCGTGTTAATCTGAGCCCCGTGGAGCAATTGCCCCTTGAAAGCCCAATACAGCCCCCAAAACGAGCCACGAGCAATTAAGGGGCGGAAACGCGTGAATTTCGGAAAACTCTCTACCATTTTGGATTCCTTGTGCGAAACCAATTGAGGAGGAGGATTTTCGTGTTAATCTGAGCCCCGTGGAGCAATTGCCCCTTGAAAGCCCAAAACAGCCCCCAAAAAGAGCCACGAGCAATTTGGGGGCGGAAACACGTGAATTTCGGAAAACTCTCTACCATTTTGGATTCCTTGTGGGAAACCCATTGAGGAGGGGTATTTTCGTGGGAATCCCAGCCCCGTGGACCAATTGCCCCTTGAAAGGGCAAAACAGCCCGCAAAACGAGCCACGAGCAATTTGGGGGCAAAACGCGTGAATTTCGGAAAACATTCTACTATTTTGGATTCCTTGTGGGAAACCAATTGAGGAGGAGGATTTTCGTGTTAATCTGAGCCCCGTGGAGCAATTGCCCCTTGAAAGCCCAAAACAGCCCCCAAAAAGAGGCACGAGCAATTTGGGGGCGGAAACGCGTGAATTTCGGAAAACTCTCTACCATTTTGGATTCCTTGTGGCAAATCGATTGAGGAGGGGCATTTTTGTGGAAATCCGAGCCCCGTGGAGCAATTGCCCCTTGAAAGCCCAATACAGCCCCCAAAACGAGCCACGAGCAATTAAGGGGCGGAAACGCGTGAATTTCGGAAAACTCTCTACGATTTTGGATTCCTTGTGCGAAACCAATTGAGGAGGAGGATTTTCGTGTTAATCGGAGCCCCGTGGAGCAATTGCCCCTTCAACAGCTCCAAAAACGAGCGACGAGCAATTTGGGGGCGGAAACACGTGAATTTCGGAAAACTCTCTACCATTTTGGATTCCTTGTGGGAAACCCATTGAGGAGGGGGATTTTCGTGGAAATCCGAGCCCCGTGGACCAATTGCCCCTTGAAAGCCCAAAACAGCCCGCAAAACGAGCCACGAGCAATTTGGGGGCGGAAACGCGTGAATTTCGGAAAACTCTCTACCATTTTGGATTCCTTGTGGGAAACCCATTGAGGAGGATGATTTTTGTGGAAATCCGAGCCCCGTGGAGCAATTGCCCCTTGAAAGCCCAAAACAGCTCCCAAAACGAGCCACGAGCAATTTGGGGGCGGAAACGCGTGAATTTCGGAAAACTCTCTACCATTTTGGATTCCTTGTGGGAAACCCATTGAGGAGGGGGATTTTCGTGGGAATCCGAGCCCCGTGGACCAATTGCCCCTTGAAAGCCCAAAAAGCCCCCAAAACGAGCCACGAGCAATTTGGGGGCGGAAACGCGTGAATTTCGGAAAACTCTCTACCATTTTGGATTCCTTGTGGGAAACCAATTGAGGAGGAGGATTTTCGTGTTAATCGGAGCCCCGTGGAGCAATTGCCCCTTGAAAGCCCAAAAAGCCCCAAAAAGAGCCACGAGCAATTTGGGGGCGGAAACACGTGAATTTCGGAAAACTCTCTACCATTTTGGATTCCTTGTGGGAAACCCATTGAGGAGGGGGATTTTCGTGGAAATCCGAGCCCCGTGGAGCAATAGCCCCTTGAAAGCCCAAAACAGCCCCAAAAACGAGCCACGAGCAATTTGGGGGCAAAAACGCGTGAATTTCGGAAAACTATCTACCATTTTGGATTCCTTGTGGGAAACCAATTGAGGAGGAGGATTTTCGTGTTAATCTGAGCCCCGTGGAGCAATTGCCCCTTGAAAGCCCAAAACAGCCCCCAAAAGAGCCACGAGCAATTTGGGGGCGGAAACGCGTGAATTTCGGAAAACTCTCTACCATTTTGGATTCCTTGTGGCAAACCAATTGAGGAGGGGCATTTTTGTGGAAGTCCGAGCCCCGTGGAGCAATTGCCCCTTGAATGCCCAAAAAGCCCGCAAAAAGAGCCACGAGCAATTTGGGGGCGGAAACGCGTGAATTTCGGAAAACTCTCTACCATTTTGGATTCCTTGTGGCAAATCGATTGAGGAGGGGCATTTTTGTGGAAATCCGAGCCCCGTGGAGCAATAGCCCCTTGAAAGCCCAAAACAGCTCCAAAAACGAGCGACGAGCAATTTGGGGGCGGAAACGCGTGAATTTCGGAAAACTCTCTACCATTTTGGATTCCTTGTGGGAAACCAATTGAGGAGGAGGATTTTCCTGTTAATCTGAGCCCCGTGGAGCAATTGCCCCTTGAAAGCCCAAAACAGCCCCCAAAATGAGCCACGAGCAATTTGCGGGCAAAAACGCGTGAATTTCGGAAAACTGTCTACCATTTTCGATTCCTTGTGGAAAATCGGTTGAGGAGGGGGATTTTTGTGGAAATCCGAGCCCCGTGGAGCAATTGCCCTTGAAAGCCCAAAACAGCTCCAAAAACGAGCGACGAGCAATTTGGGGGCGGAAACGCGTGAATTTCGGAAAACTCTCTACCATTTTGGATTCCTTGTGGGAAACCCATTGAGGAGGGGGATTTTCGTGGAAATCCGAGCCCCGTGGAGCAATAGCCCCTTGAAAGGGCAAAAAAGCCCGCAAAACGAGCCACGAGCAATTTGGGGGCAAAAACGCGTGAATTTCGGAAAACATTCTACTATTTTGGATTCCTTGTGCGAAACCAATTGAGGAGGAGGATTTTCGTGTTAATCTGAGCCCCGTGGAGCAATTGCCCCTTGAAAGGGCAAAACAGCCCCCAAAAAGAGGCACGAGAAATTTAGGGGCGGAAACGCGTGAATTTTGGAAAACTCTCCACCATTTTGGATTCCTTGTGCGAAACCAATTGAGGAGGAGGATTTTTGTGGAAATCCGAGCCCCGTGGAGCAATAGCCCCTTGAAAGCCCAAAACAGCTCCAAAAACGAGCGACGAGCAATTTGGGGGCGGAAACACGTGAATTTCGGAAAACTCTCTACCATTTTGGATTCCTTGTGGGAAACCCATTGAGGAGGGGGATTTTCGTGGAAATCCGAGCCCCGTGGACCAATTGCCCCTTGAAAGGGCAAAAAGCCCGCAAAACGAGCCACGAGCAATTTGGGGGCACAAACGCGTGAATTTCGGAAAACATTCTACTATTTTGGATTCCTTGTGCGAAACCAATTGAGGAGGAGGATTTTCGTGTTAATCTGAGCCCCGTGGAGCAATTGCCCCTTGAAAGCCCAAAAAAGCCCCCAAAAAGAGCCACGAGCAATTTGGGGCGGAAACACGTGAATTTCGGAAAACTCTCTACCATTTTGGATTCCTTGTGGGAAACCCATTGAGGAGGGGGATTTTCGTGGAAATCCGAGCCCCGTGGAGCAATAGCCCCTTGAAAGGGCAAAAAAGCCCGCAAAACGAGCCACGAGCAATTTGGGGGCGGAAACACGTGAATTTCGGAAAACTCTCTACCATTTTGGATTCCTTGTGCGAAACCAATTGAGGAGGAGGATTTTCGTGTTAATCTGAGCCCCGTGGAGCAATTGCCCCTTGAAAGGGCAAAAAAGCCCGCAAAAAGAGCCACGAGCAATTTGGGGGCGGAAACACGTGAATTTCGGAAAACTCTCTACCATTTTGGATTCCTTGTGGAAATTCGATTGAGGAGGGGGATTTTCGTGTTAATCTGAGCCCCGTGGAGCAATTGCCCCTTGAAAGCCCAAAACAGCCCCAAAAAGAGCCACGAGCAATTTAGGGGCGGAAACACGTGAATTTCGGAAAACTCTCTACCATTTTGGATTCCTTGTGGGAAACCCATTGAGGAGGGGGATTTTTGTGGAAATCCGAGCCC
>JAMWYP010001015.1:0-10380 GCA_025563575.1 Acacia pycnantha
GTGCGGCCCTATCCATTTACGCTGGATGTACCCTATTGAAAGATCTATGAAATTCCTAAAAGGGTATGTAAAGAACGCATACCGTCCAGAAGCATAAATTGTTCATAAATATGTTTCTGAAGAGGTCATGGAATTCTGTCAAATGTAATTGGCCAAAGTAAGACATATTGGGCTTCCAAAACGTCAGCATGCTGAAGGGGGTAGACGAGGGGCTTCGGTAAAGAGTGTGGATCCTGATGAATTGTCACAAGTCCACTTATACATCTTGAATAATGTGTATGAAGTTCAAGCAGCATATATGCACATAAAGAAGCTGTAAGGAAAGAAAACCATCGAATGACCGAACAAAGGTTGATTAGGGAGCATAACAGAACTTTTGCAAACTGGTTCAAACAAAAGGTCGAGGGATCTGAATGTGTTTCTGATACAATGAAATGGTTAGCACGTGGTCCTGAGGTTGATGTCATAAGTTAGAATTCGTATGTGATCAATGGTTATACATTTTACACGAAGTCCCTAGATGATAGGAGCACAGTCCAGAACAGTGGTGTTATGTTAGAGGCTGAATCTATGCACTTCTCCAGTTCGAAAGACAAGAGGCCTAAATTGGCTGTCATGCCATATTATGAGGTTATTGAAGAGATTTGGGAGGTGGACTATGTCAAAATTAGATTTCCCATCTTCAAATGCAAGTGGGTTAATGTCAATAATGGTGTTCAGATCGATCGGCTAGGATTTACTTTAGTCGATGTCAATAGTAGAAGTTGTGGAGATGAACCTTTTATTATGGCAGACCATGCGAAACAAGTGTTCTATATCACCGATCAAGAAAATAAAATGTGGTCCGTAGCTCTCCAAGGAAAGAGGGTCATTGATATTGATGAGGAAAGTCATTCGAATTATGGTCTTCCGAGAGTACTCCTTTTCAAGGGGTCTAGGACATGAACGAAGAAGAAGAAGCGGATAATGAACCGGCATAAGAAATGATCATCAAGAAGGGATATGGGAGGATATCACTTTATAAAAGAGTCAATTCATAATGTAATATTCATATGCAGAATTCTTAGAAAACTTTAAGGTTTTAACTATATTATATTCCTTCTATGTTCTTAATTAAACAATGTCACGCTGACTATGAATTTGTTCTTGTTTTGTTTTTGTGGCAGGATCCGATTCAAAGGGGCATGTTATAAAAGAGGATGCATGTTACGTTGTTGGGTGGGAATCAGATGAAGGCATGGTGAATAATATATTGGACATGTATGTTGATTTACGTCTTTGTATTTGTAACTCATTGTGATTGTAAGTTATCTTAGCTTATTGTATAAATTACTTTAGCTGTTGTAGTCTTAAGAGGCCACATAACTCATGGTGGATAATATTTGTTTTCTTTTTCCCAATTCAATTTATTCATAATTGTTCATAGCTTGTAGCTTAAAGTATCGACTTTTATGTGCTGTTTTGGGTGGTGGATTTGTGTATATATATATCATTAGGAAGAACAGAACAAGGAAAAAATTCGGGAAAATTTATACCACAAATAAATAAGCCAGTCTTAAATGTTCAAATGTTAAGACCAGATGTATTTCTATGATTGGTCTTAAAGGTATTAAGCCGGTCTTAAAAGTTGGTCTTTTAAGACCGGTCTATTTATAAGTCCGGTCTAACAGTTCAATTTTTAAGACCGGATGTATATATCATCGGTCTTGAAATTCATTCTTTTAAGACCGGGTAATTAGTCGTCTGGTCTTACAATCTACTATTTTTTAGATCGGGTTTATATTTGTCCGGTCTTAATATTCGGATCTTTTAAGAGCGGTCGAGATTTGTCCGGTCTTAAAGTTTGAGTTTTAGGACCGAACAAAAAATATTTTAGATCTATTTAGTACGACTTTTAAGACCGAAGGTTTAAAATGTCCAGTCTAAAAGAAACTCTTTAAGACCGGTTTCAAGTTCGGTCTTAATAGGGAGACTTTTAATACCGCCTGGAACAATACCTGTCGCGGGTCCGGTCCTACGATACCTGTTTTGTCCGGTCTTAAAAGTCTTTTTTCCACCCGTGTATATACAAAAAGGAAAAATAAAAGTAAGCTTTGTTGTTTCTTTTTATTTATTTATATACACACACACACATAAAGCATATTTTATGTGGTGGCAATATTTATTAAACTAATTGTAGTGAAATAATAATAATAATAATAAATAAATAAATAAATAAATATTGTTATTATTGTTATTATTAAGAAAGGGAATAAATAATAAAGAGAATTATTAATTAATAAATAAATAAGAAGGATATTATTATTAAGGGAAATTTTAGGGGTTAATCCATTTTTAATCCTCTAAAAATTAATTCGCATAGTTAGTTACTTTGCGACATAAGAAATGACTAATGACAATGATAAACGTTAATAGGCATACCTTGACACCTCTACTGATCCCAGCACCTTCGGACGAAATTAAGGATTCAACCTTGAGGTGGTCAATTGTTATCTTAATAGCTTGTATGTATGTATTGCATGTATCTTCTTCACCCCTTCCTGTGTCAATAACTAGAATGAAAAAAAGGGAAATATCAAAGCATCCTAGAATAAATGATTGATCTCTATCAATAGACCTGCTAAAGCACCAAATATAGAGTACTTACCGCTGGTGCTATGAATGATCATGGTTGCTAGATAATTTTGCATGTGTACGTGTATCCTAGCAATGGATTGAGGCTGCGTGTCTCATAGGGCTGCATGTCCTAAAGGGCTGTGGTCAATAGACCTGCTAAAGCACCAAATATAGAGTACTTACCACTGGTGCTATGAATGATCATGGTTGCTAGATAATTTTGCATGTGTACGTGTATCCTAGCTATGGATTGAGGCTGCATGTCTCATAGGGTTGCATGTCCTAAAGGGCTGTGGTCCTTGGCCGTTAACTGCGATTACGATGCAACTTATTTATTGTGAATTATTCTATACTTATACATGTGTTATACTGTGATTTATATTTCATACCTCCATTTGAGATTAACTGTTACCCCTAGTGTTCATTCGTTTGAACTCCAGACCGCATGATTGAGACAGGTAGTGGTTTGGGATCAAGAGGCAAGATGCAGCTGTAAGGATTACAGTAAATGGAACTTTTTGGAAAAATACGAGTAGTTAGATTGTACTTTAATGTTTATCATCTTCTATTTTGGATTACTGTATTAACGTCCCACTTTGGGATGAATTCGAATCGCGAAAAAATTTATCCTCATATTTTCAAACTAAGTTATTTTATGAAAGTTTTATTCCGCAATTAAGTCGTTCAAATTATTTCAATGTCTGTGCGTTATAACTCTGATAAATAAAGGCGCATTTAGGACAGGCGTTACATATGTCATTAAAATTCATAGACTTAAATTTTTACAATATCTCTTGAAACCCAAATTATACAAGAATTGATCGTTTATCTTAGATATACACGCATATCAATAACTTTTGAGTTTCTTACTAATCAGCATTCAATTTGGGAACGAAATGGCAAATTAAAGATGGGAAATTGGTTAACTTTCTTAATGATCAATGGCTGCTTGATGGGAAGTGTATTAAAGATTTTTGTGTTCGGCAACCAACTGATGAGGAAAACCAGTTGACAGTGGCTGACTGGGCTAGTGGTGGATTATGGAATCTGACTGAGCTATCCAACTTAGTGTCTCCTGAGATTATTCTCAGACTTGCTGCTACTCTTCCACCGAGGGAAGGATCAGGTTCGGATTTTATGGCTTGGGGACCTTCAGCTAATGGCATGTTTTCTATTAAAAGTGCTTATTTCCTTGTGGAACAAAATCCCACTCACTTAAGACAGGAAATATTTAAAGATATTTGGAAATGGGAGGGTGCCGAAAGAATTAGAGTTTTTATGTGGAGGGTAATATTGAACAGACTCCCTACCAATCTTTGGAGGAGTTCTTGGTCCCAATCTTCGGCTAGCTGCGGATCGTGCAATCATGGTATGGAAGATATTCTACATATCCTGAAAGGGAACATAGGAAGGGAGGTGGGTAAATACTGGAAATTTATTTTTGGAGTGGCTATTTGGAAGCTATGGGGTTGGAGAAACCAATCGATTTTCGAAGATAATTTTTCTAAACCTGATAATCCTGAAATTATAATTCTGCATACATGGAAACTGTTTTCTATTTGCTCTGACCTTTCCCCTTACTTTGGGAGCTTTAAGGTTCAACATAGTTTGGGATGAAAAAAACCTGGTGCTGGCTGGTGGAAAATTAACGTGGATGGTGCTGTAAGTTCAAGGCTCTCTAAGGCAGGATGTGGTGGGGTCCTGAGGAGTGCCACTGGTTTATGGGTCGCTGGTTTTACCAAATGTCTGGGGATTTGTGATGCGTTCACTGCTGAATTATGGGCGGTTGTGGAAGGTTTATCTCTTGTTTGGGATTTGGGTATAAGGAAGGTTGAGTTGGAATCTGATTCAGCGATGTTGTTGCAATTTTGTCTAATGCTGCTGTAGTTTCGGACAGTTTATTGGTCTGTAAAATCAAAGATATGTTGGCTTGGGATTGGGATGTTACTGTTGTTCTTATTTCCAGGGAGATTAATAGGATAGCTGATGTTTTAGCTAAGACTGGTATATCTAAGTCTTCTATTCTTAGTACTTGTCCCTTACATCTAAGAGCATGGGTTGATCAAGAGTGTTTGGGATCAAGTTCCCCTTCTTTGTAATTTTTGTGGTAATATCTTTGGCTTTTTAGCCATCTTTTATATAAAAAAAAAACACATACAAATCCAATTCATCCAATAACTTTAAATATTTGGAGAACCATTATTGCTACGTTGCTCTTTTCACTTGTGAAACTTACTTAGAAGCTCTTTTCACTTGTGAAACTTACTTAGATGGTACACGCTCACACACACACATGTCATGTTTTATGGAGTCTACTCATCAAAATGGATTCAACTGGTACCTTTTGGGATTCTAGTTATTTTGTCATTCCTCTGGTTTGAAAGGTTGTAGTTGAAGAAAAAAAAATTGATTTGTTACTCAAGTAACATTTTGTTACTTGAGTAATTTTGAATAACTTCTCGGAATAATAACGTTTTGAACCAAAATTACTTGAGTAATAATAGTATTTGTTACTTGAGTAACATTTTGTTACTTGAGTAATTTTGTATAAGTTAAAATAGATTGTTCCATCAGAGATATTACTTGAGTAATTAATTAAACTAGCTCGAGTAACTACATTTGACAACCTCTGAACTTACCTTTGAAGTCGATATTACTTCGACTAATACCAAGAGTTACTCGAGTAATTTTCTACTGATTGTCCAAACGATATTTTGCATTCTGTGAACACTCAAGAACTTCATTAGATGGGGATTACTTGAGTAATTAAAACAACTTACTTGAGTAATTATAATCTTAACATAATTAATATTTACTGATTCAAAAACACAATTTCTTTTCAACAAAAGGCTTAAATCAATAAAGTCTTGTTATCATCAAAACTTCGAGAATCAACATAGCTTAGGAATATGGATAAATTGAGTTGGGTTTGGAATTATTTGGTTATTATATAATACAAGATTCAGAGCCTCAATTATTTATATTGAGTAATTGTGACTTAGGTTGGGAGAAATGTGGATTTTACTTTTGTAAGGCTGATAGATGTTATGTTCATGTCTCATAATCTTTCCTTGTTCTCACTTCAAATGAATTACTACTTCAAAGAATCTTTATGTTTTGGCACAAAAGTAGAGAGAAATCTTAATTTTTTGTCTTTATTTCCGTATACCACCCTTGAATGAACTTCATGTGGAGAACTGTTTCTTTGAGGAGATATTCCCATCATATATTGATCAAATTCCACCATTGAAGGAACTCCACCTTGCTAATTTGGATCAGCTCAAGAACATATAGACGGATGGTTCTCAGAGTTCCACAACTCAAAATCTACATATACTTCATGTTGAAAATTGTTCTTTGACTTGATTAAATTGGCACTATCCTCCTCCACTTCATTTGACAATTTAACAGTGTTGAAGATGTCCAAACTCCAAATGTCATCAACTCACCTATTTAGTGAAAATGCAGGGTTGAGATCATCGGGGTTAGTCTTAATGCTCCTAATGGCTGGCTAAGATATAATCAAAATTATTTAGGAAATAAAAATCAAATAATTAAACAAAAAATAAGAGGGATGAAGTGCATTGACCGGGAAATGCATGTTAATCAGAGTAGCTGCAAATTCAACTTGTTTCCTACTAAGAAAAATGTTTAGAAGTAAAAGCTAATCAGATTTAGACTGTCGATCGATCGAACAATCCAAATTTAACTTTTTTAAATCTAAATTTTTCTTTAAAAAATTATTTTAATTGATATAGAATGTAAAATAAATATAATCTTTCAACTACTAAATTTTTGAATTATATTTTTATATAAAAAAATTATCATTTCTAAAAAAACTCAAATATGGACTTTTCATATCAGAATTTGAATGGTTCAAATCTGATTAGCTCTCCTTACTAAACAAAGTGCTTAATATGAAAGCTGGTTCCAGATTTAACCTTCGTTGTACTCCCCATACTTTTGCATACAAAAAAAAAAAAAAAAAAGAATAACCTGATTGATTATGGAAACCGTTGATTATGGAAATTAGAGGAATGCTCTATGATGGTAAGAAGGGAACTCTACCACACACAGCGATGCTATTCGATGTGCAGATTTTTAAGCTCGTGAAGGTCACCAAACAGTCTAGGATTTAGTCCTATTTTTGAACTTCGAGCTTGGCTTGCCTTTGCTTTCAAAAACAAAAATATATATGAAGCAATAAATTGCCCTTGAGAATTCTCTATCTTTAATATGAGAACTGAACATTCTTAATTGATCGTGCCATATTACCAATGATTTTTTTTTTTATAAACACTATATTGCCCTTAAATTAAACTATTTGCTTCATTTATCATGTTTTATTGAGTTAATATAATATTTGGCCTTTATAGTTTTCTCTCATTTTAGTTTTGGTTCCTATGGTTTCAAATTGTAGACTTTGGTCTCTTTATGGGAAAAATGGTCTAAATCCTTATTAAACTATAAGGATCAATATTCTGTGCCTGTTTGGATCCTCTCTTTTTAGTTTTCTTCTCATTATAAGCAGAAGCTAGGCTAAATAGATTTTTACAAAAGCTCTTATAATTATAGCAACCAAAACTAAAATGAGGATAAATTATAAGAATGATTTGTTAACTGTTTTATATTTCAAATTATCAAGACCTTTTTAAATGAATTTAGTTTGACTTATAGACAACGGTTGTTTTCTCATTTTTACCCAAAAATAAATAAATAAAACCTTTTTGTGTGTTTTATGTGGCAAAGAAAAACAGGTTATTTTAAGATATATGAGATTTCATATGAACTAATTAATAATTCCCTTTTCCTTTGCACATTCAAAACTAAACCGTTGCTTTTAGAGTGTATTATTTGAATTAGCGGTGGGGAAATATATTTTGAATAAGATTAATTTATAATTATAATTTTGAGAATAGATTTAGTAGTAAAGATTTATAAGATTGATTTTGAGTATAATTCACTACGAGAGTTGAAAAGTTAAAACCATTATTTTCTTAAAATATACTCCTCCAGTCTTAATTATAAGACAACATTTGAGGGATGGTTTTAGTCCTAATTATAAGATAACATTTTAATTTTTGTCAATTTCTTCCTAAAATACCTCTATTATATTCTCTTAAGTGTGTTTGGTTTGGTGAGTATATATATGTGGTAATGGCTTTTAATTCACTTTTACTTATATCATTTTAAATTTATATAAGAGTATTTTAGAAAAATGAGTAAAATTAATTAATTTAATTCCTCTCCTTAATCTCCTCAAAATCAGTTAAATATGTCCTATAATTAGGACCAGAGGAAATACTATTTTAAACTTTAAACAAGACTTTGAGTATTGAGTTCTTTTCTATTTTCATGCAGAGAAAATTCGGAGTCCTCCCACGCGCAAGTAATGGCTTTAACGAGAGCAGTATAAGGACAAATGTACAATGCCCCACGCCAGCTCACTCGCGTCTGTGGAGTCTGAACAGTGAGAAATAAAAGGCTAACTTTAGAGTAAATATATTTTAAATCTAATCGACAAAATACGACCTTATTTTGGTCCCTAACAAAAAAGGCAAGTATTCGTCCTTTTTATAGACTAAAAAGGACATTTTGGAAATTTGTGAGGGATCAAAATGTCCACCAATCGACCCTTATTCGTCGCTTTTTATGGGACTAAAAATGGCATTTTTTTGTCGGAGACCAAAATAGGGTCTGTGTCTTTTGTCACTTTAGAAAGTGTATTTCTTTCTTAACTTTATCAGCCTTTGAAATTTGACCTCACCCCACTGCTCCCACATGTCACATACTCACATGTCTTTCCTGCAGCAAAGGACGCCCACAAGATATAGCCAAGCATCTCTATTTTCAACTGTTGAAATCAGTCCTAATAAGTTATCCAGCTAGGGGTAATTACACAGTGGTTCTAGGAAAGAGAAATAATAACAGCTGCCTTAAAATAATTAAGTTATATTGAAGTCTCATTATAGTTAATTTAGATTAATTATAGATGTGAAAAGATTAGGGAAAATTATATTTAAATACCATTAGAATTTGTAAAACCCCTAAATACCTATTGAATTTGTTGAAGGACTTAAAGGTATTAAGGACCATATGGGGATTTACAAATTTGGGTGAATTTACCCTTTTACCCTTAGTTTTAATAAATTTTAAAAAATAAAAATAACCCATTTGGAGGGCCACTGGACCAACCGGCCGGACAGCTGTAACCGCTAGTGTTTGGAAATCCGGCGATGGTTTTTTTTTTAAAGATTCGTTGAAAATGAGGGAGGTGGGGTTCAACCCCCACCTTCAATGGGACTCACTTGGTTCCTTTGATATATATTTGCATTAACAATATATATATTCTTCTTAACATTTTTTCATCAACAAACACTCTTGTAAATCCCATTACCGAATTTATAAATGTCAATTGAAGAATTGGTAATTGCCATTGAAAGATTTGTTATAATTGCACTTTTTCATCAAAGTAAATTATCACACATCTTTCAATGGAATTTTCTAGTTTGTTGTTCGGAGTTTACCATTTTTGTCTCTGAGGAAACAATAAATGAAAGTAGATTATCACAAATCTTTCAATAACATCTACAAATTCTTCAATGACATTTACAAATTTTTCAATGGCAGTTACGAGTTATTTTTTGAGGTTTACCATTTTTGTCTCTGAGTGAACAACAAATGAAAGTGAATTATCACAGTGGGGATGGAAACAGTTTATACCGTTATTCACGCGTGCCACATCAACCCAATGACTGTTTAAAATGAGTTGGGCCCCGCAAAATGACTCGTGAGGCCGCACAATGTGCCAACTTGAGCGCCAGGTTGCCCACTCGTGGCGGTCGCCGGAGTAGTTACCGTGGCCAATCCCATGATGCGGCGTGGATTTCATAACCACCTAATCCCAACGACTCAGACCATCTCCATGACGCGAACCACACCATCCCACCCAAACTGGGTGGTTCACCTTGAATATCCCAACTTTTCAAAAGCAATATAATTTTTTTTTTTCAAACAAAATCATTTGAAAACATCAGAGAAGTAGCAGCAGGTGATTGAGTAATCGATATGTATATATAAAACATCGTAAGTCTGTTTGGTTACAACAATGATGCAAACCGCGTGGTTCGGAAATATATAATAGCAAAGGAAAGCTTCCGCGTGAATCAATAAAAGGAAAGCTTAGCCGAACAACAAAAGGAAAGCTTCAAAGGGTCTTCTACTCGGTGCTTGCCTCTCTCCTCGGTCCTTAGTCCTCCCGACTCGACGCTATATAAGAGTTGAGATCCACACCGGATCTCGGGTAACTGTAACCTCATGTATACATACACACATATGGGTCACCAAACAACAACAAATAAACCACACCCAACCAATGCACACGTCGCTCTCGGCGCATTAAAGATGTACTGTCAGCATTATAAATGGTCGCTCCCAAGATTATAAATGTATCGCTCCGCCTTACAGATATATCGCTCCCATATGCATACAGTTATCTTCTAACATAATATGCATCCCAACAACACCCCACATATACACACCATACACACATCAAACACATACCATATACACATCGCATACACGCATACTATATCCATCAGAGTTAGTGTTACAGTACGCGAACGTACCTTCGTTGACGACGTTAGGTACTTCTGGCGGAAAAACGTACTTTTACGGGAAAACGTGAAACAGCGGCACGTCGGGCAGCGTAACGGCAGCAGATCAGAGTTTCTGATATCCTATCAGAATAATATCACTTCCATT
>JAMWYP010001016.1:0-10368 GCA_025563575.1 Acacia pycnantha
TTGCGAGTACAGATATCTATTTTTATTATATCGGATTGCATGCCTCTTGGTTCTACTAAATGAATAACTAACCATTTGCTTTGTCTTGCAGATCCGAGAATGGGAAAGAGGCCTTGTTTTGCTGAAGCTCTAACAAACCCCAGAGTTGTGAAAGTGGGGGCCAGCAAAAAACGATCCATGCCAGAAACCGAGACGGCTATAACTAGTAAAAGTAACCAGTCCAGCCCCACAAAAAGGTCCAAGACCTGCAAAACAATCCCGGCCCCTAAATCCTAAGAGACCGTTCCTACCAGGACAGAGATTCCTGTTCCAACTTCGACAGAGATTCCCGCTCCTTCTCTTTCTTAACTCTTCTTCCTCCGCTGACCATCCTGGAACTCTCCTATGCTGTCGTCTAGAAGGAAGGGGTACCTGTTCAGCTTAGTCACGTTATCAGTCCCCTAGAGTGCTTCCTTGAAACACCAAAATATGATACCATCGAGTTGCAGGAAATGGAAAACATAGAACAATACACCCTGAAAGCTACCGGGTTTGCCCGAAATTTAACCACGTTGAACGCGAGGTATGTTGTACAAGCAGCTGAACTGAAGAAGATCAAATTAGAAACCCGGGATCATATACGCAAAGCTAAAAACCTAATAAAGGCGGTCGAGGACGACACCCAAAAACGGGTGCAAGCGGCCGAGGCGGTGAGGGACAAGATGGGAGAAGAACTGCAAAAGGTCAAAGAGGACCTGGAGAAAGGGAGAGAAGACATGGAGAAAGAGAATTCAGAAATTGCATCAGCTTTGCTAGGATAGCGCTTGTGATAAGAAAGCCCTAGAGCTATTTATTAGTGATCTGGCTGCCTCCGATCTGCCTTGCATGCCGCCAACGCCACCATTGCTATAAAAGACGCGGCTATCAAGAAATCTGTATGGGAGTCTTTTGAAAATGCCCTAGAACAAATCCGGGTTTTGAATCCCGACATTGAATCAACATCTCCGGGATGGACTATATGTCCTTTGTGGATGGAGATAAGATAGTTCCGCTTTTTCCCTCTACCAATGATGTCGCCGAGAGACAGTTGGAGGGAGACCAGGAAGAGGGCGAGGATGACTAGGTTCAAACTGACACTAGGGCTCCATCTTGCTGAGGGCCGAGATGGCGGTTTCAGTTACTTTTTGATTGGGGTATTTGACGCTTGTTGATTGTTCTCTTTGTAATTTTTCCTCAAGTTAATAACCTGATTTATTTCCCTACAAGAATGTCCTGTAAGCAGTTCAATGATTAATGAAAAATACTTACTTGTCGCAAACTTTGTTCAGTCTGCTCATTACTTGTTCCACCTAGATGATTTTCTTAGCTTCATTCTCCCATTGCATTCGTTGCATTTTATAACCTCGATTTTATCTGCGAGTGTTATTCAATGACTGGGCCAGAGTCAAATATATTGCGTAGAATATTCATCTAGTATTATAACCAGGTTGTCTGTGAAGATTTTCATTAATCTATCACATATCACCCCAGCACTTTGACTGAAACTTAATTTGGAGTAAAGGCCTCCCGTCATATGTTTAAATACAGCTTTGTTTAACCAAACTTTAAACATTTAAGCCTGATCAGGGCCATCATGACAATTTACTTTATTACCCCCAACAAATTTTGATGCATCATATGACCACATGGGCCTTCAAGTTTTATCGGTTTCCTACGAAAACACGTTTTAACTATTTTTATGCTTTAAGTAAACTGGGCTTTGTACCCCAAGTCCATTGTTCCATATTTATTTGGAACCAGGTTTTGTACCCTGGGTTCGATCATCCATATCTACTAAGAACCAGGTTTTGTACCCTAAGTTCATTGCCCCATTTTTATTTGGGACTGGGTTTTGTACCCTGGGTTCGATCATCCATATCTACTAGGAACCAAGTTTCGTACCCTGAGTTCATCTCTCCATTTTTATTTGGGACCGGGTTTCGTACCCTAAATCCATTCATCATGTGAGTTTCTCCATTTGGAATTGGTTGATAATAAAGTTGATTGAATAACGGCATTGCCAACCTTACAAAATATTCCACATACAAGAATGAAATCAATGCATTCTAGTTTACCCCCGACAAATTTTAGTTGCATTCAAAGTCGGTTTCCGGGAACTTGTTGTCATCGTTATTTGACTTTCTTACTCTTTCATTTTCCTATTTCCGCTCCCAAATTGGGCTTCTACTATAGCCTTGTTGTTTGCGCTTGTTCTTTTGTCCTTGAGTTTCTATCACATATTGTCGCAGCTTTCCTTTTCACACAAACTTCTCTATAGCGTCCCGAAGATCTCAACATGCATCCGTGGTATGCCCTAGGCCATTGTGAAATGCACAATACTGGGATTAGTCTGCTCCAAGTCTATTGTAGGAAGGCTGTTGTCGCTATACTTTTTTCATTTCAGTTAAGGCTACCTCCACTTTTTTCATTTCGGTTAAGGCTACCTCCTTCTAAACTTGTGACCGCAATATATTCAAAGGAGTGTACTTGTCATGCCTCCCTTTTGTGTCATTCCTTTCTCCCTAGGATTTTCTTTCTAGATTACGTCCTCGGATTTCCCGCTTCTGACTGCCATGCTCTTCCTTTTCTCTTGAAGACCTTCCAGGCTGTTGCTTTTCCTTTGAAGGTGGGCTCTTTCCCCTCTCTTTGGTCGCGGCATTGGTGAGTTCCACTTGCTCCAGCTCCAAATACTTCTTTTCCTGCTCTCTAAAAGCCTCCAAGTTCTCGACGCGCTCCTTGAAGATAGATTTTGCTAGCCGGGATGAAGAATCTAAGCCGGCTATGAGCAGGTGCACATGCACGCTTTCTTGTAATCCATGCACTTGCAAGGCAGCATCTCTAAAGCGATTCAAGTACTTCTAGAGAGTTTCTTCTACCTTTTGCTTGATTTTGCACAGGGTAAACTCAGATTTTGGCTGTTTCTTGCTTGTCGTGAAATTCAATAAAAAATTATCTCAGAGATCTTCAAAGTTGTGGATCGACTTGGCCGACAGAGTGTGGAACCACATCTGCGCTACAACTCGTAAGGTCGCGACAAATAGTCAGGATATGATGGGTTCCTCAAATTGCCTTACATACATCCTTAACTCGAACGTATTAATTGTTGGGATCCGTACACTCAGCGGAAGGAATCTCATCCATTTAAAATTTTACGAATCCCAAAGAGGATCTATCAACGGCGTTTAGATCAAGGTTCGTTAGAGAAACCGTACCTATACGAGCTGGTATGCGTCCTTTCTCGAACACGTGGGCTAACACCTTCTTGTTCGACCTTTGCAAACACGTGGGCTAACACCTTCTTGTTCGACCTTTGCAAACACGTGGGCTAACACCTTCTTGTTCGACCTTTGCAAACATGTGGGCTAACACCTTCTTGTTCGATCAATCTCTAGGAGCCGACTCTACGAATCCACTCCCTCTACCGGTATCCACACCGAACAGCTCTCCAACACGTATGGCAGCGTGCTAGCGCCCTCTTACTTTGTGTCTCTCGTTTTTCTCTCTAGGACTTCTTTTCAGGCTTGTTAGTTTTCTCCTTATAATACGACTTAGATCAATATCTATTTATAGAGTTTCTAAAACCCTAATTGGGCCGTATTAAAATATTCAAGACTAATATCAATTAGTCCTTGAATTTCGAATTTGGATTAATCATACTAATTAAATCTGTCCAACAGATCTAATCTAATCTATTTGATTAATCCACATTAAAAAACCTGTTGATTTAATTTATTCCTATAAATCAAATCTGAGATATGATATCTATCTATTTAATTAAATCTGAGATACTATATCTCAACTCAATTAAATATGAGATACTACATCTTTATTCGAAAATCAAATCTGAGATACAATATCTCTATTTGTTTTAAATATTGAATTTATCAAATAAATTAAATATAAAACAAATATTATATAATAATATCATTATTAAATAATATTATTATTATTTAATTTCAAAATTATGTATATATATATATATACACATGTATACATATATCCATCTTAGATTAAATGTTGTATTCATTAGATCTTTAGACATATCTAAGATTCAATGAATCTGGACACTATTCCTCTATTGGGCTATTCTTTTGTGTGACCCTGTAGGCCCACATGAGATTGGCAGTGGGCCAATATTGTACCAGCCCACAAGTCGCAAGCGGCCTCTAGCAAGACATTGCGACTACCCAATTCATATGGGGATCGATGATACGATACAACCTATCATACAACCATGTCACGTCCCTTTTGTCACGCGATAACTTGGTCAAGGATGAGGCATGGATAATGTCAACTTCCTGTTCTTGACCATTACTTTCTCGATTCTTGAGTAGTCTAACAATTGAAATGGAAACTCCTTTCCATTTTAGTATGGCCATACATTTCTCAGACTCACTCATCGAGGGGCCCAGTATTATCTCTCTACAAATGTGAGGGACAAATTCTATCTTGACCATTCACATTCCTCTGCATGAAAACCACTGATCCCAATCCAAGCCTTTATCATCACCCGGTCAAAGGTGACTTTTGACTAGATCAAAGATCAGCGACTCTCATGTAGGAATCCATGATGATCTCAGTCATAGGGCGTTGTGACGCGGTTATACATGAGATAAGCTTATGACTAAATCCATGCAGCTTTCTCATAGTGGGTCAATCCAGCACCTTGTACTCTAACAGTGCCTATGACTTTGATTCGTATCTCCATACCTCATCAAAGTCATACTGGTCTTATCTCATCTTCGCTCCCGCGTAGATGACCGACCAGGGACATTTAGAATAATCTATTAGATATATCCAGGGATCAGTTATCATTATAAACATGTAAATGAAATGATAACTAAAGGAGAATACTTTAAATAACATTAACATTTAAAGTACAATGACTTGCCCCTAGGGCATAATTTCCAACATTAATGTGAGCTTGTGGATCTTGAGTTCCATCTTATGTTGTCAAGTCGACCAAGTTAAAATTCTTTGGGTATAGAGCATCTGTAATCTCGTCTGAGAAGGGGCTGCTGTTATTCTCCCCCTACTGTACTTTCTTCTATACTTGCCGGGTACACTCTTGGTTTGTGGTGGTGCATTTCGGTTTGACATTATGGTATCCCGGATAAGCTCAACTTGCTTATTCATATGATCCGGACCCTGAGCTTTAGGATTCCGAGTGTAACACCTCAGTTTTCAATAATCAAATACTTAACCAAAGTATTTAAAATATTGCCAATAAACAAAAAAAAAAACTCATTTTTATAGGGCCGAATTAACTTCCCAAAATATTTACAAAATATTTGGTGTCAAATAAATTTCTAAAATATTTCAGAGTTGATAAAATGTAGAAGTCTTAAGGCCATGACAAATACAAATGACTTAACATGGATTCTAGGAGTATAACAGAGCCTAGGCTCACTCTATAGGCGTCTTCCCTTGCTCCCTACTAGAACAATCACCTAAAAATTTGTTAATATTGGGTGAGATTTGACATCTCAGTAACTACTGAAAGTTTCTACCGTACACAAGCAATTCACATATGACATAAAGCAGGAGCTAATTACATATATATTTGTAAATACCATAATTTCATACAACATTAATTATCACTATGTCAATGTAAACCATACAATTATATAATATGCAATATGTAGCCTCCCTTATAACATCATCCATCCTCAACCGTTGGCTGGAGCCATAGGCTAACACATAGTCAATAGCAACTCATCCATTTGACTGGATTATCCCAAGCTCACCAAAACTTAAGATACACTCAGCCAAAGGTATAGAGCTTAAGTATGGACTATAACTCCCCTCCTTAAAACAACACAACCAAGGAGGTGTCACATGTCCCACAGCTCCAATGCAATCCCGGCCAAAGGAAAACATGGAAGAAGGGGCCCTGACAAGTGTCATCGACTGTGCACTGAGTGATGACATACCACGTGGTAAAAGATCTCAACATACAAATCTCTCCTTACTCCAACCCATCACATTTGCATCCTTCATGTCAGACATTTATTAAATCACCAATAATATAATTAAATGTCAAGGTACAATAAATTATGCTTCAATTCATATAAAATATCAATTACAATACATACATATATAGATATGATTCAGTCCTTTAATTTTAAATAAAAGATAGTTACTCACAATCACACACAATTTACAAGTATATGGAAGAATATTCAGAGTTACATGTTACTCCCTAATGTATAGGTAATCACACACAAGTGTCACTCCAAAGCTCTCAATTAGAGTTTACAAAATTACACTCATAAACATCTATTAATATACTAATTAAAACTATTCTAAAGTCTTCACACTGACTTCTAAAAATTAATATTATTCTTATTAACTATGCATAATGAAGCCCTTCCTATTTGAATTTTGCATTAGTCGAAGGTAGAAATTATTTATACCTACCACAAATAATTTAAATAAAAAAACATATTACATATAAACAATATGTAACACCCCGAATTCTGAACCCTGAGAACTGGGAATAGGCCTAAAATAGGGGGACAATTAAGCCCAGTTCGGGAAGAGTCCCAAGAATGTCGAGAGTTAGGAAGCCTCTCTGGGACTAAGTAACTTGGCCATACAGGTCAGTGGACCTAGTAAGTATAAGCCGAGGAATTAAAGTGCCAATGAAAGAGGGGCACAAAAGGCCTATACGGTGTAAATCCGGTGGAAAGGATGCCACCCAACTATGTGCTGAGGTATAGGACAATTAGTTGAGTGAAAATATGCCAGTATAAGTAAGTACATGACATTTTCAGGGCAGTTGGGTATGCCCTGCGTTTTTGAGAAAACACTGGTATTCGTGAAGAACTCTCGAGTAAACCCAGGCAGAATCCCGAGTAGACACCGATAAAGTAACTATAATAAAATAAGGTCATGATGACTAATGATGACATACTTTTGTGTTGGTCCTATAAAATCATGACACGTGTCTCGTCATCATGACAAGAGAAAATCTACTTTTGTGTTGGACCAATAAGAGCATGACACGTGTCCTTCATAATTACATATGTAAGAGGTCAAATCAAGTCATCATGAAGAAAGAGAAATTGCTTAAAATTCGTGCAAGACAAGGAGGAGAGAGAAAAGTCAACAAAACTTGCAAAATAAGCCAAGTTAAGAGGATATTTTGCAAGGGTACTTTGGTCATTTGGTTTGGGGGATTTTTAAGTACCCTCTTGACATATTTTAAGACATTTTTGCACTCCTGTTTGCATGAGTATTCAGATCAAGAGCTCAAGGACCATAGGAATTAAAGTGACAGTGCAGAAGGGCACAAAAACACTCATACGATGTTAATTGGTTGGTAAGAATACCATTTAGCTATGCCCTAAGGTTTGGGACAATTAGCTGAGCACAAAGGTGCTAAAATAAATATGCAGATGATATTTCCTAGATGGGTAAGAGTTCTCTGCGTTTTTGAAGAAAACGAGGAGGAAAGAGAAGGGACTGATGATCCGGCCCCACACAAGTAAAAGTTAATTGATGGCATATCTAAGGGAAGATTTGGTGGACCCCACCACTGGTTGGAAGAAGTGCGGTGCAAAATGACTGTTTTACCCCTAGACCTAAAACCTACACCTATCAATTTTGGAAACCACCTTCAGGGGCAATTTTGGAATCTCATTTTTGGGCCTTGGAATGCGCCATCATCAGCCCAAAATATCCCTCTAGAAGCCTTGAGATACAAGCAAGGAAATAATAATTTAAACTGAGGAATTTTCCCGACCGTCGGATCATGATCAAGGTTGGATAAGGGCCCCACCTTTGGAGTCTATATAAGGACACTTCCCCACCCATTTTTGATGCCCAAGGAAGTTTTCAAGGTGTAGGAGGAGAGAGAGCAGTTGAAAGTCTTGGTTCAAGAAGGAAAGGAGGTCATATGCAACCGAAATTCCGAGGTAAGCATCTCACCGACAAACTTGAAGTTCTTGCTTCTGCCCTATAGTGTTTTTCGTGGAGATGCAGTAGGATTTTGGTATTTTTGAGGTTTCCATTGAATCCAAAACTTTATTTTGTGTGGGGATAATTCAAGGTTACTTTTTCCGAACCCGAAAAACCCTAAACCTTAAGGGACGTAAATCTGCCGATTCTGGTATTTTCTGGGCAGCGAAGACAAATCGTTGGTTTTAAAATAGTAAATGAGTTCCGTTTGATCTGAACTTTTACATGGTGAAATTAGAAATCATAAATATGATTTTGGTATAATATTTTGTGTCATTTGGAGTTTCCAACCTACATATATTTAGGACTGAAAATGACCTAAAAACATGAGTTATGTTTCGGACCAGTGGCTAAGTTTTTGGAATCTGAGAAGGACTCCAACCAAGAAGTCTTTTATAGTTATTTTTCCTATAAACTAGAAATCCTAAGGGTTCTAAGGCCACTAATTTCGTATCAATATGATTTTTCTATAATTTATTATAGATCGGTAGAGTTGGGTCAGCGTTTTTGGGAAATCCTGGTGGTAGGCGAAATACATGAAACTTGCAGCGAAGTTTGAATATGTGATTGAAAGTATAATGTTTTGATGTATCTAGGATGGTATCACGTGTGTGGGACGTATCTCCAATATCAAGGGGAAGAGTTCACTATTTTGCAAGGCGTGCGTGTAGTAACCGTTGACTTGCATACTCTATGTTGCTTTTGCATGTGTGTTTTATCATGATGTAGGACATCGGCCTGTAGTGCCTCGCTACGCACCGAGATCGGCTGTAGTACCTATTGGACTGTGTGTCCTTAGGGTTTTCGCTACGATCGAGGGCATGTAGGATCGGGCTGCGATGCCTATTGGACTGTGTGTCCTTAGGGTGTTGCTGCAGTACCGAGATATGTGAGGTAGGTAGGGCCTATGTGACTGTGTGTTCATAGGTTGCTACTGAGGCCTCAGGAGGGGTAGGTGGTTAGGGTTTGGCCACCCTGACCACTGAGGCCCCTGAGCGCGCTGTTCTGAGGGGCTTGTCTTGACCAGGCGGTCCTACTGAGTTGCTACATGTCAGTTTGTTGTGCCAGAGGCAGGTTTATTGTTACTTCCTGATTGTGATTTGCATTGCATGCATTGTATACATATTGTATATGAGTCTAACAGTTACTCTGGGGTTCATCTTTGAACTCCAGACTGGTTTCAAAGAAAACAGGTATTAGTTGTTGGGCTGTTCAGGAACAAGGAAGAAAGGGCATGGTGTGGAAGACTGAAGAGATAGGGAATGCCCTATCATGTTTTGTATGTATTTTGGGATGATTGTATTTTACTGTTCAATATTTATTTTGGACAATTGTACCCTTAACCCTATGGGGACTTTACCTGGATTATTGTACATTTACCATTACATTGTAAGTTGTCCAAACCGATCATATGCTCTGCCGCGCACGCTCTGATGTAAGTTCAAAAGAGACTAATTACCAAAGGAAAGGTAATAAGTAAAAAGGATCCCTCTAACCCGCCACCCGAAAGGGCGAGGCCGGTAGGGGTGTAACATTATATATCTATATGGGTAGGGGTGGAAACAGGCCAGGCTAAGCCAGGCCTGTTATACAAGGAAGTGGCTTGAGTCTAACCTGTGGCCTGTTACAGGCTATTTTTTTTGGCCTGAGCCTAGTCTGTATACAGGCCTGGCCTGGCCTGTGGCCTGTTAAAGAGGCCTGTAAAAAACAGGCCTATCGTATACAGGCCAAAAACAGACCTAATGTAAACAGGCCTACTTTAAAGCAAGAACATATGTTTCATAAAGTATTCAAAACCCTGAAGATTGATTTGGAAAAAAAAATAAACACCAAGAAAATAATTGAGTGCAAAAAGGCAGAGCTTTATTAACCTGTCTAGTAGCATTGACAATTCCACTTGCTATGACATCACACTTCATTATGCCACCGAATATGTTAACCAGAATAGCCTTCACCTTATCATCAGCTGTCAAAATGTTAAATGCTTTAACCACCTGTTTTACACCATTCCAATAGTAAGGAATAAAAGATTAGATGGATATTATCTAAAGGAAAAGCATCTGCTGACGAGCTAATCACTTAGTAAAAAGAGAGAAACAAGCAAAAGCATCATCAATAGATTATCAAAACATAATAGAGTGAAAACTATAACGATAATGAGAGCAACAAAAAACTGTATCCATGAAACATTACCTGGTTTTCAGAGGCATTCCCACCAACATCCAAGAAATTAGCAGGCGTACCCCCATGCGACTTAATTATGTCCATTATGGCCATTGCTAAACCTGCTCCATTCACCATGCAACCAATTTCTCCATCTAACCCAATATAATTTAAATTTACCTTTGATGCAGCCACCTATTCAACGATAAAGACACAAAAGGTATG
>JAMWYP010001017.1:0-10342 GCA_025563575.1 Acacia pycnantha
TCAACGAAGGTACGTTCGCGCATCGTAACACTAATTCGATGATTATTGAATGATTATAGCTGATAATATGTTGTGTGAATAGCCTGGTGCCGAAGGCAAAGGCTAGTCATTGGGTAAGCCATTTGTCGTCCGTATAAGCTCAGCGGGCTCCGATGATACATTCACTTACCGCCATTCTGTTCTAAGTGGCTGGGATGCACCGTATCTATGAAACCGTACTAGATATTCCGTGTAAGGAATCGTACGTGGATACTCTGCCTATGGAACCATTGAGTTAACCTGTCTCAGGAATCTGCATTTAGATACTCCGTGTCTATGGAACCGTACCCTAGATACCCCGTGTCTATGGAACCATTTTTAGATACCCCGTGCCTATGGAACCGTACTTAGACACACCGTGATTAAGGAATCGTACTTAGATCACTATTACGCTTTTGTGTTGTTATTAAATGATCATGTATCGACTTGATCAACGCTGAATTGGAAATACCCGTTGTACACTCTTTATTATGAAAAAAAAATTTGTCGCTCAAAACTCTGATCAAAACGCTATAAAAACAGTTGTGAAAACTGGGGTGTTACATATTTCGTCAACGAAGGTACGTTCGCGATGTACTGTAACACTGATTCTAATGCTTATAGTATGCTTATATATGTTGTGGATACTTTCATAAAGCCATGAATGCGACTCTGTCTTGGACATGCACTCAAGACTGGGGGAACCGTACTTAGATCACTAAATACAAAACTTTTACACTAAGTTAGTAGTCATAATAATGCCGTTATGTTTTCCTAGGGCTGAGGACACGACTTGCATTCGGGGCACATCATAAGTAAGTGCACTGTGGATAACTTTACATGTTATTGTAGTTGTTATCAAAATGATCATACGACGTACGGGCTTATCATTATCAATATTAGAAATATCTTATATAATATATATTGTTTATATAGCATGAGAAAAGAACCGTTACCTCCGAGGTCCGATGGGCATGGACCTCGCCTCTACTATAGCTTCATGGCACTGAGACCCGAGGACAAATAAGATAAGAGAGCAGAGTAAGCAAAGACGCTACAAGACAGCGTGAAGACCCGACCGAGGATATTTAAGATTTGAACAGTATAAATGTAATGTTCTTTATGAACGTACAACTACGCTACATTTAATGTTGTACCGTTTACTCAATACTTTATTTGTCCTAGATGCTCTACTCGAAATAAAGAAAGAAAAAGAAAAAGAAAAAGTTTCGCTTTTGAAAATGGGATGATACAAAAAAAAAAATTAAAATCAAAATCACATGTCCAAATATCATGCCATGTCAAGAAAATACGCTGCGTTAGAGACACATTAGCAAACTTAACGTCGTTAACTTCAAGTCAGGTCTTTATTAAACTACAACGAATAATGTTGTAAATTGAATAAAACTGAGGGACTAAAACCTATGGTTTAAAACCATAGGGACCAAAACAAAATGAGAGCAAATTAGAAGAACTAAAACATTGTATTAAACCAAAATAAAATAATGGCGTGAGTAATTTATGAAAATAGTAACTAACGTAACTACACAGAATAATCATCTTAAACAGAAAACTGAAACAAGCAAAAACCTGTGAGAAAATAAAGCATACAATAACATAGTGGAAATGGCCAAGCTTTGATTCCAATACAGGCTGCTGAAGAAGAGCAAAAGCCGGTCGGACGAGTGATTCATGTGGTTGGCGCAACAAGATGAGGAAGAAGATGGACTCAACCTGCAGCCTCCTCCTCTCACCCATCTACGCTGAGGAAACTCACATTTAATTTTGAACCGGAAGCTGTTATGCCGTTATAGGGCACTGAGCAGCTTTAAGGAAAGAATTTCACAATTTCAATGTGGTTCACTCAATTTGTTGGGTAATTGTATGCATTGTTGTCAAACCTGGAAAGGTTGAGTTACCGCTTACGTTCCTACCTTACAATTGGAGCTCAGTCACTTGTAAAACTCGTGGTCAACCCGTGATTTTTTCTTTAAAAACGAAATACTGGATTTTCTGGGCAGATTTTTCAGCAACTTTGAAAAATCATAATTAATTCTACAAAAATATTTTTCGAGTGCTTCAACATTCCTCATGACCCTTGACATGTATATTTTCAATTTAAAATGTTCCCAGAATATAGAACATCAAGAATAATTCCCAGGTTTCAAGTTTCTCAACGCTGCCCAGTTTTAATCCCAGAAAAATAGCTTAACTTTAACAAATTGTATCTCCTTATGTAGAACTCCAAATGCTACATATTTTATATATTTTGAAAGCCATGGATGTCTAATTTATTCATGAAAACTTTCATTTCTTTAAAGATATTTGATACATAAAATAATAACCTAAACGTTGGCTGCCAGAAACAGGATTTTTTAAAACCGAAAAATTCTACAATTTTAACAATTTTGTTCCATTAATTCCAAAATTATTTCCCAACATGTTTTTACCCCCATTTAGTGTTTTAAATGCAATGGAGGCTTCTTAAAACAAAGTGCAAAGGAATTTTTCCCCTGGCCAATTTTCTTGATGAAACACCATTCTACTAAAAGCCAAAAGCTTAGACTCAAGAACTCACCTCCGATCTTGAACTCTTCTTCCTCCTTTTCAAAAATCCCCACGTTTCACTCTCTTAACAAAGAATCAGAGGTATTTGTGTTGGTGTGAAGAAATGAAAAGAGTTGAGCCTCTATTTATAGGAAAAGGATCAAGTTATGCAAGGATGTTCAAATTCTCTTCTTTCCTCTCAACCTTTTGATTAAAATGACACTTTATGAAACTTTATCTCATCCATTAATAGCTGGTTGACATGAAGCCCCTCTCTAGCCATTTAATATGTTTTTCCATTAGCAAAATATTGATTACTTCATTATTTTTCATGTGTTAGTCGACAAGTTTGACTTTTCAACTCTAAGCTTTAATAAATATATGATAAATCATTTCTTTTTCTTCCTCTTCACAATCATCAGCTGCACGTTTTTTATTAAAATCTTGGGCTGAATAAGAAGCTCAATTAACTCCCTAATCAAGATATACAAAAAAAAAAAAAAAAAACTCCCTAATCAAGTGTTTAAATGCCCACTAATTACATGTGTCAACATAGGATTTGTTGGTTCGCTAATCATGGTCATTTGTGCTTATTTAGACAAAGTAATATTTTTCCCTTGGCCTAATTATTTTTAAATATAATAAGCCCTCTTTTTAGGGGGGGGATTTTGTCTCTAATTAATTAGAAGAATTATGTCATTCATCTTAATTAATCGTTAAAGCTAATTTGCCTATTATTTGCCAATTAACACTTAATTTGATTAAGTGTTTTATAATTCTTCTATGGCTTATTTACTCTTAAAATAGCCACTATTTCTATGTGAATTTAAGTCACTTATGTTAACCAATTTAATATGGTAATATATTCCTAAAATACAGGATTTTTGGTAAGTCAAAAATCGAGTATTACACTTATCATATAGGTGATGAAGACATGGATATTCCTGAGCCCATTTTAATAATGATCATGTTGTTATTGCCGTGTTTTTGGTTTTCTCAAGCAGCCTTCGCCTCCAAACCGATAGATTTGAATGCGGCCTCTAACACAATTTCGCAAGCATTGATTAATAGTTTTATGCCTATGGATTTGAATGACTATGTTACTAGTCTTTGCTTTGATTTTTGATTTGCAATGAGCTTTGAAAGGATTGTGGAATACTTTTGTTTTTTGCATTGGTTGGAGAAAAATCCTTTTGTACTTAATGATACTTTTGTGGGTATTAGGTTTAGGAGATTATATTGGATTCTTGGCTGGGAAAAAAAAAAATCTTATGTAGTTTTTTTAATGGTATGCTTACATTTAAATTATATATTTTTAGTTTTTTTTAATTGACCCTAAGCACCCGTGCACTCTCGACCTTTGCCTTGGCTGGTTTAATGTCAAGTCAAGTTTTCAATACCTTGAGTATAACAAAAATTATACAAAATTCCATTCTGTTTCCATCATACCAAAGGTATTTCAAAAGCATTTTTATTCCCTTTTCTATTCCCATTCTTTTTCCTTCTCCTCTTCATTTTCTGTCAAATCCTTCCTTTTCAAACCTGTAACATCCCAATTCCAGAGCCAAATTTTTTTTTTTTTAAAATCAATCAGAGTTGAGCATTGGAGCGTAAGAGTAACTGACTTTCATTCAAACAATAACCAGAGTGTAACATAGTGTTGATACTACATCCTCCCGACCACTGAAGCTATAGGCGAGATTCAATTCAACGCAATTGAATCTCGTGTGATCTAACCTTATGCTCAAATAAAACAGTATACGGATGATTGATGTATATTCAAACATAATGTAGCCGTGACTATCACTTATGCATATAGCGGATGCATGATTGCATGATTGTGACACGGCAGACATAAGCGTTAAGCGGTATGTATAAGTCCTACACAATTATAGCCCTGCCACTTCGTTACTCTTACAAATTTTCTTCCCGAAATTTCGCCAGAACTTCGACGCCATCTTGATTTTCAAAAATAAAGACTAAAATAGCCCTCCCATATGATATCCAATCATACTTGAAAAATTAAAGGCTATCCTAGCATTACTACCCCTCACTACTGAAAAAGAACTACGAACACTAAGCTTGCTCGAGTGCATCGAAAACTTACCCAGAGCTTCGCTGCGAATTTCCCCGGACTCCTCCCCCAGAGCTTCTCTCTCTAACTTCTCTCTAGGATCTCAACTTTGGTGTGAAAATGAAGAGGAAGGGGGGGTATTTATAGAAAGGAGGTAGGATTTTGGTAGTCGGATCAACTTTGTGAGAATCGATCCGGGCCATCCAATCCTAACTTTTCCAACAAGTCTTTCTTCCCTTTTCTCTCTTGGACGTCCTGCACAAGCTCCAAAGTCAAGGGGTTTGGCCAATGGGAGGAGGCCAAGTGTCTCCTTCCAGAAGCCTTCCGGTTGAATTTCTCCGATTGGTAGGATTCGCGTGATTTCTGGAGAAATCTCAAAATTCTGGATTTACAACTTTGAAGACCTTCTCTTCCTCATCAATAATATCTATTTAAACTTGAATTTTGACTTTAGACGGGGTTCCAAGCATCCAACAAGTTTCTCGAAAACGTGAATCGAACGCGTCCAGGTTCGTAACGCATTTAAGAATCACCAACTTCTTCGAAAAAATTCACCGATTCCAAATATGTCAAAATAAATTCAAACTCATGCCTAGATGTTGAGTTAGAATTTATTTTTCTTATATCCAAAAATATCCCTATATGCATTTTTCCCTATTTTGTTTTATTAGGAAATGCACAAACGACTTGAAACTTTCTCAGGAAGAGTATAACGGAAGACAAAATTCCACCGATCATTATTTTTCCACGACTTTGGAAATCCCATTCCTAGATCTCTAGATAGGATCCGTTTCCTATTTCCCATTTTACTATTCACATAATTTTACTTTAATTAATTATATTAATAAAATAATAAACTTAACTTATCAACTAAGTTTTCTATTTTTATTTCTTATTTATTTATTTTTTTTTTTCGTTTTTTTCTCTTTTATTTTCTGCACTTTCTTTTTTAATTAATTATTTAATTAATTATTTAATTAATTAAATAATTATTTTTTACATAATCTCTTACAACATTTTCCTATTGGTCAATTCTTGCATTTAGGCTTAAAAATACCTAAACTCATCCTTTTTCCTTCAAATTTTCCAATTAATTAACCAATATATTTATGCTAATTTTTAGCCATTTATCACTAATTTTGGAGCTTTACATAATTATCTCCGAATTTTCTATACTTGTGCTTAAGTAATTTGCTAATAAATACTTAATCACTAGCTTATCACTTTGTAGTAATTTTCTTAATTAGAATACCACATTACCCCTTAACCTTTGCTTTAACATGAGATTTTTCATGCATTCTCGCATTATTCTCGCATTTTTCCATAATCGCAAGGGTATTATGGTCATTTCCTTACTTTTTGAGTATTCTTCTACAATTTCTCCAAGTTTGTAACTTAATAAATTACCTAAATTAGGGACAATATCCTTCCTTATTTTAAATAGATTTTTACTTGCTTCTTTTATAGCTTTCACGGTGGTATTTATAACCCATGTATGTGCTTAGGGACCTATTTGCAAATTCCCAACCTTCTAGGGACCTAATTGCAAATTTTCTAATTTCAAGAGAAATTACCCTAACAACAAGGTAAACTCAATATTAACACTACAAATACCAAAATGGATACCAAAAATGTCCCCATGGTTCCCACACACCATGATAACATAAGATACCTCCTACTTAATGACATTATCACTGTCGAATATAACTTAAGAAATATGGAAGAACGTTATGGAAGTCTAACTATGTTCGGGAATAAGGCTATCTAATAGCGGCTTAGGTTTTGTTTTCAACGAATACTTGAATGATCTCTTTAAATGATCTCGCGAAATGCGAACCATACATTCGCCCTTGAGGTGTTATGTTGACATCGGCTTTGAAGGATATACGATCATCACAATCTTTGAAGACTCTAACAATCCTTTGTGTCTTGCCTAAACTATGAAATGTGATTGATTATATCCGATCTAGAAAGTTTCTTCTCAGACTATTCCCTTGAGCAACTTAAGTGTAGAGTAGCATGTATACCTAAGTGACTTTAAAACGAGTCTCTATCCGTTATGTGTAATTGGTGACCTACGCAGTAATCACTTTATCCGAGCCTGGTGACTCCTACCGCAGTCTCCTTCCGAGCCTGGGTGACCTTAAATTTGAGCCTCTATCCGGCCATGTGCAATGGCTTACCCCCTCATGAATAATATCCGAGTCGGGGTGACCCTAACCGAGTCTCCTTCCGAGCCTGTGACCTTAGGCCCGAGCCGAAATCCGTCTCCAGTATTGGCAATCTCGCCACAACAACAAATCCGAGCTCGGACCGCTACGCAGTACTCTATCGCCTCCGGCCTGACCCTAAGTGAGCCTCTTTCCGCTATGTATGACTAAGTGACTTCACGTAATCCCTATCCGAGCCCAGCGACCCTAGCACGTAGCTCTATCCGAGCTCTGACCCTAAGTCGAGTCTCTATCCGCCTACTTAGTCTCTACATTGCTCACTAGTTTTGGTTCGTAACCTCGCTGCTATTTCAGCTTTGATATGAAATTTGGTATGGTGATCTCGGATATTGAACTTATGCGAGGCACGTCAAATGAGAATTAATTTGTGACTCGAGTTGTCTTTGAATAAAGATTTGGTTTCCATTAGTTCTACCTTCGATTATGAGAATAATATATTCTCTCTAAGTACCTGTAATGCTCTTCTTCCCGGCTATAGCTTGGTCATGTCGGCTTGGTCATAGCTTCCGCGCTAGATGTCCACCACTCCACGTTTTGATCTAGGACATGTTTGAGAAGCCAGTCTATAACCGGTATGAGATTCGCAATCGAACTAGCTACGATACACGGACCGAAAATTGACGTAGTTATCTTCATCGTGACGTAACGGCCCGATAAATCGGGTTTTTCCGACCTTGACTCGAGGTTGAGCTCTATTTGGGCGTGCAAGATAGCTGAGTTTCAGCCTATAAATCGCTCAGTGGATACTTTCATTCAAACAATAACAGTGTAACATAGTGTTGATACTACGGAAGTTCCTCATTACGAATATAAATACGGAAGGCGATAAAAGATATCTTGGCCGAAAGCCGAAACTCCTGTTGCCTCGATCTGCGATCCATTAGTCTCGACCACGAAGCTATGGCGAGATTCAATTCAACGCATTGAATCTCGGGTATGATTAACCTTATGCTCAAATAAAGCAGGATAATGACGGTACTAGTATTCAAAACATAACAGCAAAGATATCACTTATGCATATAGCAGTATAACATGATTCATGATTGTGACAAGACAGAAATAAGGCCGGGCAAGATGTATATCATGGGGGCCTACACCGGGTTAGCGGATGCCATGCCTTCGGCACCAAAGCCCGGTAGTAACATAGTTAAATACTTGCCGAATTTCTTTGCTGCGATACGATAAAGTGTAACATCCCAATTCCGAGCCAAATTTTTTTTAAAAAATTAAGCGTGTATAAGCATTGGAGTAAGAGTAATGACCTACCACAATTATGGCCTGTAAAACAGTGTTGATACTACGAGTTCCCTCTTTGTTCGAATATAAAATACGGAAGACGATAAAGATATCTTGGCCGTGTCCTCACGACCCTGAAGCTATAGGCGAGATTCAATTCAACGCATTGAATCTCGGAGGAAAATTCAAAACATCTAACATATAGCGGATGCATGATTAATATAAGCATTAAACGTATGTATAACTCCCGTGCACAAAAACCGTGCCACGTATGTATAATCTAGGTATTAACCTATGATTGTGAGCTGTATGTATAATCCGTAACCTGCAGAGTCTCTACTTAGTGAATGTATCTCGGTGACTCCCTAACGAGAATCTCTATCCGTGAATGTACCTATCACATATATGTATATGAGCAGCACTAGATTAGTGTTACGAGACGCGAACGTACCTTCGTTGATCGATATACAGATACTTCCTTCGGAAAACGTTCTTTTCTCGGAAAAAGCGTGAAACGGCTCATTAGGCAAGCGTAACGGCTGCAAACTAGGATTCTGACGTCCTATAAGAGTAATATCACTTTCATTAGTGATTTGGCATTATAATCGGCATTTTAGGTAAAAATTACCATTTTGCCCCTATGCCCCTAATTGGCGGAATTTCGCGGCGCCGTTACTCTTACAAATTTTCTTCCCGAAATTTCGCGGAACTTCGACGCCATCTTGATTTTCAAAAATAAAGACTAAAATAGCCCTCCCATATGATATCCAATCATACTTGAAAAATTAAAGGCTATCCTAGCATTACTACCCTTACTACTTGAAAGAACTACGAAACTAAAAGCTCGATGCAGAAAAACTTACCCGGAGCTTACTGCGAATTTCCCGGACTCCTCCCCGTGAGCTTCTCTCTCTAACTTCTCTCTAGGATCTCAACTTTGGTGTGAAAATGAAGAGAAGGGGGGTATTTATAGAAAGGGAGGTAGGATTTACTGATCGGATCAACTTTGTGAGAATCGATTCTGAACCGTCAATCCAACTTTTCAAAAAGTTTTTTTCCCTTTGTGTTCACACTTGACGTCCTGAAAGCTCCAAGGGATTGGCCAATGGGAGGAGGCCAAGTGTCTCCTTCCAGAAGCTTTCAGGTTGAATTTCTCCGATTGGTACCCGATTCGCGTGATTTCGGAGAAATCTCAAAATTCTGGATTTACAACTTTGAAGACCTTCTCTTCCTCATCAATAATATCTATTTAAACTTGAATTTTGACTTTAGACAGGGTTCCAACTGTCCAGCTGAAGTTTCGAAAAAGCGTGTCGAACGCGTCCAGGTTTTGACTTTGGAAATCCCATTCCTAGATCTCTAGATAGGATCCGTTTCCTATTTCCCATTTTACTATTCACATAATTTTACTTTAATTAATTATATTAATAAAATAATAAACTTAACTTATCAACTAAGTTTTCTATTTTTATTTCTTATTTATTTATTTTTTTTTCGTTTTTTTCTTTTTTATTTTCTACTTTCTTTTTAATTAATTATTTAATTAATTATTTAATTAATTAAATAATTATTTTTACATAATCTCTTACAACATTTTCCTATTGGTTAATTCTTGCATTTAGGCTTAAAAATACCTAAACTCATCCTTTTTCCTTCAAATTTTCCAATTAATTAACCAATATATTTATGCTAATTTTTAGCCATTTATCACTAATTTTGGAGCTTTACATAATTATCTCCGAATTTTCTATACTTGTGCTTAAGTAATTTGCTAATAAATACTTAATCACTCGATTATCACTGCTTAGTAATTTTCTTAATTAGAATACCACATTACCCCTTAACCTTTGCTTTAACATGAGATTTTTCATGCATTACGCATTATTACGCATTTTCCATAATCGCAAGGGTATTATGGTCATTTCCTTACTTTTTGAGTATTCTTCTACAATTTCTCCAAGTTTGTAACTTAATAAATTACCTAAATTAGGGACAATATCCTTCCCTATTTTAAATAGATTTTTACTTGCTTCTTTATAGCTTTCACAGGTATTTATAACCCATAATGTGCTTAGGGACCTATTTGCAAATTCCCAACCTTCTAGGGACCTAATTGCAAATTTTCTAATTTCAAGAGAAATTACCTAACAACAAGGTAAACTCAATACAAGGTGTTTGAGACCTCATATTCACCTATTTTCAAGAGAAGTTACCTAAGTCGATTTTAGGGTATTAC